>CM014274.1:8048215-8084918 GCA_004135705.1 Alloteropsis semialata
GCGCAGGGGAGCAGGGCGGCGTGCGCGGGGTGGGGATCCGGGGCGCGGTGGAGCAGGGAGGGGGCGGCGTTCGGCGCTGGTGAGCCGGGAAGGGAGAGGGCGGCGCTCGGGGCTGAGCAGGAAAGGGGAGGAGGGCGCGGGAGGAAGGAGGAAGAAAGGAGAAGGAAAAAGAAAAGAGAGAAAAAGGAAAAAGAAAGGAAAAGGAAAATAGGAAAGGAAATTAGGAGAAGGAGAAAAAGGGAAAAAGAGAAAGGGAAAAGCCGGGATTCGCGGCGGCGGTCGGACGCATGCGCGACGCGCGGGCGGAACGCGACACGCGGGCGGGACAAAAGAGAAAAGAACGGTCGGGATAGGGTTTCGGAACGATTGGAGGTTTTGGAATTTGATGGGAAGATTTTTCGGGGGATTGGATTTAGAGTTTCGAGAATTCATCGGAAAAGATTTTAAAACTCCGTTAAACGCGTGATTTAGGTTTTCGATTTTTCCGGGACGTTACACATCCCCCATTTGCTGGCCCTGAAGATCTTGGGCCTCTCCATCAACGGGCCCAAGTGGCCCAACTCCCTTGGTCTTCTCCGGAAGCACGGCCATGGGATCTGCCTTGTCGTTGCCGTCGGACTCTTCCGCCACGGACGATGCCAGTGCCGTGTCTGCCGAGCCCTGCCCCTTCTGTTGAACAGGCTGCTTTGGCAGGGATGCCGCCTCATCAGACATTGGGTCCACCGCTGCCCTGCCCAGACTCTGACTTTCATGGAAGAGGAAAAAGTATTCTGGCTCCACCAGGCTGACCGACAGAGGCTTCCCCGACTGGTTCGGCTCGGCCCCCGCAGCATTGAAAGGACCTTGATGTCGCCTAGAGGGGGGGTGAATAGGCGAATGGCCAGCAAATAAAACTTTTCCCCCAAATTTCTCCAGCTGCCAGAGGGTGACCGGTCAGACCGGTGCTCCACACCGGTCAGACCGGTGCTGTGCAGTGCACACACCCAACAGCAGCTCGAGCTTCTTCTTGACTTCTAGCATGAACCAAACTTGGTGAGTAGCTTCTATAGATGATATTTAGCAAGGCAAAACTATCCCTGCACACAATATAAGCACACCCAAGTAGATCGAAGCGGAAGCACAAATAATGTACTAGAAATCAACAAGTGAGGCAAAACCAAACCAAGACACAAGGAGTTGTTTTCCCGAAGTTCGGATTCACCGCTCGCACCAAGCAGCCACCAAGGCACGGTGAATCCTACTTTCCGTTGAAGAAGCTTATCCGACCACACTAAGTCGAGCTATCTCCTCCTTCCACTAGTTTGCTTCTTCCCTTTCGGAGGTGAAACACAACCTGCACAAACAATCCCGTGGCTCACCACACACTTTGGTAGCTCACCGGGCGACGCCTAGCCGTCTAGGAGGAAGAACCTCCAAGAGTAACAAATGCTTCAAAAAACTTTCTTGACAGCGAATCGAAGTGCTCAAGCATGGTTGCTCTTGTTTGCTCTCTAATGCTCACACAATCTCAATCCCTCAACCCAACACAAAGATATCTCAAATATCACACAAATCTCACAAAGAGAGGTTGGGGAGGGCTTTTCTGGCTTCTGGAATGTCTCAAATGCGTGTGGAAGCAGCAGCCCACCAAGAGGGGGGCTGAGGGGTATAAATACCCCAGCACACAAAAACTAGCCGTTGGGATTCTGTCCTGACCGGTCAGACCGGTCACCCTGACCGGTCAGCCAGAGCCGAAATTGAAAACTAGCCGTTAGAGCTTGCACCGGTCAGACCGGTCCCCTTGACCGGTCAGACCGGTCAGGCTGAGTGTGTCCCAAAACTTCTCTCAAGTTAGCTCAAGGTTTCATCCAAGGATAAAACCACACAATGTTAGTTGAGCTGGGACTGTTAGCACACTCTGGGACTCTCTTAAGGCTATTCTCACATAGGTCAACTATTGAGCACTTTTGACATTTGTCAATAAGCAAATGTTGCATCCCTCTTAATAGTACGGCGTACCTATACTCAAGGATAAATATAAACACAAAGACATCCTCTTGAGTTTCCAAGTCTTGATCAATGCCATACTTTGATAGTTGTCAACATGAGGGCTTTCAACATTGCTATCTTTCTTGAGCAATTCCATACTTGAGCTAGTGACTTAGGATTTTCCATCATCCATTGACAAAGTATATTTGAATCCTTAAGTCACTCCATTTTATCAATCACAACTAATTGATGCTTTGCATTGCTTCCCTCAATAAAGCTTGGATATGGTTCTTCGAAACCCCACGGACCTAGATACTTCACCTTAGCAATTTGCACACATGGAAAGCCGTCGCTTAGCCAAAACTTGCTTAGTCCCTCGCTCTAGTCATCTCGGTTGATTTCTTCACCACTTACCCTTGCCACATTGAGTTTAGCTTTGCTTCATCATTTTGAAATCCCATTTGAAAGAACTCTTCAAATGCTTGTTCTTGATTGACAAAGTACATTCAAACCATTGCAAACTTCCAACAATGAGACCAACGTATATCACATAAGCATATGTCCCTTTGGTGTAAATGCATGAAGCTTTGCAATTTCCACTTTGAATGATCCCTTTGTATATCAACAAGCTTTCTCATAGATTGGAACCACATAGATATACCTTTGTTGACTTGTCCAAAATATATCAACACTCATGCTTGTCATTCATTATTTATGCACAACGAGATCACACACTTGCTTGCCTTTCACATTATGAGCCAAAGAACATTCATTTCATATATAATTCAATATCACAACATGATTGTACAAATAATAACCTGCTCATAGTCTTAGACAAACAAGTTAGTCCTTTAATCGTTTTGTCATACAATTCACCAAAACCCACATGGGGGCCTAGATGCACTTTCAAGCATCGGTGCCCTGACTGCCCCCGGTGTGGATACCCATCTCCGACGAACCATGAACCGCTGCCTCCGTCGCCGACGCCGCCACCACTCCGAGCGCAGCATCTCTTCTTCTACCACGGTTATCTGTCTTGGAGCCAGATCTCCCATGCTGAGCACCCGAATGGCTTCCTGAAGCACGAAAACATGGATCATGCTCCAAGTCGTAACGGTTTGGAGGAGGAACGCCCCCCCCATTGCCCTGCACCACCATTGCCGCCTCTGGGGGGGGGAGCGGTTTATTCCACCGCCTCCAAGCCGGTCATGAACACGGCCCCTCGCCACCGGAGTGCCGTCCTCAACCCCCAGCTGCCAGAAGAAATCATACCGCGCTGGCCACTCCGGCTCGAGCTCATCATCAGGGATCCCGCTGGTGTCACTCTCATAGCTAGCATGAGATGGACTATTCGGCAGCGGGGAATAGTCAAGAACCTTAGCCACATGAATAAGCAGCGGATACTTCAAAGTGACTGCAGGTCCCGGCATCTCTAGAGGTTCACCCATGTTACCCAAGTGCACGAAGTACTCATCACTGATAGGAATTGGCTCGACAATCTGAATCGAACCAGCACGAGCGATGTTGCTAGGGTTATCAGTCCAAACCCAAACACATAGGCAACCCGACTCCTTCTTCTCATCCACCCGATCCGCCGCCTTCTCCACAAAAGAGGGAGCAGGGAACAAAGAGGCCGCAGTCTCAATTTGCCAGGCATGGTTAGGAATACCTTCGATGCAGACCCTGACCCGGAACTTGAGGTTTGCCACTGCCGCTCCGGCCTGCCGTGTCCACGGCATGAGATGTAGAGCGTACTGTCCCGCGTGCAGTCCGCCACGGGTTAGAGCTGCATTGCGCAACTCCGGCGACCTGAAGCGCAGCAGGAAGGTTGAGGCCGACAGCTTTGTGACGCGCAGCTGGTAGTCCGGGATGCGAAGTTGGTGTAGAACATCCCGGTCCACCTGGTCCCGAGGAACCCTAGCCCGCCCGTCGACGAAGACGGCCAGCAGAGCGTGAGCTCCAGCTCGCGCTCCTCCGAGTGCATGTCCCCGGAGCGCGGCACGTAGGCATCGACGCGCGCCGGCCGGTGCTGCGCCGCTCCCGGGTATTGGTCCGGAAACTCCATCTTCCCTCCGGCCGCCTCCGCCTTCTCCTCTCGCTTGCGTCCCTCTCTCCCAGGCTCCTCCCGCCCCGATTCCGAGTGCCCAGCAGTATGCCGGACACCCTTTGGGCAGAAACGAGCCTTGTGGCCTGATCCCGAGCAGAGAACGCAACGCGGAGGGTCGCGGCACTCCGCCACTCGATGGTCTCGCGCGAGGCAGTTGTAGCACCTCCCCGCGGCTTTGGTCTTGAGGATGGAGTAGAACTGGCTTGGGGCCTTTACTCGCGGACCCAAACGCTCCTTGACGGACAGGCGAGGGCCCAGGCGCTCATGCACCGGTCTCCGGTCGCGCGGAGGGGAGCGGGCGGGCGACCGGTTCTTCCTCCACCAATAGCGTGGCTTTTTCTCCTGCCATTGGTAGATGCTTTTACCTTTGTTGTCCTTGGGTGGTTGCCGGAGTAAAGCCTCTTTGTAGCTTGGCCTGTGGTTGGATGGCTTCACCAACAGCGAGCGAATCCTGGGTGCATCAGACGGGCGCCCCGCCGGAGCTGTGCTGTCGGACTCGTCCAGAGTCTTCAATTCAGCCGCCTGCTGATGGGTCTTGTCCTTGGAGATGTCGCGTCGGGGAGGCAGGGATTCAGGGCTAGAACAATATTCGAGGTCTAGGCCCTCGTGGAGGGAAGGTGAGGCAGGTTGTGTGGGTGGTGGGGGGTGTTGGTAGGGGAGCGGGGACGGGAAGGGGTGAGGAGGGTGGCTGTGCGCTGGTCGCCGGCCGGCGGGGTGCCGCCCAGCGGGGTAGGAGGAGGGCGGCTGGAGCTCATCCGCTTAGGGGGAGATCAGTTCTTTTTTCCAACCATGTAGAATTGCGGGGACGTTTGTCTTACGCGATTGGCTGAGTCGACACCTAAATTTAGACAAAACCATTTTGGCTCCACGCATAATAAAGGGTGGCAAGATTTCATTTAGTCATGGCTTTATGGCCCTGTTTGGTTCTTTATAACTCTAAAAGCGCTAAAGGGAATCTTGCATGCATGGAGTACTAAATGAAGTCTATTTGCAAAACCTCTTCACGGATGAGTGTAACTTTTCGAGACGAATCTAATGAGCTACAGTAATCCATGATTAGCTACAGTGATGCTACAGTAACCATCCTCCGATCATGTGGTCAAACACCTCATTAGATTCGTCTCGCGAATTAGCACAAGGGTTGTGGAGGTAGTTTTGTAAACTACCTTTATTTAATACCCCTAATTAGTGGTCAAAGTTGTAAACAGTAGTACTAAATTTTATAACTGGTGGATCCAAACAGGGCCATTATATTTGTAAACATTTTATAGTTTGCTGTACTTACCAAAAGTTTTGGCATACCGTGGCCAGAAATGAAATGGTCCCATGACACTCATGAGAAGCTGCCAAGCTGCTTTACTTAAATCATTTTATTCCAAATATATATTTCTTATAACAAAGTTGATTTGCAACTTAAAAAAACCTTTTACAATTCGAAGATATATCAATCACCACACTATAGCAATGATTGACGTGCAAGTAGATATAAGCAATATATCCTAGATCTTATAAGAAAAGGCTAAATACGGTGCAAAACAGAGATGCTTAAGGATCACCTGGTGGAATCATCTCTGACAAGAACATGGCAATTTAGTTTGCCTCTTCTCTAGAATTTCTTCTGTCACACGTTATCTTTAGAGCTAGTAAAGCTCAGCCTGTTCGGTTGGCTTATCAGCCACCAGCCAGCAGTATTTTTCTCTCACAACAAATCAGCACCAGCCACCAGCCAGCCAGCAGTACTTTTCTCTCACAACAAATCAGCACCAGCCGCCAGCCAACCGAACAGGCTGTTGACTCTAGGAAGAGCTTTACCAAGTAGCAGCGTTGTGTCCGTTTGGCAACGTTGTGAAAAGACGCTACTAACTTTCGACTCTTAAAGGACAACTTTTCAAAAAGCAACGTCGAGTCTGTTTGGCAACGTTTAGAAAAGACGCTTCTAAACTTCTGCTCTAGGTGCGCTTTCCGAAAAGCAACATTGCGTCAGCTTGTCATCGTTGCGAAAAATGCGATTAAACAAGAGGAAGTAGTTTCATTATTGAAGCTTGCCTCGCGTATAAAACCGTAAATTCAGTAGGGAACTAGCAAGGTGACCAGCACAAATAGCGCGGGAAGCTAGCGTTTATTTTTTTAACAAACGGATTTTAAATTCAAATTAATAGATGAAAATAGTTTTGTTTAGTCGTGTCATTGTAATTATTTTGTCCTATAAACCCAGAGTTATATATTATAGTTTTTCGGAACATGAGTTCAAGTGAGAAGGAAATAACTTATATATAATTTTTTTTGTTTTTAATATAATTAATATAAATATTATGTATTTTTAACATGACTATATTTTTAAAATTTATAACTGGCGATGCACATTTTTGTTTGAAAGTTGTAGTGGTGTTGATAAATTATACTTTCATGTTTATAGGGATATATAGGTTATTGGCTAAATGCATACCATTTTTTGTAATAGTTAGAATTTAACTTTGAGTTTGAATTTGAAACCTTAATGGGCAATTGGTTTTTGTCCCATGCATACCATTACCATTTTATTTTTAGTTTGAGTTTGAAATCTAGGTTATTGGCTTAATGCGTACCATTACCATTTCTTTTTATTTTGCTCCCCCAATATCCAATTGCTATAGCCCCATGCAAGCTTGTTGAGTCATTTATCATTCATTTTGTCCTAAATTTTCCAGATCTCATCAGTCCACTAATCACAATATTACATAGCAAGACATCAGCATATTTCTATTTCTCATAGTTGCTAGTAGTTTATCACCAAGCCTTGGTTGCCACGTTCGGATGATATTCAGCCTTGACAACCTAATTCTGATGGATCTTGTAGTGGCTAATTGTTGTGCTTCTAGTATTTGTATAAGTAAAATTCTTCAAAAATAAATGACATAAAATAAGAATTTTCATTTTTTCTTGTATTATTTTTATTTGTGTTTTGCATGTGATTTTTATTTTTCTATCTTCTTCCAAATTCAAATATAATACTACTAATTATCTCTCATTAATCAAATTTTAAAAAACTTATTAGAATAATATGAATGTTTAATATTATCTTATAAAATCAATATTTTGTATTTTTTTATTATCATGATAATTTTAGGTTCTATGTTAAAATTAAACTTTATTTGTATCCATTTGATTTTTAGTAATTGTATTTAATTGATGCTAATAAAAATATATAAAATATCTTTTAGTGACCATACTAATAAAAAGATATATAATATTGTGTTTAATTAGTATGTATCCATTTAGTTTTTTGTTAATTGTATTTGGCATATACTTTTTATTTAGCTTTATTTTGCTTCCAAATTCATACACATAACAACTATTATTTTCCTTATTTTTATTCTGAATTTGGCTATATATTTATTGTGTTTGATACAGACTCTTGAGTTAATTGCTAATTTATTTATTTATTTAATTTTTATTTTATCTATTTACTAATCGTATTCAATATGTACTCTTTGGCCAAGTGCTAATTTTTATTTTTTATTTCAAATTTAACTATTTAGTAATCGTACTTGATGTGGGTACTTTGGTGCTAATTTCTGATTTTTTATTATGAAATTAGCTACTATAAATTGTTTTCAATAAAGACTTTTTCAGGATATCATAGATCGATAGATCATCATAACGGATTCATAAATCTAAGGTTATCTACGTTTGCTACAAACCGTGGTTGGCCAAATATTTTTGTCAACAAATTTGGTGGGATACTATTTGCACTAAAAAAATCTTTATACCATGAATTAAGCGTAGTTTAGTTGCTTAGTTTCCTTGTGATGGAATTTATCCATCGGGTTTAAGTTCCTAACTCGGCACTGGTGTCGCACAGTGAGGTGTCAGTGGTGACTTCGTCAATCTGAAGATCGGAGCAACAAGCCAAATCTTTCGGAGGTGCTCATAACAGTAGGGTTTGCATACGTGTATTTATAGAGGTGAGTGTGCATATGTGTGTGAGCGTCTGTGTCTATACTGGTGTTTTAAAAAAAATCTTCATAACCCAACTCTAATGAATTGACCATCTTGTCTTTTTTTCCTTGTATGCATCTGCTTAGAGATTACCCTATCTATTTAGTGGCAATATGAGATTATTCAATAAAGGGTCTAGAGAATGGATACATCAGCATGCATGTGCGCGTGTGTAAAAACATGTCGATTTCATGAATTTCTTCCTTTGCAGCACCATCTGGCTAAGGTTAGCATCTTCTGATTCTATCTATTTGTCCATATGGCAGAGCACCTAACCTGCTGAATCACACAGTTCCAAAACAATGCAACTCATATGTGCATGTAGCTTCTGTGTCCTCCTGATCTTGTTCACAATTGTATTTCAGCCACTTATATGCGTATGGCATGACAAGTATATATGCAGCACTTCAGCTGGACATCAGCCGCATGCATGCAATTTACCATACCGCTAGGATGCAGCATATGGAGACGTCTTTAGCCTTCAACCACATCATTACTCAATTTTCACAACTGGTGTGCTACCTGCCCGCTGTCAGCCAGAGTCTCACACACATCACGGCTTATCTACGTTTGCTATAAACCGTGGCTGACCAAATATTTTTGTCAACAAATTTGATGGGATACTATTTGCACTAAAAAAATCTTTATACCGTGAATTAAGCGTAGTTTAGTTGTTTAGTTTCCTTGTGATGGAATTTGTCCATCGGGTTTAAGTTCCTAACTCGGCACTGGTGTCGCACACTGAGGTGTCTGTGGTGACTTCGTCAATCTGAAGATCGGAGCAACAGGCCAAATCTTTCGGAGGTGCTCATAACGGTAGGGTTTGCATGCGTGTATTTATAGGGGTGAATGTGCATATGTGTGTGAGCGTCTGTGTCTATACTGGTGTTTTAAGAAAAAATCTTCATAACCCAACTCTAATGAATTGACCATCTTTTCTTTTTTTTCCTTGTATGCATCTTCTTAGAGATTATCCCATCTATTTAGTGGCAATATGAGATTATTCAATAAAGGGTATAGAGAATGGATACATCAGCATGCATGTGCACGTGTGTAAAAATATGTCGATTTCATGAATTTCTTCCTTTATAGCACCATCTGGCTAAGGTTAGCATCTTCTGATTCTATCTATTTGTCCATATGGCAGAGCACCTAACCTGCTGAATCACACAGTTCTAAAACAATGCAACTCATATGTGCATGTAGCTTCTGTGGCCTCCCTGATCTTGTTCACAATTGTATTTCAGCCAGTTATATGCGTATGACATGACAAGTATATATGCAGCACTTCAGCTGGACATCAGCCGCACGCATGTAATTTACCATACCCCTAAATGGACACAGCATACGGAGACGGCTTCAGCCTTCAGCCACATCATTGCTCAATTTTCACAACTGGTGTGCTACCTGCCCGCTGCCAGCCAGAGTCTCACACACATCACGGCTTGAATAGCTGCAAATTCAGACACAAAAATCGGTGTATCCTCTGTTTCTCTGAGATGCTCCCGTAAAAGTTGTGTGTGAGTCATGGAAAGTCGCCAACTTCTTGCAATGTTTTGGCTCCGTTGATAACTATATATATTGTTCCTTCGCAATGGCGGCACGGCCTTTACATGGCACACAGGAACCCTTCAATGGTCATATCACCGCGCCACCCGTGATATTTTTGCGTTGATCTTCGGTCGACATATCATTGATCTTGCAGGACTGCTAATTAGATGCACCGGAAGTTAAAATAAATAAAAATCAGATCAATGTTTTATTTGCATCTTCATTTAGAGTTATAATCCGTAATCGACATGGACACTTATCGCTAATTGGCTTTTTTATTCCAAAATTAGCTACTACTAATTATTTTTTATGAGAACTTTTAGGGTAAGATAGACCGTTAGATATACATTAAATTCAACAATGTATATTTTTTCTTTTTTGGATTAACGTGGAAATTTCTAGGCCCTCTCTGTGAATATGGTGGCTTCTAACTTTTAGGGGTAAGGTACACTGTTAGATATACATTAAATCCAATGGTGTATATTCTTTTCTATTTTGGATTAACGTGAGAATTTCTAATATTTAGGGGTAAGGTAGACCGTTAGATATACATTAAATCCAATAGTGCATATTCTTTTCTTTTTAGATTAATGTGGGAATTTCTAACTTTTAGGGGTAAGATAGACCGTTAGATATACATTAAATCCAACGGTGCATATTCTTCTCTTTTTTGGATTAACGTGGGAATTTGTAACTTTTAGGGGTAAGATAGACCGTTAGATATACATTAAATCCAACGGTGCATATTCTTCTCTTTTTTGGATTAACGTGAGAATTTCTAGGCTCTCTCGGCGAACGTGGTGGCTTCTTTTAACCTTGTTGTATTAAGATAATAGATAGATAGATTTTATTTCATCTCTAAAAGAAAACAAATTTAATTTTTGTTGTCTTCTGTTCGTCTTGTTCCCGCGGGCCAGACGCCTGCGCTGCGACTGACAGCACAGGACGAAGAGGGAGGGGCCGAGGGGGGTTTAGTTTCTTCTAGTGGGCCTGGGCCGTTCGGGCCACCGGTTCAACGCGTTCTCAGCGATTGCCGATCCGTCGTCGTCGACAACGGGCGACGGCGGCCTGTGTGTATGGGCGGCGGCGGCGTATCTGCGCACACGAGATGCCGAGATCTTCAAGGTCGCCATCACCAATCACCAGCACACGAGACAGTCGCCATCATCGGTCACCAGTACAGCTGTACAGGTATGCACTGCACATACTATTGATCGAGTACATCATCATTTAATCTTCACACATTAAGCAATAAGCGGAACATGCATTGCGTGCAGTTGAATAGTTTTCTTCAAAACTCATCAGAACCTGCATCCGATGGAATTTAGCTAGGGGAAATGGCAGGATAATGAGCTGCCTTCCCGGCGAATCCAACAATCTTTTCGCATTTTAAGTGGTCCGTGCCTTCAGTGATCCTACTTCATTCAGTAATTTATTACCCCAATTTCTTTTTATGCCTGCTACAGAATTGCCTCTCTATCTATCTATAATTTCTGTACAAATAATAGTCTTTGCGAAAGTGCAATGTTTATTAGCCACATCACGAGCCATGTGTCTTTTCTTATCTTCGTCCACATATCGCCACAACAGAAAGGGATTTTTCGATTCCGGGGCATGGGTCACTTCCAAACTTGGATGCCCGTACTGGAACGACGCACTTCCTTCTGCCTAGGCAAGCCTGCAAGAGCAAAACAATCAGTTCTGTTGTTAGGCATTTGTGCTTTGTGGTTGCATCTTGTCATCACTACTGTAGTGCATTGACGCAATGTGGCATTAGCGTGTATCCTGAGGTGGAGAACTTTACATTTTTCACGATGAATTCCGACATTTCTGCATGGCAACTTCCATGGCAGGTCCGTCCTGACTCTCTGCAGTCTTCGACAGGGTTCCCATAGCTTGCAAATTCAATATCTGTTATTCGTTTGCCTCTCTGGCACCGAAGGTGAAGTGCTGCATGATTTTCACGTGACAAGAGGGATGGGGTAGAGAATTCACTGACGCTTCCATAGATTCTGGTAACTGACATTGTGTTCACTGTTATCTGCAGTGGATCGCCACCAATTTCCTCCATGAGGACAAGGAGGTTCTCTCCAGCCTTCAGAAAATACCGTGGTATATGGTACCTTAGAAAAGACAGTTAAAACAAGACATTTCACATCCGTATGTTATGGTTGAAGAAAACGGATTTGCTTTACAGTAGGAGCTAGCTCGAGTACTGACAGGGACTGAGAAGGTTGCCCACTGGGGGCTTTGAAGGAGACCCAGTACCGTCCAATGCTCTCTCCATTGATCCACACTTCACCCTTTCCCATACTGCTTAGGTTCAGCGTCACAGGGTCATTGCCCCATGGTGTGTCAAATGTTGTCTGTTAAACAACAATAATTCTCTCAAATGTTTGTTACAGGCACTATAGAGTAAATATGCAATTTCAAGGATATCAGACCAGTGTAGGTCTTATGTACCTTGTACCAGATAAGTGGCTGATGCATGGACTTGTCAATTGCAGCCCATTCTGCATGAGATGATCCTTCAGTCGTGTAGATTTTATTTATTTCTCCAGATAAGCCAACCTGTACATAGCATGCTTGAAAATGAGCATGTGATGTCAATCTATCAATTTAGAACCAATGTTGATCTGGGTTTATTTACTTGGAGTTTCCACATCTCATTGTTCATAGAATGTAGTCGCAGCTGTCTTCGTTTTATGCTCACTTTCCGGATTCCAAAGGTTCTTCTCTCCATATAAGCGCCGGAGTCCTTTCAGTTTGTGGATGAAAACTCGAATCAATGCAAATTCTAGGTATTGTGCCTTCAAAATTTCTTGTTTACACATTTTAAATGCTTATATGGAGTCCTTGGTCTTTCTTTCTTTCCTTTTTCCCTTTTGTGTCATTAGGTATTGTTAACACCAAAATTTGGTAATTTTATGGCCAGAAGAGTCCCTAAAATGAAGCCGATAATCTGAGGAAAAATCAAGTCAGAAGTGATGGATTACAGGATGCAGATTATGGAAATATACGTGCCAGACAAGAAAGCTAACGAGATTTGCGTGCGCATATATGTGGACATGTCACGTGAAGAGTCTTCGTTAATTAAATGTGATTAGCATCATGTCCGGACTATTTTATTATTATTGGTATAAGATGTGAAGGTCGATATATCGCAGTGAAAGATGCATGCAGGGGGGCCACGGGCAGCACATGCATGGAAAGGTGGTTAGAATAAAGAAAGCAAGGTTGCCGCGTGAGAAGGCAGAGTCCGGCCTGATTACTAAAGGAAGTATATTTTAATATCTATGTGGACTATAGAAGGAAATTAACTAACGTGGCTGGATATCTACGTGAAGGCTAAAAGGAAGAATCTCGGACGTGGCTGAACATGTATCTTATATTTACTTTGTTTTGTTAGGCAAGTCCCTTCAGGACTCTTATCTGCCCAGGGTATAAATATAAACCCCGGCAGCTTGTAATCTATCATCTCTCGATCAATACACAAACTGGCATCACGCCAAAACCTTAGGAACCATGTAGCTTATCGACGAGTTCTTCAGCAAGCTGGGCTGCATCAGTCTTCGATCTCCAGCCTGCCGCGAGTTCCGTCACCCGGATCGATCCAAGCTTTGATCTGAGGCGCATCGCCCTCTTCTCGTTTGGATGGTTCAACTACCGAATTAGCGTAAGCTTTGAATTGAGGCGCATCGCCCTTTCTCGTTTATGCTGTTCAACGTAACATGTCGGCTTTACTTTGCTTATTCAATATAATAGCCGATCTGTTACTGACGGGCTGTTCTTCGAGTTTTCGGGTTTGGTCTAGATTCCCTACGTCGGAGCTAGATTTATCTTGATTATTAGAAGGCAGCTTATGCGGTTGTTTGGAGTTTCTAGATTGATTTAGATCTGCGCCATGTGAATTGATCTGACTCTTCAAACAGCTATGAGCATTGGTTTAGTCCGATTTGAGCTGACAATATCGTTCCAGGTCCGATTCATCTTTATAGACTTAATCTGGTTGTTCTTTGAATATCGGGTTTGATCTAGATTCCCTACGTCGGAGCTAGATCCTTCTTGATTATTAGAAGGCAGCTTATGCTGTTGCTTGGAGTTGCTAGATTGGTTTAGATCTACGCCATGTGAGTCAATCTGTTTCTTCAACACCTGTGAATATTGGAACGATCTTGTCACTGTTCTATCAGGATGATTATCATTGCGAGCTTCTTGTCCAAGAGATTAGGCAGGAGGGACAACATATCGGCTCTCACAGCTTATTGAATATATTGCAACGGGTAAAGCCGATCTGTTATTATGATTGCATCAAGATTAGCTGCGGGAGAGCTGTCTTTATTATATCTGCGAGCAATTACGTGAGGCAATGGTGCCACCGATTTATCTTTGGATTGTCAAGATTGGTTTAGATTCCCTACGTCGGAGCTGGGTTTCTCTTGGTTATTCAGTGATTAATCGTTTATTGGGTTGTTCTTCGAGCTTTCGGGTTTGATCTAGATTCCCTACGTCGGAGCTAGATTTATCTTGGTTATTTGAAGGCAGCTTATTCGGTTGTTTGAGGTTGCTAGATTGATTTAGATCTACGCCATGTGAATTAATCTGATTCTTCAACAGCTATGAGAGATCGGAAAGCTAGCAGATGTATTAGAGATGATGATCAAGCAGTTAAGATGATGAACAGCGTATCGGCCTTATTCTGTACTGGTTATATTCTGCAAAGGCATGGCCGGTTCGCTATATGATATTGATCATGCTCCTTGTCAGTTGAATGGTCAAACTGACTGGCACGCCCCGAATTTCAAGATACAGGACCTGCGCCGGAGTTAAGCAAATCTCCCAGGCCTTCGTGTTGCATGCATGGAAATCCACTGGCCGGGTTTTTTGCGTCAACATATTTTGGCACGCCCAGTGGGACCCATTTGTTTGATTTGAAGTCAGATACATCCACAGCTATATGAAGCCAATCTTATTCTGGAAGGTTCAATGGGACGCGGAAAGACGTCACAAGATTGGCTCTATTATTATATTGTCCCATGAAGCAGGTTGCGCAAATATCTGTCATCGGCTATATGTTTATTGGGTAATTCTCGGAATATATTGCTTTGATATATTGGAAGATTTATGAGCATGTACCTGGTTATATTGTCCAAGAAAGCCGATTGAAATATTCTAGATTAATTATATAACAACAATTATCAGATAAGCAAGGTTGGTCAGCCAACATTTTATTCGAAGCTGTTGCCACATCCTGGTCCGATGGCCACATCCTGGTCCGATGCGCGTGTAATCATCGGCCTATTCATGTATGACTACAAGCAGCCGAAGATTTCCTGTTGGCAGTAGTGTTGACCAACCACATACAAAGTCCAGGGTACCTGTACAAATGTTATTACCGATTGAATGATGGGCTTCTATGACTGTTGAGAAGACTGCTTGCTGACAAGGATGACATCAATTTGAAAATTATTCTATCTCGTGTGCAATATGTCTTGTCGTGGCAAGCAAGGACTCCGATGATAAGCAGATGATGGAGCGTATGACTTTGCAAAGGGCAGCTCCGATGTGAGCGACCACCATAATCGGCAGACTAGGCAGGCTGCAGAATGCGTCGGCATAGTGGACAACAGCACACCGCCATCGGCAACCGCGAGATGTGTAGGCCAGTCAGATGCTTCACTGCATATAAAGCCGATTGTCAAATACTAGGAGCTGCAATAAATCCTATATCATGTATGCTGTATATCGGAAGCATCGACTATCAAAAGAAGCATCGGCTATCAAAATATTATCATTAATATCAATGTTGAATCTGGCGTGGCTTCATTTTGGAAAATTGGTGGTGATACTTGATGGCCGATGGAGATTAATCGGATCGGCTCTGAATTATCCACTAAATGCTTAAATGGGGTTCTCAAGCTGGTGGCGGTCTTTCTTTCTCACTTTATGAACTGGCCGATGGTCAAAATATTATTAAATAATTTCTACACTGCAATTGGCCGGATGTGTAGAGAATATGTTTGATTAACGACTGGAGGTCTATGGAAGTCTTTCTTTTATTCGGTTGGATAAGGATCGGAGGAGCTAATGCAAATAAATAACTGAATAAGAAAAGTGGAGACATCGGCTGACATAAATGAGATACCCTTGCAATGGAACTCGACAGCAGATGATTCTGATTGTCGCTGGTTCCACCTGATATCCTGAATGTACAACTTGACATGCAACATGGCATAATTCGTCGGCTCTTTATAGCCGATAGGTGCCTATCGGCTCTTGGCTCTTGGACTGCCGATAAGAGCTCTATAGGTTATTATAAACAGCCAATGGGATATTTGCATCTATATTTTGCCTTGGAAAATTACTAAACATCCGATATGTGTACATGCTTACACATGAGAGCTGGTGCCATGCCGATTGGAGCAATATGATAATGCAAGTAGCCGAGTGTGAATGCACCTGTGACAGGCTGCACAAGTACATCGCCTGCATCGACAACTGCGAGTAGACAAGTGCATCGGAGGCGAGTTCATTGGTTGCGATTTCATCAAATTGCAGTATGGAGTAAATCGGCCTCCAACTTGAAAGATTTTACTCACCACGTGTTGGATCATTCTGGAGAATAAAAGTATATAGTTGCTTTATATGACTATCCAAATAAATATTTACCAAGAGATTAACTCAAGATCGCATGACAGCAAGTGAAGCCGATGAGGTGGTCAAAAGAAAAGCTAATCTCCACAACCTGAGGCCGATAAGATTACTTGAAGTCTGCAGGTCTTAAGTCGTCGCCCTGCGCGTTGGTACTGCCTCGGTTAAGTCTGATCCATCCAAACCGTGACGATGATTTGAATCCTATTGATTTGACAGCTCATGACATGGTGTCACATAGCTATCGGCTTGTCACAAGCAATTACTGATGGCCGATAGTAAGAAAAAGCAATGGTTAAAATTGGTTGCCTCAAGATAAACAATTCTAATTATATACTCGGAGGGCATTGGCATATAGTTTCAAAGTAATGGACTCGTCGGATATTTGGGTGACAAAGTTATTTTGTAGATAACTGATAGGTCCAAAAGGTTGTTTTCATCGGCCAAATGAAAAGGAGCATTGATATTTGAAGCAATATTTGGCCTAAGGGGGTATTTTGCTATTTTATAAGCAGCCGGACATATGTTACTATTATCGGCCGATCAGCTAAAGCATAAATTGACTAGACGGACAGTGAGATAGGGAAGCTTAATAAGCCGATGCTTGCAAACTGTTTGTATAATTAATTGATGGAAACAGGTCCGATAGGTCAACACATCAAGACGTCAGGCCATCAAGCCGATGAGCCAATGTATGGTCATTTTTGCTTTGCTGATGGTATGAGTTGGAGGCCGATAGTCCAATGCTCGTATAGCTGATGGTCAGCCAAAGGTCTGATTGATCTTCTCCAACCAAAGGTCCGATTGGTCCGATTAATCTGTGTTCGCTGTCGGCCAAAGGTTCGATCAAATTTGTACTCATCATTAGCCAAAAGAGCAGTATAGTGCATAGGCCGATTGTGTTGGAAACTATCATTTGGACCCATAAGTTTCTTTTGGGAAGGTCCGATACAGGACATGGCAGATCAGAATCGGACGTCAATTAATTAAAGAGAGAGAGAGCTCATCGTCCTCTCATAGCTGGCTACCTGTTAAGGTGAAGGCGTCGGCTTTCGGAACGCAAGGAGTTGATGGTGTCCGATGGTCCGATTAAAGTAGGATGGTCTGCTCCGTTGCTCGTCAACTGCTATAATATTATTATTGAGACCGATATTATTGGTCCGATGGTCTGATTGAGCCAGGGTGGTCTCCTGCTCGTTATCGGTCAGAAGGTATGTCAGAGCATTATTGGTTATCGCCAACAGAGGATATTGATGAAGGTCCGATGGAGCAGCAGCGGTCCGATGGTCGTGGAGGTCCAATGCATGTGGTCCGATGGCCTAGTCCAATGTTGAGGTCCGATCAGTTTATTCTTGTCAAATAAAAGATTATATCGCCTGGAAGAAAAGTTTATCGGCTGGAAGAATAAATAATTCGAAGCATGAAGAATTCATACTTCGAACTGGGGGGGCCTGTGTTAACACCAAAATTTGGTAATTTTATGGCCAGAAGAGTCCCTAAAATGAAGCCGATAATCTGAGGAAAAATCAAGTCAGAAGTGATGGATTACAGGATGCAGATTATGGAAATATACGTGCCAGACAAGAAAGCTAACGAGATTTGCGTGCGCATATATGTGGACATGTCACGTGAAGAGTCTTCGTTAATTAAATGTGATTAGCATCATGTCCGGACTATTTTATTATTATTGGTATAAGATGTGAAGGTCGATATATCGCAGTGAAAGATGCATGCAGGGGGGCCACGGGCAGCACATGCATGGAAAGGTGGTTAGAATAAAGAAAGCAAGGTTGCCGCGTGAGAAGGCAGAGTCCGGCCTGATTACTAAAGGAAGTATATTTTAATATCTATGTGGACTATAGAAGGAAATTAACTAACGTGGCTGGATATCTACGTGAAGGCTAAAAGGAAGAATCTCGGACGTGGCTGAACATGTATCTTATATTTACTTTGTTTTGTTAGGCAAGTCCCTTCAGGACTCTTATCTGCCCAGGGTATAAATATAAACCCCGGCAGCTTGTAATCTATCATCTCTCGATCAATACACAAACTGGCATCACGCCAAAACCTTAGGAACCATGTAGCTTATCGACGAGTTCTTCAGCAAGCTGGGCTGCATCAGTCTTCGATCTCCAGCCTGCCGCGAGTTCCGTCACCCGGATCGATCCAAGCTTTGATCTGAGGCGCATCGCCCTCTTCTCGTTTGGATGGTTCAACTACCGAATTAGCGTAAGCTTTGAATTGAGGCGCATCGCCCTTTCTCGTTTATGCTGTTCAACGTAACATGTCGGCTTTACTTTGCTTATTCAATATAATAGCCGATCTGTTACTGACGGGCTGTTCTTCGAGTTTTCGGGTTTGGTCTAGATTCCCTACGTCGGAGCTAGATTTATCTTGATTATTAGAAGGCAGCTTATGCGGTTGTTTGGAGTTTCTAGATTGATTTAGATCTGCGCCATGTGAATTGATCTGACTCTTCAAACAGCTATGAGCATTGGTTTAGTCCGATTTGAGCTGACAATATCGTTCCAGGTCCGATTCATCTTTATAGACTTAATCTGGTTGTTCTTTGAATATCGGGTTTGATCTAGATTCCCTACGTCGGAGCTAGATCCTTCTTGATTATTAGAAGGCAGCTTATGCTGTTGCTTGGAGTTGCTAGATTGGTTTAGATCTACGCCATGTGAGTCAATCTGTTTCTTCAACACCTGTGAATATTGGAACGATCTTGTCACTGTTCTATCAGGATGATTATCATTGCGAGCTTCTTGTCCAAGAGATTAGGCAGGAGGGACAACATATCGGCTCTCACAGCTTATTGAATATATTGCAACGGGTAAAGCCGATCTGTTATTATGATTGCATCAAGATTAGCTGCGGGAGAGCTGTCTTTATTATATCTGCGAGCAATTACGTGAGGCAATGGTGCCACCGATTTATCTTTGGATTGTCAAGATTGGTTTAGATTCCCTACGTCGGAGCTGGGTTTCTCTTGGTTATTCAGTGATTAATCGTTTATTGGGTTGTTCTTCGAGCTTTCGGGTTTGATCTAGATTCCCTACGTCGGAGCTAGATTTATCTTGGTTATTTGAAGGCAGCTTATTCGGTTGTTTGAGGTTGCTAGATTGATTTAGATCTACGCCATGTGAATTAATCTGATTCTTCAACAGCTATGAGAGATCGGAAAGCTAGCAGATGTATTAGAGATGATGATCAAGCAGTTAAGATGATGAACAGCGTATCGGCCTTATTCTGTACTGGTTATATTCTGCAAAGGCATGGCCGGTTCGCTATATGATATTGATCATGCTCCTTGTCAGTTGAATGGTCAAACTGACTGGCACGCCCCGAATTTCAAGATACAGGACCTGCGCCGGAGTTAAGCAAATCTCCCAGGCCTTCGTGTTGCATGCATGGAAATCCACTGGCCGGGTTTTTTGCGTCAACAGGTATCTGTTCGGAAAAATAAGCAGAATCGCTGCTGATCTGCTTTCTTTGTTTAGGTAGTTTTTTTTCCCTTTCTGTGTTGATTTTTCAGCTTGGTTCATATTAACTGGACATCTGAATGATATTAGATGTGGATAAATAACACAAGGCATGGCTCTGGCCATTTAATTATTGCAAAGCAACACAACCAAATGACAATAAGTTAACTTTTATTGTTTGTTGACATATGGAATAATCTGAGAGTCATTGTACCGGAGACCCAACCAGGACGCATAGCAGCGATATGGAGTTTCGCCCTTCCCTTAGTGAAATAGGTGCCTTAAGAACAATATTGCCAGGATTATCATGGCTCCCGTGCACAATTCCTACAATAATATGGAAACAGTATTAAAGGTAAATAAAATTAAAAATAGTTCAATTATTCATTAATAACTTAGCCTAGCCTGAATAATATAATATTCCCATTTATACCTTTGTCGTGTACTCCATTAGTCTGTATAATTGCAAATGAGAGTGTATTTATGTCCTTACCGACATAATCGTTGTTGATGAAAGCTTGTAAAATATGTGCACGTGCCTCAACATTAAGAACTAGTTGCCCATTCCCATTTCGTCTATAGTTATATCTGCATGATTTTCATAATTATATGGTCAACATAAAGTACTAGAAACAGGGGCAAATACTGAATGGCAAGCTAGCTGAAGAATCTCATCTTACATGGTTAGGTACCAGAGATAATCTGTCTCATCTTTTGTAGTCGAGATGTGCTCGTAAAGCTGGTTTCCAACATGTGAGATTTTGCTTGGTGCCATAGGAATTGGTTCTTTGAATATTTTCCACCTATCAACATGATTTAGAGACTCCACTACTTGCGCTGTTTTTAAACCATGTTGAGAATTTATCTGCCAATAATTTTTTGGATAACAAGCATTTTAGATCTTCAGTAAGTGAGCATTTTGAGTTTCACGAATTTAACCTGCACACCTTGCCTGTTTCAAATACTAGTTCCCTGCATTGCGAGAGGATACTGATTGACTTAGGTGCTAGCTGGAACACCTCTGTACCAAATTGAATGGTTGAAATCTTATGCTTGTCAAAGTTTACCAGGAAAGCCACACACTGAGTCTCTGTTGCAAAAACATGCCCCTGCAATACGCCAAAATTATCCATTTTGATGAAAATATAGTAATATATTGGAATAGAATATGCCATGGTTACTCTAATTTCACCTCTTGTTGTTGACCAAATGAATGATTAGAATATGCTCCCCAAAGTAATGGCTCTGCAGATTGCTTTATCGCAGCATGCAGTTCTCTGAGATGAGCCCACGTCGGTTGCCATATTAATCCTGGATGTATAATTGTTACTTACAACAAATATAATCGAAATGTTTGTTTTCTAATGAGAGAAATGTAATTAGTGAGTACTTGAATATCGAATAGAACTCGGTAGGAAACTCTCTATTCTTCCAAGTTCCAAGCAGTACAAGGTGTATTTAGTTACAGTATAAGGAGAAAATGGGGGAGTAATATAGGTCAGCAATGCTGCAAATTTAAGGCTTCTGGCAGTGGGCATGACGATTCTGCACCACAGCCACCAAATGGTAATCCTGGAAACGCCCCTGTGGTGGCCAGATTCTCAAGGTTAATGAGTACGAAGGCATCTGCAGGTGTCATGGAGCATCTATTACTGACTAGATACGCTATATGGTCTGACATACTGGGCTTTACATGATCTTATACAATGGTTCAGTGACCCTTCTTGTTACATTGTTCAATGACCCTTCTTGTTACATTGTGTTGATATTGTGTTCTTATTAGGATACTTCATCCACTAAATATCCTGTTACTAAATTTCAACAGCATTGAGCAAGTAAAATTTGGTTACCTACTTACCATATTCATCGAGTGGAGCTCCATCATAGTAGCTTGTTGTTACATAGGAAGATGCAAACCTTCCAAAGTTTGTTCCACCATGGTACTACATCATAAATCTTGACCCATGTGAGAATACTAATAGAGAATCTGAAGAAATATAGTTTCGTCAAGTCCATAGCTTCATTGCTGTACCATGTAGTAGTTTACAAAGCTGCCTTTCTTTCTCGCTATAAACAGTGCTACTGCAAAGGCAAGGTCTGCTGCTGATCTATATCTTTGATCCTGACCATATACAGGGTAGCTGTACACAGGGGAAATATAAGTACCAAATGGAGCATGGTAGAAATCTAAGAAGAAAAACATGAGTTTTGCCTGCACCGAGATGTCCAATTTTCTGTCCATAAAGCTGGCTTGTTTGGCGAATTTGGGCCTAGAAATGTTTCCCCGCAGATAAGCCCATTGCAGGTATTTATCTAGCCATGTAATCAATGTTGCATTGTTTTTCAAAAATCATATTCCCAATTTATACTATAATGGTACAAATATGATCACTGAGTCACTGACAATTGGATCTGGGGCATCATCCTGCTTACACATCATCCACGGAACACCTGTCTTCAGATTTACTGCCATTGCCGCTGCCCAGTAAACATATGGCGGTCCTTTTGAATGGAATGCAGCCTCGACCAGCTTATATTCATTCTCAATCTGCAAGGTTAATTGAAATTTTACAGAACAATCACCTTATGTATATTTCAATGGACAAGTGTTCTTGGTCCAATTTAACTGACCTGTGATATGATTATGGGGCCTCCTTGTGGGTAGAATAGTCGTTCATCCTTCATCAGGTTCACTATTTTTGTAACAAATTTTTGCATATGCCTCTGCATGTTATATATGAATAGTGTAGAATGACAAAAATAACAGTGTAAACATGAATTACTTCTATATGAGCTGCTCATCAAGTTGAATCCTTTTTATCTCTCTTTGCGTTTTCTTTCTTTTTCTTTGTTTGGTTGACAAGAGTTTATAAAACATGCCTTTCTGATACCATGTATGACACATTCACACTTGTACCAGGTAAAAAATTGGGTACCTTTCTGTTGCTTGTGTAAATTATTTTATGAGACTTTTGGTTATACTAATGGACTGCTGAGAGTAGTGCAGTTGTATTGTTTTACAACAGTGAACAGAGAAATTATGCTGAAAAAGTTAAGTTGAATTGGTAGCCATGCAAAGGAAGAAACGAAACAAGAGACTATATCTGAAGTATGCAGTTCTAAACAGGATACCTTGAAGGGTTCGTTGTCACATCTGAATGTGATGTTTGGGATGCCACGTAACCAAAATGGTAAGCCTCTGCACGAATAGAAGAATTCAGTATGGAATTGAGTTCATTTCTTTGTCCTTATGTTTTAAATTTCTTAGAATTCAGAAAGCTATTACTATAGTTGCCTGGGGCATAGTGGCAATGAAAACCTTGTTTGGAAACAGGAAATTAATTTCATGTTTTCATACCCGTATTTCCACTCTGACTCGACAAAGGGACCAACTCTGAGGCTTACATAGAGGCCTTGGGCATGGATTTCTCTGATGAATTTCACCAGATCATATCTCCCCTCGAAGTTATACTGACACAGAAAGAGAGAATATGTAGACTTCATTTTTACGAAACACTGAAGTGATACATAAATACTGACAGGTATGTAAATTAGGCAGGAGATTGCATATGCAGCACATACCTGGCCCTGAAGAGGCTCATGAGCGTTCCAGAAGACATATGTTTGAATGACATCCAGGCCACCTTTCTTGGCTTTTGCTATGAGATCTGGCCACATCTGTTAATTTTATTGCAGATTGGTAATAAGGAATGAAGTTTATTTGCTTCCTGTGATTCAGTATGCTTAAGTGCTTGATATAAGTATATACTGCTGTATTTGACTGTGCAAAGTAACTTGCACTCGCTATCTCTGTTTTCCCCCCATAGTTTATTGGATGCTGTAGGCTGTAGCCTAGCCATTAGAAGTTTTGCTTCACAATATGCTTGAAATATTTGTTATTTTGTATTGTTAGCTCATCATGCTTGTGAATTGACTACTTTTAGGAAAAAAAAATTACCTGCATGTTTTGGTTGCTAGCCCCAACAATTTACAAGTGAACATGGTGAGTTCGCATGTTGGATGCACCTATTCCAGCTTTGTCAAGTGACCGGAGAAAAGAGAATTGCACTACCTTGGCATAGAACACACACAAGAGACTATTTTGGGATGAACTCCTTGCGGTTAAAAACAAAAGCAAACCATGGATTTTACAGGCAACTCTGAAATGCTGAATTTAATCAAATGTTTGCATTGGCCTATGATTTTCAGCTTCAGTTGGTTCCTCCTACGGCCCTACGTGTGTGCACTTGTCAGCGTTCAAACTCTTAAGCCAACAGATGCACACGGTTTTCTCATGGGCTATCAGCTCTCTAATGCCATGAATAAATACCACCATTTTTTTGTCCCTATTTATTTTCAGACGAACCGTTTCTTGTTTACCAGGAAGGAAAGCGAGCAGTCGAGATCCGTGACCAAGAATATTTACTCGGAGAGCGGTGGGCATGCATGGCCTGTGATCTCAGACCTTACGGTTTCATCAGCAGTAAAGAGCACCGTGGCGTCCGGTCGGTTGCAAGATTTCATTTGGCTAGAAATTTTATGGTGCACCAGCTGACTAAACTGAAGATCACATCACAGCTCGAGTTCAGACTTCAGATAAAGCGAAATTGGGATGCAACATGATGAACTTAAAATGGATCAAACCTAGAGAAGTAGAGATGGAAACTGCAAATTGAAGCAGTGCAAACATGGCGTGTTCACAAGCATGCCTGCGTGAGCATGAATGCATGATGCGTCCGGCCACCAGGCGACGGCACTGTGTACCTCGGGGGTGCTTCGTGGGTAGTGAATCTCGCCGGAGAAGAGCATCCTCCTGTCGCCGTCCAGGATCAGGGCCCTGCCGTCGTACGTGACCTCTCTGCGGCCCGCCGTAAGGTTGCCTCTCGCCTCCTCGGTGCCCCAAGCTCTCCCCGCCGCAGCCAACGCCGCTATCGCGGCGAGGACGACCACGGCCACCGTCGCGTCGCCGGCCATCTCTGCCCGTCCTGTTGTCACTGCTGATGGTCTGCACAAGCAGGCTCTTCTCTCATGGTGTGTGACAATGCGCGCGTGCATATATAGCTGTTCAGTGTTCAGCCTCTGCACCGATCGACTCGAGGGCAACCGCGTCGAGGTAGGTTGTGAAATGCAGGGGAGGTGGGTAGGTTGAAAGGATCGCATACATGCGCCGCTGTTGTTTATTGTTGTGCCGGTGCTAATAGATCGGTCTCTGTTTCCTGTAACGAAGATGTTTTACACAAAAACAAAAACTTTCGGCCAGAAGAGAAGACCACGCGTTTCAAATAATAACCACTCCAAAGTTTTTATATGAGCAAAATGTGATCATTACTATACCGTGCCGCACCGAGTAGCACACACGTATGAGGCCAATGTAAAATAGAACAATAAATGATCAAGGTTTGTGCTACATAATATACAACTATACAATAAGTTAGCAAATTTTAAATGTTCTATGTTAAGGTATAGTTTGAGTGGTGTAATTGTACAAAGCTACAATATATATCCTATAAGGACATGTAAAATTAGGGGTGCTTATATGGTTCCTATGTGAGAAAATCACTCTTTTTTCACTGAATTATATGCACAATATACTTTAAAGTGGATGAAATATTTAAGTTTGCACGAGTGGTTCAAATCAAATATGCTATTTAGATGATCAACTCTACTAAACGCCAAAGATTAGATTTTTTTTTGAAGGTGATAAATTACATAACTGCAGCCTATCCCCTAAGCTACTATATTTAAGCATCTTGCATTGTAAAAAATGGTCTAAGCATGCGAGAATTCAATTCTCTCAGCCAAGCCAAAACAACCTCCATTCCCGCTTTTTAAATCCGATTACGTATTGTTATTCTGTTCCGCTTTTAAAGCGCATTTACGTATAAACTACCTACTTCCTCCGTTTCTCTCCCCGGAACCGAACCCTTCCTATTCCTCTTCTGTTCGAACTCCGCGCAGCCAAAAGCCATGGCGGACGCGCCCTCGTCGTCGTCGGCGACGGCGCCCCCGGCGGTAGACGCGGCCTCCTTCGCTGCAGTGGCGGAGGCGGCGCCGCCGGAGGAGATGACGCTGGTGGTAAAGTGGCGCGGGCAGGAGCAGACGGTGCGGATGGTCGGGGACGACACGCTCGGGGAGCTCAAGCTACGCATCTGCGAGGCCACGGGGGTGCTCCCCAAGCGCCAGACGCTGCTGTACCCCAAGCTCATGCTCAAGGACATCGACGACTCGACCCTCCTCTCCTCCATCCCCTTCAAGGCCAACGGCAAGATCAACATGATCGGGTAAGCGCGATTCAGCCGTCCCTTCTTCCTCCTCGGAACCCTAATTACCTCCCGTCTTCTCGCTTGTGTTGTTTCGGATAAACGCGTAGTCTCCATCGAATTAGAGGGCTGGTTTGTGAATTTCCGCGAGCCGCTGGGTACCGGTTGCCGGATCGATTGGAGAGGTCCACTTGGCAGGGATCATGTGCTAGTTCTCCCAAATTGAGACAGGAGTGGTGAGGTTTCGGAGCTAGAAAGCCCAATCACTAAACCCTAGTTTGGTTGGGCTCCTTTGCTTCATCTGTTTGCTTCTTTGTTTTTGTTGTCTGATCGTTTTGCTTGGTTAAAAACGGTTTGGGAATTGTGATACTGGCATTTTGGGGTTTCTGCCGAAGTGTCTGGTTGGAACGCTTCTATTTTGTGGGTGTTTTAAGTGGATGGATTATAATGTGGGTGATGATGGCAGAAGCTTGAGCTCGGGTCAGTTTGGGCTGATAGAGATGGAATTAAGTATTTAGCTGAGATGAGTGAGATTACCTGCTCAAGCTATAAACAATTATAATGTGGGTTATAATTGATCACATATTGACATCGTGATGAGAGGCTCATCTTGACTTTCTAGGTTGACTGTACAAAAGACCAAACCATCTGTGTGATATCTGAAGTTCCTACTAAATTGATGTACAATTTTTCCATTTTTCTGTGACAGGAATAACTCCTGTCTACGTTTCTGGATGGAACCACCTAGTTGTTCTCTATATCCTACAAGTTTAAGTTTGACATTTCTTGATTTTAGTTCTCATACCATACCAGTAGTGTTTGAGGCCTACGGTAATGTTTGTCATCTGTTGACATTGTTAATAGATGATAGGAATCTGTTTTATGATTTCAGAGAAAAATCAAGTATGTTTGAAATTGGTTAATATGGTGTTGGGACATCCTAATCTTAATATTATTCCGGTCCTTTTTATGGAAAATTTCTCAAACAAACAAATTTTAGTTTTGCTTGAAACGACCCGGATTTTCAATTACGAGAATCCGAATCCCTGTACCATTGTGATAGTCCCAGAATCAACAGCTATCACGTACAGAGCTCATTTCAGAAGGATATCACATCCATACAACGATTACAATCATCAGAGTTAGCTTTACAACAAGGATACAACGGAAAGCGTACTGATACATGCCCCTTGGGCTAAACGACAATGTGAAAACCAACGCAACGGTAACTAGGCTTCACACCAGCTTCATCTTCAGGGCGCCACTTCCACAGGCAACACTTGAGCATAGCACAGCAACCTTCTCACCAACTCCACTGGAATTGGTCTTGTACTTTGGGTCTACACCTGTTCATTCACAAACTGCCCCCAAGGATTGGGACAGGTCCACGTCACCATCCGTAATGCAAGCTTTAAGGTGGCCTAAATCTAGTATAAGAAATATCAAGGATAGGCTTAAGGTTAATCCTATGCAAGCAGCAGCATCTCCATCCCAAAACCATTCTCACAACACCACGAGCAATCCTGGCGCACCAGGTACCCGACTCCAATATCTTCCACTCATCACTCTCTAGGCGATGTGAAAGCTCCCACCCTTCACATCTCAACTGCCCAAGGCAGGCCCTACTCTAGAGGGGAGGTAGAAATCCCTAAAACAATGGCGGATTGTGTGAATTTCACAGGAGCGTCCATTGACCGCGGACGGCGGCTATATATAGATTAGACTCTGCAGAGTTTTGTACACCTGGACCCACTCGGGCTGCAAGCCGGTAGCTAGCCGACTGAGACACAACCCACAGCACAGACCCTAGCCAGTGAACGGTACCCTCCTGCTTTTCCCGGCTTAGGATACACTGAAGACGCAACTCGGTGTCCGAGAACTGTGATGGCCTCCCCCGCGGTGGCCAAGTCCCGGGGTATGAGCCTCCTTCGGGGGAACAAAGGTCTCCGCCTTTTCCCCCACACACTTCCGCTAACTCCTTACAGTCCGGGTACCGCACTTAACTAGGCTGGCTGGAACACCCCCCAGTAGGTGTAAGTGGTGTGCACGAAGTTCTGTGAACCAGGCAATCCAACTCGGTTTTTGGTGCCGGGGTGAGCGTCACCGTCAAATAGCGTATCCACCTCCAGTGGTCCGCTCGCGCACCCATTACAGGTATTGCCGCCAAACTCCTCAAGTAGCACAAGAACATGTACCCGCCACAGGTACCACACAGGATGCGCCTAAGTTCGCACCCCAAGCCCTCGATACGAGATCGAGTTAAGCTGCTCACCCCCGCAAAGTTCCCAAAACCCCTTACTCCTTTCCCGGGTTTTTGCCCCACACACGCCAAGAATCCTATCACACCCGCCCATACACATGCAAGCATAGCAAGTTCATAGCATCAAAGTGTAACAGGCTTAACAAGGAATACGGTAAGTAAATAAGGCCATGCAATAGGTCAAGCATCATCATCATGCGAGAAAGTAAAGCGCTAGTATACTAGTAGCAATGCCTAATAGGATTCAAAGTAGGATGGGCGTGGACACCTGTGACTTTGCGTTCCAAACTTATCTTGGCGTAGTCGTACAAGTCTTCACTTGCTGATGTCCAAGTTGACGAAGTCCACGAAGCCTTCTAGATCTTCCTCAGATCCTAGCACACGTTTGCATAAATAAACAACGGCATCTAATGTGAATAAACTCCAAATAAGAAGCAATAAGAACCAAATAACACCAAACCTCACACTAACGGGTAGTTCATGATTTTAGAAGGAATACCTAAATTGGTTTCAATTTATTCTAAGCTACGGTTGATTTTATACTATTTTCCTTTAATAAACCCTTTCTAGATTTTCGCAAAAGGAAAAGAAAACAACTGACATGCGGCAACACCGAAATGCGTCACATGCCAGGCCCGGGTTAGCCGTGCTAACATCATTACGATATCAACACGTAGGGTTAATATCTGACACCAACATTGGGCCCTGCTGACATCAGTGTTGACCAAGTTAACGGCGAATGTCGACTTGGTCAACGGGGTCAAAAGGAGGTTAAACCTGGTTAGCGGCTTAAGTTAGCGGGTCCCACACATCAATGTACGGGTCCCATTGGTCAGGTGGACAGGCTGATCCGGTCAGTGGGGTACACATGTCATCACATGGGCCCCGTAGTGTTAGTGGCCCAGATAGTCAGTTAGTGGGCCCGGCTTGCTATAAGACGAGCCCGATATGTTAGTGGGCCAAGACGGGCTGTTAGCGGGTCGTTACTGGGCCAACAAGATTTGGAAGGTATACGGGTCAGGTAACAAGGCATCTTGTCTAGATGGCAGCAAAGCTCGGATCCGATGCAACAAGTTGCACACAAGCCCGGGTGGTCCCTGGTTTGATTCAAGGTTAGGCCGGGAACAGGCTAGGTGGTAGCGATGGTTGGCCGAAGCGGTTATGGACCAAAAAGGGTCACGACTTAGGTTCAAGGTCGAGGCAAGAGCGACGAAAGATGTCGGTCAAGCACTCAGGACTAAACGGCAAAAGGGGGGTGGTTTAGGCCGTTGTCACGCGAGCACAAGGGTTCACCTTGGCCGCGTTATAAGAAGGGCGTTGGTATAACGGGGAGCGAAGCAACGGCATGTTTATCACGCGAGTCCATGGTTCACCATGGTCGCGGAGCGATTGGCAAAGGACGACGACAGGGTGGCTTCGGAGAAGGCAAGGCAAGGCTTTGGACGGAGTCGTCACTTGGGCTGGTTCGGCTTAACGCGAACACGCGCGGGCTCATGGTCGTCCATGGCCGCGACAAGGACGCGAGGGTTGGGCAACGGCTCGGCATGGCTCGGCTTGACGGGTTTACGGGCTGTACGACACGAAGTCGTAACTAAGCTTTGGTTGGGTGAACGCGTGCGGGCACGTGGTCGTCCACGGCCGCAACATCGCCGGGATGGAACGGCTTGGCCTCGGCTTAGATCGCGGGTTCATGGCGTACCCTGGCCGCGACGTGGTTGACAGGGTAAAAGCATGGGGATGGTCAGGGACAGCAAGGTTTCAACGGCAAGGTTCACGACTCACGATCGACTCACAAGAGATGATGATTGGCAGCAAAACGGGTCGGCCAGGGCATGCACACGCGGTCCAGGCATTACATCGAACACTTGAGGGGTGAGAACAAAAGGGGCTATGGCTGGGCAGCAAGAGCATGTTGTGGTGACCTCGACGGCTGCGACACCTGCAAGAACACTCCGGCACGAAGGCCGATCACAGAACAACAACGAGACAGCGGCGAGGCGGGCTAGGCATAACACCGAACACCTAGTGGGCGAGGTCAAGGCAGCCATGGTTGGGTTCTGTTTGGACTTGGCTTGGTCATGGGGACAACAGCACCTGCACAGAAACACAGCGGCACGAAGGCACACGACACAGGCAACAACGACACCAAGGTCGGGCAGATGGAGGCTCATCGGCTCGTGGGGCTTCCCATGGCCGGAACAGCAAAAGGGAAAACGAGGTGGTGACCAAGGCAGTGCTCACCTAGGGCCTGAAGACGACAGGGTCGGGGCCGTGGCGAGCTGGGGCCGAGATGGTTTGGTACCGTGCAGGCAGCGCAGCAGCAACAGGGTCGGCGAGCTCGCGGTCCCTGGTTCAGGCATAAAGTCGAACAGGTCACGGGCGTTCAAGGGAGCAACTCAGGGTCATCGTTCAGGGGCACGATCTCACGGTCCAGCTTGTAGGAGGCGTGGTTGGCGGCGACGGGCAGCTGCACAAGCGCGACGCAGGACGTCGATGGCCTGGGGCGGCGGAGTGTTGCTGGGCTCGCGGGCGAGAGGGCGACGCAGGAAGGACGACAAGGTCGGCGAGGTCGCGGTGGAGCGAAGCAGGACGAGGCCGGGCGCGGTGCTCGGCGGCGACTGGCGGGTCCAGCTTCCAGGAGTCGCAGCCGAGGCGACGGGCGTGGACGCAGGGACGTCGCGTCGCAGCCTGGCACGGACATGGTGGCACTCTGGTCGTCGACGAGGTACTCCAGCTCGCGGTTCGGCTTGACGACGGGATCGGCAGGCGAGGCTTCTCGTCGCGGGCTTCTTCTGCTGGTCGGCCATGTCGTCGCTTGCTGTAGGCCATCGCGCCCGCGTGGGCTGCACGCGCTGGCCATGCGCGCCCAGGCCGCGAGCCGCGCCGCACCAGGCCGCTGCACGGGCCTGCTCGCTGCGCCTCCGCTTGCTGCTGCCTCAGATGATCTGCTCTGCTTCGTGCGATTGGAGGGAAGAGAAATTTCGGGAGAGAGAGGATGCGCTGGTGGATTTGCTCAGAGAGGGAGAGAGATTGCGGTGGGATAAATCAGAGAGAGAGATTGCAGGGAGGGATGAGGCTTCGGTGGATTTAATTCCCCGGTGCTTGTTGTCTCGTGAGGAGAAAACAAGGGAGAGAGATGCGATGGAGTTTAGCTTCGGTGGAGGAAGGAGATTGAGCAGAGAGGAAGAGTAGAGAGATCGCTGCTGCTTGCTTCTTGCAGTGGAAGAAAGAGATGAGCAGGGAAGGGATGGCGTCGGGTGGAGAAGAGGAGGATCGACAGAGAGGAAAAGAGAGCCGGCGGCTGCTGTGAGGGAGATGGAGGGGAGAGAAGAGGGGTGGGGAATTTATAAGAAGGGATTAGGGCTAGGGTTAGGTTGTGGGCTTTAGATGGGCCTAGGTTTGATGGGCTAGGATATTATCAGCCTATGAAATAAATTCATAATAATTTATTTCATAAACCATGAAACAAATGAATTAGACTAATTATCCAGATCGAATTAATTAAGAAATAACCAATTCAAAATCCGGATAACGTGGCCATAATTCAGAACAAATTCTTTAAATATTTGGGATGAATTAATCAGACTATTTTCTGAACCAGATTAATTAAATTAATAATCAATCCATTCAAATAGAAAATAGCGCCATAATTCGGATAGGGTTCTTCTGGAATCTCCGGATTGATCTGGACGCCGAGAATTTCGATCTAGACTTCGATTGGGATTAGAGAGATGGATGATCGGTCCGATATGTTAGTGGGTCAACTGGCTGGGAGATCGGATAGGGTTTGGGTAGCGGCTTTCGCCACAGGGTTTGATCGGACGAGTTGGTTGTTAGCTTTAGATTTATATTTGAATTTAGAATCCAAATATAAATCACACTCAAAAACCAAACAAAGCCAAAGGAAAGCCAAAACACTCTAACCTAAATTAACCTATGCAAGAATTAAAAGGTCAATTTTAATTTCCTAAGAATTTAGGGAGATTCACAAGAAGACATTCTAGGTGTTTACACAACAATGCACGAAAAATTTTGAAACCCACATTTTTGCAGTCAAAGAACATTCCGGAAAAATCCGGGATGTTACATTGCTAACCCTCGTGTACTTGTGTAACCCACTAGTTCACTAAGCTTTGCCAAATTTCAGAATTTAGATAATTGCTTGTTCAATTTTGTTGAGATGCATCAGTGCTCTGTACAGCCAGCCATGCTGTGAAATGCAGCCATGCTGTGAATTGCTCATTTCTATTTGGAGTGCTTTGCAGTAAATCGGTTTGTTCTAAGAAGGTGTCGTGCTTTGAACTTGGGTCAGGATAGGAGTTTCTCAATGACTCCCTTAGTTCAACACTCTAACCGGTCCACCGCGAGAAGCTTGGCATAACTATCTTAGTAGGAAGGGACATTTTCACACTAGTGTGCATTGCTATTGTGTGAAAACCTTTTCCCTGATTCTTACCTCAGTCCATAAACTATCAAAGGTCAGCATCTCCAAGAGACTCTCCATTTTCGACTCTTTATTTGACTATCTATTTGCTTCTCCATAAAGATTCCACTCCATATTGAGCATCTCACTCCAACAGACTCTTCATTTCCCACTCTCTAACTCTCTCTCCCCACACACTAACGCGTGGGTCTCACGCGTCATCCCATACTTGGCAAGCCAATTTGGCTAGCCGGACTGGCTAGCCAAATTTGGCTAGCGAGGGAGCCAATTTGGAGAGCCGGATGGCTTGGCGAGTTGGATGGCTAGTCTGTTGGAGAGCTATTTTGGGGTTGAATAGCCAAAATTTGGCTTGGCAAGCCATTTGGCTAGTCTCTTGGAGATGCTCTTAAACTTTTCAAGTGGTTCACTCTAAAGTCCAATTATGGACCTGATTCTCACTTGGAACAAACCACTTAAAAAGTTGCAAGGACCCAGATGCTCTCCTTGGGAGTTCATAGTATACAGGCAAAAAGTTCAAGGACCCTAGGGGCACTTCTCTCAAGATTATAATATCTGTTTGCCGTGATTCCCATGGCGTTTAATGAGTCTTTAATTCATAAGGAGTATCTCTCTAAACTGTATGCAATTATGTGGTCTTAGTGAAGTACTTACTTGCTGTGTGCAATGACCTGTTGTCCAACTGTCTATGTTTACTCAACATCAAACCAGATTTCTGGCTTCGGTAAACCCAATGACAACAACAACAAGCCTTTCAGTCCCAAGTAAGTTGGGGGAGGCTAGAGTTGAAACCCAATAGAAGCCAACAATCAAGGTTTGGGCACGTGAATAGCTGTTTTCCATGCACTCCTAACCAAGGCTAGATCTTTGGGTATATCTCATTCTTTCAAATCTCCTTGTACTGTCTCTTCCCATGTCAATTTAGGTCTTCCCCTGCCTCTCTTCACATTACTATCACTCGTTAGGATTCCACTATGTAGTGGTGCTTCTGGAGGTCTCTGTTGGACATGCCCAAACCATTTCATTCCTTTGCTACAATGAGGCTCCCTAATTTGGAAGGCAGTCACTGATTCCCTCATGGTAATTTGTATGTCTTCTAAAGTTGTCTGTTCTAATTTCAGTACTGTTGAAGAAGAAATATTTGTCGGCCAAGAAGATGATCCAGAGTTACTTGATGATTTTGACTTCGAGCAGAATGAAGATACACCCATTAAGGATAAAGATGTTTACAAGCAAAAATTAAAGCGGCGTGCAAGTCAGTACAAGGTACATCTTGTTGTTTCTCAAGTTACTGCTATATCCTTTGCATTTTCACCAGTTTATATTATATATCTGATGTGCTTCTTAGTATTGCCTTGCTGCCCTTTGTATAAAACTATTCTGATTTCCTACCTTTTAGCAGCTGTGCCAGTGCGGCAATGCCAGTGACCGTTTTTGCCTGTTTTGTGTCACTAATTTGAGTCTATATCCATAATGTTATTTGAGAATGATTACTTGATCATAACTCTGAGTGCCTATTCTTTTCTCTACCTACTTCCAAATTCTGATACTGGTGTTGACAACCAACATAAGGGAACAGTGAGGAGCGCATACTGTTATTTTTTGTGATGGGGCAGTTGCATGTTGAGCTCTTACTGGTTAATACAATTTTCAAGTTAGGTGGTGATTGATACCTTTTTTGTGCCTATTATATAGGTCAAGCTCTTGAATCCATGCCGCAAAGGAAAGAAGCTGCTTGTCTTAGACATTGACTATACTCTTTTCGACCATAAGTCACCAGCTGAGAATCCTAAGGAACTCATGCGTCCATGTAAGGGACTTTTCAGCACCACTGTTAATATGTTATTATGTTCCTCTATTGTGTATCATTTTGAGTTGTGGGTTCCTCTTCACAGATCTTCACCAGTTCCTCGCAGCAGCATATTCAAAATATGACATCATGATATGGTCAGCAACTAGGTAAGCACCTTACCACCCTTAACTCTCAGTTACCTGGTTATGATTGTGATCTAAAATTGGTAAAGAAAAAATAATACTGTTGACCCTTGGATGCAGTATGAAATGGGTGGAGTTGAAAATGGAGCAACTTGGAGTTCTTGGCAACCCTGACTACAAAATTACTGCTCTTATGGATCACTTGGCTATGATAACCGTGCAATCCGAAAACCAAAGTAGAAAAAAAACTTTTGACTGCAAGCCTCTTGGTGTCATTTGGGCTCAGTTCCCTGAGGTTAGTTTTCTATTTCTGTGCTTCCAGTTTTATATAAATCTCTTGATGGACCACATCAAATTCTTTGCTCACTATTCCTGCCTCTTCATATGCAGTACTATAATGAGAAGAACACCATTATGTTTGATGACCTACGAAGGAATTTTGTCATGAATCCACAGAACGGTCTCGTGATCAGGCCATTCAGGAAAGCACACTCGAACAGAGACAATGATCACGAGCTGGTGAAGCTTACACACTACCTACTTTCCATTGGAGACCTAGAAGATCTCAGCAAGCTGGACCACAGTAAATGGGAGTCCTTCATAGATGACAGTGCAAAGAGACGCAAGCGCTCGTAGTTTCCTTTGGTATAGTGATTGGCAGCAAAGAGACGCAAGCGCTCGTAGTTTCCTTTGGTATAGTGATTGGCAGAAAGAAAATCAGGACAACCCTTTTGTTTTCTGTTCAGTGCTATGAACTGAACACATACTAGTGTTACAGAATCACCAGGACAACCCCAGGATTTACTTACCATTCTGCAAAATTCCACGCTTGATTTTGCTACGGCCTTTTAGTCACAGTAGTTTCTGAACCTGCCCGGTGAAATTTGAATCTTTTGTGTGATGTTAGCCCGCCAGTTTTGCGCGGCACTCACTGACTTGCATCTTGGGCAGTGTTTTGTGGCAGTTATTAGGACGTTGAGTCCTTCGTAAGCATGGACCTGATGAGGGCTTGCCTGGTTTGAGTTTGGGTGTACTTACCAGTAGGGTTCATCTGATCTGCATATGGTGGTGATCATACTAGCTGGTTCTGGCTCTTGCAACTGTAAGGCACTATAATTTATTGCTTGGTGATGATGCTGCAGGCTATATGGCATCTGTGTGTAGTAACCAGTGAACGTTATGGCCCCCGTCCAGGCGTCCAGTGCAGTGCAGGGGTCTATATGTTCAGAATTCAGAGTGACCGGCACAGCGAGGACGGGCTTGATAAATACTGCTGCTATGCTGAAAGGGGGCAGCTGTACTGGAGTTATTTACTGGGCAGAGTCCAGCTTGTGTTATCTTGGTATGGCAACCTGGATCAAGGGTAGTTATTGGAGTTAATACTCACATCTAAACTGCTTAATTCTTATTAGCAAACCTATGCCTAGATCTGTGGGTGCTGAACCTCCGTGGCCACATCAGCACTTACAAATGCAAAACATGATTTGTCAGAACTCAGAAGCCCAAGGTAACGTGTCTGGGAATGGCTTTGTCGTAATTAGCTGCACTAGCATTATCAGTGTTAGGACTTATGGAGGATAGCACCATTGGACTTAGTGTTGACTTCTTGCNCCAGCGGTCTTAAACAACTAACCTCTCTGTATGTGTTTCCCCACGGTTGGTTGGTTTCATTTAGAAAACGACGTGTGATGAGACACATACTGTAGTCAGGATGCACTAGGCAGGCACGTGGTTGTTGGGGGTTGGGTGGCTATTTCTGGTTGGACTAACTGTTGAGTTGAGAGAGAGCAGCAACTGCATGTCTGCAGACTGCAGCAGCAGGAGCCAGGAGAGAGAGGTCATTCAGAATCCATGGACCATGGTAGCCAAGCAAACGGTCCAGTTGGGAGCGAGGAGGGAGATGGACCCGGGCCGGGCGGAACGGAACAGACGGACAACACAGCTGCCGTACCGTTTGATGAACCAACCAGTAACTACCTGTTGCCCGATGATGGACCCGCAACTGCTCAGACACGGATGTTCAACTGCCCAAGAAGCTAGAATCCATCCAATCCAATATTAAGCATC
>CM014274.1:8085918-8104130 GCA_004135705.1 Alloteropsis semialata
GATCATTAGCAGTACTGATTCTGAGATCGTGCTGGCCACCGGCCGGGACAGGGCCGTATTAAAATGGGGGCCGGCCGAGTTAAGCCGGGGCATTAGGCTGTCCGCAGTGGGATACGGGACGCCATCCGGTATCCTTTTAGCGGTGTCAAAATCGCTGCAGCGGCGTCCGGTAAAAGGAACGCCGGAGTCCCGGACGAGTCTGTCTCCGCTGTTCCTGGCGTGTTTCCAGTTCGTCCGCTACGCCTGACGTGGCGTCAGCATGCGCGGCAGGCAGCATGCGCGGGAGCAGGCAGCATGCGCGCGCGGGAGAGAGGAGAGAGATGGTGGACCCCACGTTTTCAACTAACTAAAAAATGTTATAACTCACAAACCAAAAAACCAAATTAAATTTCGATTGCACCATTAAATTCGTTGCAATAAATCCTTCAAAACAAGATCTCAGATGGATATATTTTGATAAAATTCATAAAGAAAAGAAAAAAAAAGGTGAGGAGAGAGATGATATGGTAGTTGGGATGGATAAATAAAATATAGTAGAGTTGGGATAGAGTATGTGATTTGAAGTATGACGGGTGCGGGAGAAGTTGGTTTAGAGTACGGAATCTCGATGACCAGGACAGGATATTCCTTTTAGAGGATGCATTTAGAGGACGACCAGTGCGGACAGCCTTAGCCATCATGCCATGTCCAAAAAGGATCAGAGCAAATAATCAGGCGGCAGCCTTTTGGGGCTCCTGTCTAGGGCGCGCGGGGCACCATCATGACCCCCTCGTACCCGAGGCGATTAGTGCTGCTGATTACCGCCCAAGAATTCGATCACCACATTATTGCTGCCTGGCTCCTGGCTGCCTATAAATTTTTAGCAGTGCCACCGCTAGATTTTGTGGAGGTGTATTCAATTTGAAGCCTTTTCTTAAAAAGTATATCAGAGAAAATGACCATGCCACGCTGCTAAAAAAATGTACCAATTGTTTTGGCATTTGTGCAGCTTAACCTTCATATTTCTCGTCATTATCGGTTAGATACATACTGTCCTTGCAACAGAGTACAAGGTAAAATATGGTTACACTGTCCTTGCATCACATTTGATGCTCAAACTTTGATAATCCTTTTGATATAAAACAGAACTTTTTCCCTATTTACATCAGCACACATATTAGTACAAGAGTTAACAATAGAGAAGGCTAGTAGATATGGCCTCTTTCGAAAAGGAGTTTTGCCTGCTTTGGGCTTTTGGGCAGACATAATTGCGGTTATAATTACTGCCATAAGTGACCATGATGGGACTCACTTGAGAAGGCAGCAGACTTTGTCGCTTCGACCATGTGGCTGCTAGCTAGCTGGGTGCAGATGAACAAATCTTATGGTTCCACACACCATGCACCTTCTCTTCTTTTTCTTGGCGAGGAATGCATCTTCTCTTCTTAGAGCCAAAAAGAGAAAGCGAGAATTATTTAGATTCAATGTATACACGCTGATCTGATCATGTGTTTTGTATTAAAAAAAGTAGATGTTTTCCGGTGGAGATAGGCATATAGCCAAGACACAGATGTCATTTTGGGTATCAATGAAGCATGCCACCTCATTACTTGTTACATTATGAAATGCCCAAACAAGGGGGGAAGATACAGACCGAATATTCATGTTTGGATCACATTACTAGAAACAAATCAACCCCCGTTATTTAAAACTGCAAGCTGCTTCTAGACGCGCCGCCTGTGGCATGCTTGCAACACAATAAAATTATTATTTTTATTAGATCACGCGAGATCACGGCTTCGCAGGGCTGTTTGCCCTATGACTATGAGCATCTCCACCACACGAAAAGCCGTTTGTTTTATAGGAGCAGCCAAGCCTTGTTTATTTCGCCGATCGCAAAGGAATAACAGCATCACGTTCCCCGAGATCCCACGAGCAGATTGCCGATAGCCCTAACCTAACCGCGCCCCGAATGAAATCCCCCTCCTTTTGCCGAGATTTATCCATGTGGCTAGCGATTACATGTGTCTGTCTGCTTGCTTGCTTGCTGATACTATGATAACACCACGGTTCTTGCATGTTTATCAAATGAGAGATAAAAAAAAAGGGTAACGTCGTTAGGATATGAAAGCAGAGGGAGGAATATATCAAGTGGAAGGAGCGATTTGCTCTGATGCCGTTCTTAGTCAAAAAGCCTGGATCCGGGGGACCTCAGGCTTGATACTGTTTGACCATTACCACCATTACGCACTCACGCTTCACGACCGTCCGATCCGTGCTGTCCGCCTCGCGTCGCATCGCGTTCTCACCTACTACGTCGGGGCAGTCTCCCGCCGCCGTCTCTCTCAGTCGCGGTACCCCTAATTCCCTCTATCGCTTAGGGCAAGGGCACGCCAGGCCACAAAGCGTAGGCCGCAAGGCAACGCCGTCGTAGGAGTGTAGGCAAGGGCGGACCCAGGGAAAAATTTGAGTGAGGGAACCTCTAAAGAAAATTTAAATTTGTGCAGTTTATATATGGTGAAATTTGTGCAGTTTATATATGGTGAAATTTTGTCAATTCTCTTTGCTGCAAAGTTTGAGTGAGGGCATATGCCCTCACTGGCCTTCACTTGGGTCCGCCCCTGAGTGTAGGACACAGGGAGTTAGAGATCACCGGATAAGGCAATCAGCACTTGGACTAAGGTAGTTTCTAATTTTTATTCCTAATTCCTATTATATTTACGAGTATTTGATTGTTCTCATTCTGTTGTTCGCATATGTACTAGAAATCTATTATATTATTGGACTAGCTCTAGCTCGTTTGTATATATATTTTATGTCTGTTCTTTAACAGTTTAATTATCAATTTTGTTTTCATTTCTCTTGTGTGTACATGCCTATAAATTGGCACATAAATCTAGTGATATAACATATAAGATTAAAGCCATGCCTTTGATCAATTTATGCAACCAAAAATTGAATAGATATGATTTTCGATATATCACCTTGTTTTGTAATACAGTGTGAACATCATGATTCTTGCTTATTTCTAAGCAGTGGCGGACCCACGTTGAACCTAGTGAGGGCACAGGCCCTCACTCACCTCTTGATTTGCAATAGCATCTAACAATTTCTTACCATGTATGCCTATCAGTTTTTGATGATTACGTGTAGCATGCCCTCACTCACATTTCATGCTGGGTCCGCCCCTGTTTCTAAGGCCCGCTTTAGAGTTCTGCACAGGCCCCGGATTTTGCCGGCCCGACCCTAGACCTGGACAAGGAAACTTGCTGCCCAGTCCGGTCCTCGAGCTCGGGAGCTCGCTGCCGTGGCCTGCCTGGTGCCTGCCATGGCGTGCGCCGCGATCATGCGTGTCCGCTGCTCCGGTCTACCTGCGAGGCTACGAGCGTTTTGTGTTTGCTACGGACATGTCTCGGCAGGCTTTGCGCGCGCAATCTCTCAGTCGCAGCGACGGGAACACGGAGCGCAGCACGAAGACTCGGCTGCCCAGGGACGAGGCCGGAACCGTGCTAATGAGCTAATCCCATGCATGTCGGGGCTCCTGCTCCTCCAGCCCCGGGGCGACAGGGAGATAGTGCTCTCTGGCTGCAACAGACGCTGGCAAGCAAGTCCCAGTGGATTCAATGGCACCTGCCGTTATTTTATTTTGGCCTTCTTTGTGTAGGATTGAAATATTGAATTGATCACGTTTTGATAAGGAAAACAGGACTAGTTGATGCTATGCTGGTAGAAGTGTTTTGTGAAAGCTTGGACGATGAGCAAGATTTGGACTAATCCGATCAGCATCCCGGCATTTCTGGAGATCTCTACACAAACACAGCTCCTTGACGATAGGAGCCGGAACGGACTGTGGGAGAATTCGAGTGAGATCGGCTGATGGTTGGGGAATGGGCAGGATAAGATTTGCATCTCTGAGTTGGAAAGGGGGTTAGGGAATAAAGGAGTGTAGGAGTGAGAGTATAAGATAGAATCGAATAAACGCAAGCTTGGGGACGTACTGATCGGATTGGACTGATGATGGTACCAAATATCGCATTGCTTAATAATGTAATAAACCTTGTTGCAGAAGTCTGGTCCAGAGAAACCTATCCGAGGAACGACAAAACTTCATGTTGGTATTTGCGCAGGAGGTACTACCTAAGATGCCTAGGAAATCAACGATAAACACATCCATGAGGCCGTGTGTAAATAAACTAGTCAGATTAGCGTGATATGCACGCTTGTGGTAAATGGCAAAACCGTACGCGTGCTTGTCGTAAATAGTTTAATCGACTTTTGAAAGTCATTATTGCTTTTCAAAAAGACATAAACAATATGTACAGTTTAGGTTTCATAAGTGACGAAGCTAAAATTAAAACTTAGGGGGAAGGGGGATTTTTGTTCCCCCTTCATCTTCATTCCTTCTTTCTTTTTTTTTTCTTTCTTCTCCTCCTCCTCTTCCATAGGTTTCATTAGAGTTCTTAAGCAATAAGGGGGGCTAGAGCCCCCTCTCCGGCCCTCTCAAGCTTCGTCCTTGGGTCACATAAAACCCTAGTAAGACCAATTTTTCTGTAAACCACCACATGACCCACATATAGTACCATAAATAATTGTTTTAAGACCTACATATCATGGGCTCCATATGTTAGTGGTTCCGTGGTAGTTGAGTATATATGCGGCCATTGTTAGTCGATCCTATAAACACTCGCATATGTTGAATCCTAAACACGAAGATTTGGACCTTGATGGGTTTGGTTTGTTTGGATGCTGATGTGGAATGCCGAGCCATTATGTGTCCACACCGCAAGTGTGACGGACGAATCGTCCACCATATATTTGATGAGTTGTGGCGAGCGAAATGAATTATCTTGCCGTGTCGGTTGTTCAATGTCTGCTGCGAAATTATTTTGCTGCACGCCACGGTTGCGGTGAAAAGAGGTGTCACATGTTGTGGCTAAAAAACGAAAGCTGTCTAAATCCTGAACGGGCCTCTGCTACCACGCCAATATACTTTTGTACGAGATTTTTTTTTTTTTGAAAAACTGAGTTCAAAGGGGAATAGTTTCAGATAATTTCAAAGGACAATATTTTGAATTTCAAAAGACAGCATCGTGACCTCTTCTCAAACCCAAGCCCATTTTCACAACAGAGAAATTTCGTTAAAAAAAAAACAGAAAGCTTCATAGTAGTAGGTTCAGGGACAGGGACCTGAATAGGCAGGCAAGTGGACAAGGAAATTCAACGTATGCTGCCAGCAGGAAACCTCCAAGGGCCCCACTTGGTTGACAATCGAAGGGAACCACACCGCTTTTTTCGGTGGTAAGCAGCTGCGGTGCGGTCAAACCGATGACTGCTGCGGTTAACGTTAACCCCTTCCCTGGAAGCAGAGAAAACCCAACCCCGGCACGTTAAGGCCCTGTTTGGTTTCCATAAGTCAGGGATTTAAAGTGTAAAAAGTGCAAATAAGTTACTTGTGGTAACCAAACAGCACTGACTTAAAGTGCAAAAGACTTATAAGTTCATAAATAGCTTCACCCCAACTTAAAGTGAAATAAGTCACTCTTTTTTCCCTCCGATCCCGGGTGGGACCACGGACAGGAGCATGGGATATGGGTAAAACAGACTTTACTCACTGACTTATAAGTCCCTATAACCAAACACAACTGACTTAAATGCAACTGACTTAATAAGTTAAAGACTTAATAAGTCAGGGACTTATTGAAACCAAACAGGGCCTAAAGTTGGTAGCAGCAGAGATTAAGCACGCCTACGCGCACACGCCGAGACCTGCCCGCTGCCGCACGGACACAAAGCCAGCCGCCCGCGCGCGCGACCCAGCCCGAGAACGCAAGGCCGAGCACGCGAGCACCAGCCGCGACCATGGCTCTGTTGCCGCTGCCGCTGCCTCCGCCTCCGCCCAGCCTCACCATCATCACCCTCCCCCCTCCCGTCTAGACACGCATCATTGCGCTCCTCCGCGCTGCACTCCTCCCGTGTCTGTCGCCTCGTCTCGTGCTCTCCTCTCCTGCTCCTTCTCTTCTTGCCGTGCCGGTGCACCGCGCGCTAGCTTAGCTATATATAGCCAGCCGAGCCGGCTTCCCTTTCCCGATTCCAACAGTGTGGCGGCGACGGCGGCGGCGGAAGAGGCAGCTGACGACGCCATGAACGCCTTCTTCGCGTCCCTGGCGCGGGGGCTGGACGACCTGGGCCGCGCCGGGGGGCTGTCGTCGCTGCCGGCGCTGCTCCGTGCGGCGGCGCTGCTGAGGGGACTGCACTCGCAGCTCACGCTCATGGTGGGCCAGCTCCACCTGCCTCCGGGCGGGCGGTGGCTCGACGAGTACATGGACGAGACGGCGCGCCTCTGGGACGCCTGCCTCGCCGTCAAGCTCGGGCTCGCCTCCGTCGAGCGCTACTGCGCGGCGGCATCGTGCGCCGCCGCCGCGCTGGATGACTGGCTCCAGGACCCCTCCCCTCTCGCCACTCGCCAGGTTGGTTCTTCCTTTCTGTTGCGATCGATCGATCGATCGCGTCTTCTCATGCTATTGATCGTTTCCTTCATTTGCTCTGTTTCCTTCCCTCTCAATACTTACTTGGTTCTGTTTGTTGCTTTTGGCGTGTCATCATCATCGATGCGTCGTTCATCGCTATGTTATGATTGGGTCGTGCAGGTGATGAGGGCGATCTCCGCATCGAGGAGGGAGGCCATGGCCGCGGAGGAGGAGAACCGCGCGCTCGCGGACACGAGGATCGCGCCGCTCTCGCTGCAGCTCGACGAGCGGCTGCTGCTGCGCGCCACGGACGCCAGGCTCACCGGCTTCAACGGCTTCCGGGGGCTCCTCTACGCGCTGCACAACGCGAGCTCGCTCCTCCTCCTCATCCTCGCCAGCGGCGCCGTGTCCTGCGCCGGGGCGGGCGGCGGCGCGTGCGCCGCGGACGCCTCCGGCGGCGGCGGCTTCATGGCGTCCATCGCAATGCTGCAGCAGAGGATGGCGGAGGAGGCCGAGCCCGACGGCCCCGGCGTGCCGCGGATCAGGATGTGCGAGTTCCGGTGCGCGCGCGCTGCCGTGGAGGCCGCGCGGGAGGAGGTGGAGCGCGCCGCCGCGGCGGGCCGCAAGTGCGAGGTCGGCGTGAAGGACAAGGTGGAGGAGCTCAAGGCGTGGCTGGACGTGCTCCGCACCGGCACGGACAGCCTGGTGTGCCAGCTCGACGACTTCCTGGACGACATTGTCGAGGGCAGGAAGGAGCTCTCCGACCTGTGCAGCCACTGATCGATCGGCCCGCCACGCCACGCCTCCCTCCGATCGAGGGCAAGTCTCACGGCTCCAGCTCCAACTCCAGCATAAAGATCATCATCAGAGATTCCCATGAATGATGCTTGTCGCTTGCTTGCTTGCATGGTAGTACAAGCAAAGTTAATACGTAGTAGTACGTAGTACCAGTGTCCCTAGGGAGCAATAGCATGTTGTCCCTCTCCTCTCTTTTATCTCTGTCTAGGGATGGACGGAGAGTGATAGAGTCTGTGTCGCAGCATTTTGGTTGGCCATGATGCTGTTCCTTTCTCGTTGTTGCGTCTGCGTCTCTGCCATGAAAGGAGCTGGGAGTGGAGTGGAGAGGAGAGGCAACTGATCGATCACAGGAAGAGATCTTGGATGGTTCAGGAATCGGCGGCACGCTCGCAGCTGCGCATCGAAAGGTTGCTTTTTGTTTGTTCGCCTGGGGGCCGTGGCGTAGGTTGGACGACCCTTGCTACCGCCGCGGGCAAAAAAAGGACAGCCCCAGCTTTGGTTGCTTCCAACCCGCCCTCTTTACACTTCCTCCCTTGATCAGCCAGTGTCCACTCCCTTTCGCGGATTCAACCTCGCAAGTCGCAACCCTTTCACCAGTTCGCGTCAGGCATCTCTCCACGAAAACTACGGCCGTGTTCACTTGGTAGTTGAAATTTTTTTTGCAAAAAAGGAATCTTTGTTGCATGGAGTACTAAATGAAGTCTATTTGCAAAACCTCTTCACGGATGAGCGTAACTTTTCGAGATGAGCCTAATTAATCCATGATTTGCTACAGTAATGCTACAGTAATCATCCTCTAATCGTGCGGTCAAAGGCCTCATTAGATTCGTCTCGCGAATTTGCCAGGGGTTGTGGAGGTAGTTTTGTAAACTGACTTTATTTAATACCCCTAATTAGTGGTCAAAGGAGGGTGAAAAAAATTTCACCCTCCATCTAAACACGGCCACCGGGCGTGTTTGGATACCTGGTGCAAGAGGTAGTGGTAGTGGTAGTTTCTTGCACCCCCAACTAACACGTAACAAACTAACACTAACTGTGTTTGGATCCCTGTGTTAGTTTGCATTTAATGCTACTTTTTCAATCATTTGATGACACAAAAGGGGGCGCCTGGTGGATCCGGTGTGGAGAGAGAGGGGGAAAGTGGAGTAAAGTTGGGTGGGGCCCACCAGAAGTAACACAAATACCACCTCTTGGAGGGGTTAGAATTTTGAAGGGTGTTAGTCCCAACTAACACCAAACTAACACACATGTTTGGCTCCAAAGTGTTAGTTTTGTGTTATTTTGCTCCAAACTAACACTAACACTTGGATCCAAGCAGGCCCACCATCGACATGGATAGCACTAGGCCACTAGCCAAAGAAACCAGTAGTAGTAGTACTCGTTAACCTAGCAATTAGCATCTCTCGTGTCCACACCACAACTGCCGTGCCAAGCCTACCAAACAACGTCGCCGGCGACGCGACACGGATCACATCGCCGGGCAAAAGGCCAGCCATGATGGCCCCCCTTTCCCACGTCCAGGCGCTCGCTCCCGCTCAAATCAAAACCGAACGAGAGCGGCGTGTGCATTATTAGCGCCGTCTCTCGTATCCAGCGGGTGCCACTTCGGGCCAGGCACTGTTCCTTTCTCCGTTACAAAAAAAAACCTGAAAGCAATGTGTGAAACGCCGAGGATCTCGCCACCAGTTCTTTACTCCCTAGTAGCGGCATCACTTCCGTCCCCGGGCCATCATTGCGGCCTCCACCGACGCAAAAATAGGGGAGGGGGGACGAGAGAACGAAAAGCGGGGCCGCGCGCGCCTCCCCGGCAGATTCCTTGTACCCCTCGCCCCCGTCTCCCGGCCGGCCGAGACCGAAGGCCGGAAGCGTAGGCAACGGGTACGGGGACGGAGATGGATGGATGGGGAGGGAGCGGAGCACGAGCACATGAGCGCTGCGACGGCTCCGTGCCGTGGCGCCTGTCGGGTTGGGCCGGTGTCGCGGGTGGTGGATCGCAATGATTAAAGCGGGTTCTCTGGAACGGCAGCTGGGGAGCTGCGCGGCTTTCTGCTGCGCATTGAAGAAAATGACCTCTGCCCCCTTTGCCGGCGCCTCCTGTGTGTGTTCCGAGCGCGCGCCATCGGTCGAGTTCGGGTCGATCCTTCGGTGCCGGGCCATCATTTCCATGGAGGAAAGAAAGATCGGAGCGGCAGATGGGATGCGACGCGATGCCCGTGGATGTGGATCGATCGGTCGTCGGCAACTGAAGCGGATCATGACCGGAAAGAAAGAGGAGCGTTGGTGTCGCGATCAGGTCTCCGGAGAACAAACGAGGGTGAGTCAGTCAGGTTGGGCTGCAAACCGGAATTAGGCTGCATAGGTACCAAATTTTCATGATGTTCTTCTCCCCCCGACAACGAACTAAAGGTGCCTCATGATGTCATCTGCTGAAAATATTGTCACCGTGTCGGTATTTAGAGTACCACGAAATGTACGTTCAGAGCAGAATGTTGACAAGATGGCCGTGGATCGATCGTCGGCCAGACAGAAAGAGGAGCATTGGTGTCACGATCAGGTCTCGGAGAACAAACGAGGGGAGTCGGTCAGGTTCGTCTGCAAACCGGAATTAGGCTGCAACGTAACAAATTTTCATGATGTTCTTCTACCCCCGACAACGAACTAAAGGTGCCTCATGATGCCATCAGCTGAAAATATTGTCACTGTGTCGGTACTTCGACTACGGCCTTCGTGAAAGTTCGTTAAATTTTCTGTAGAAAAAGTGCATTGGAAAGCGTGTTGCAGAGAAAAAAGACACATTTTTAATATGTGATTTTTGATTAAATTGCATCAATTTGCTCTAACTAAACGAGGCGTACCACGAAATGTACGTTCAGAGCAGAGCCTACAGCCTAGACGAACAAGAGAATGTTGACAAGATGGCCGTGTAAAATATCGACCAAAAAAACCTACTCTACTAATTTCTGAAAGAATATATTTGGCCAAGCATTCAACAAGATCTTGGAAGCATGATGAATAATAAAACAGCAAAATCAGAGCACTTGCTGCTCAATTGCTTTGCAAAGTGACAGAACAGATCGTACGCCCCAGTACACTTTACCACATTCCATCGTATAATAATTAACCAGAGATCAGATGGTTAAGCTTATTCAGCTTGGACAACCACAAGTTTCAAACCGCAACATAGGCTTGGTAGAAAATAAGAACTCCTATAGTAATCGTCATACCAAGATTCACTACTTACATAATTCTCAGCTTGGGCAGTAAACTGTACATATAATTGCTTGAATCGAGAGTCAAGACTGACCAATTACTAACAGGGAAAAAAAACTCTACTAATCGTTCTGAAGTTGAAAGTGATAGTATGGGACGACCAGGGGACGGCAATGCTGCTGACGATTGATGAATCTGGACAACTGCAACTATGGTATTTATGGACATTCATACATCAAAACCTGGCATCGCAAACTGTGATGCAAATGCCTCGACCTGATTACGGAGTTCTACAACATCCTTATTGTTCTGTAGACCTCTTAGAAACTCCTTTTGCAATTTCCCATGTTCTTTCAGAACATTGCTAGCAATCTGAGTCGCCCTGATGAGGAACTCTGCGATCGACTCAAAGTCGTCCTCTAAGCAACCTCTAGTAGTCATTGCAGGTGTTCCTGCAGCAACATGATAGTATCAGTGCAACTGACTTTTGTATTTATACAAGGGGAGAGACGCAAAGGCCAAAAACAATATTCGAGTTCAAAGAACTAACCAATTCGAACACCTCCAGGAGATATTGAGCCATTATCCCCATAAATTGGTGTCTTGTTGATAGATATGTGGCATGCCTCACAGACCTTCTCGAAAATCTTGCCTGTCCAAATTTGAGGCACATCATAAGCATTTATACAGAGTGAAAAAGGGTAAAAACATGAAAATTTTGTAACAATAGCAAACATTTCAGAAGCAGACAGTGACAAAGGAAAATGGTAGAAAGAATTATACCGGTCAAGCCAAGAGTTCTGAGGTCCCAAAGTACTAAGTGATTATCTGTGCCACCAGTGACCAATCTGCATTTTCTTCTGAGCAAGGCTGATGCCAAAGCCTGGGCATTTTTCTTGACTTGTTGAATGTATGCTTTATATTCAGGAGTTGCTACCTGCTTCAGAGTTATTGCCAAGGCAGCAATATGATTATTATGGGGTCCTCCTTGCATTGAAGGGAAAACACCAAAATTTATCTTATCCTCAAAGTCATATTCACTCTCATCCCCTTGAGAAAATCCACCCCGTTTCCTTAAGTTTTTCCCTTTCCTGAAGAATATTATACCACCTCTAGGACCCCTAAGATTCTTGTGAGTAGTTGAAGTAACAACATCACAGTAGTCAAAAGGGCTACGGCATTCCTACAAAGGCAAAATAGCCAATGTCATCAAACAGTAACATTCAGTGAACAGTGTATGCATTCAACCATACTTTTAAGGGGGAAAACAGCTCATCAGATAAGAACGTCAAGAGCATTGAACTAGCAAAGTGTATATATCACACAAGCAAACATGAAATTACAACAAAGAAATTTAGAATGATCATCTCATTCGATCATACTTAAACAGCAAGCAATAAACAGCTCATCAGACAAGAATGCCAAGAGCATTGGACTAGCGAAGTGTATATATCACACAAGCAAACACGAATTACAACAAACAAATTTAGGATGGTGATGATGAAGGTTAAAATCAATATCCCCTATGAGTAAAGACTATACAAGTTCAACATGTGCGTGATTTGAGTCACCTAGAACAACCATAAGTCCATAAGTACCACACTCTTGTCAATAAGCGAACACCTTTTTCAGAACAACCATAAGTCCATAAGTACCACACTCTTGTCAATAAGCGAACACCTTTTTCATAAGCTCAACTTTCTTTAAATGATTACAACTTTATAAGCAATAAGAAAAAAGAGAGCTTGCAAGGCAATATTTGATATGCTAAAGCAAAAAAAATGCTCATGTTCGTTGCAATGAATTTTAGTGGTAAAAGGTGATAGATTGTCATATCATTACAATTATAAGATCATTTCTAAAAAAAGACAAAACCAACACAAAAATAAATTGGAATCTACATGAAGCATCTTCATCTTTCAGGTAATAGGTGATTGGCCAAACACATTGTCTGAACTCACATGTCTGCCTACATACCTGGGAGCAAGAGAAAATTAAGCACAAATACAACCATGCATTCACACATCAATCAGAGTACAGTACCAACCTAAACTAACAGACCAGACATGAAGATCATGCATTGAAAGGGTTAAATATTTTTTAAAATAATAACCCTGATGATAAAGGTAGCAACAACAATGAACAAGGGTAACAATGCTAGTCCTAAAATCATCAACAAGTTCCATCACTGCGACTTAGTTTTTGTCAGGGTGAAAGAGCAAGAAAGTAATCTCCATTCAACAGAGTACAAGGTAGCTAAATACATAATTTTATGGACCTAAAGAAAAAGAACCCTGTGCACCTCTGCGTTTATCAAGCTTCAAGATCTTTAACACTGCAGACAGGCATTGTTTCTAGGTTCCAAACAATCAACACAAGACATCTAGTTTTCATACATATTCTTCTAGCAAGTCTTTAAGTACTAAGATAATAGGTATCTCTGCACATCTTAAGCAAGATACCGTCAAATTACCCACAAGAAATGCTAACCTAGCTAGTGAAAACCTTTAGATACTAACTCAAGGGCAGCCAGTGGCTAGCTTGAGATCATAGTTCTTTAGCAAATTTACTACTACTACCTCCAGGCAAAGCAGTCACAAAAAGTATATGACGCTAAGATGTATATTTTATACAATTGTGCATGCTGTTTAAGCAGGATACAACCATACTAACAGTAAGATTACCAAACATGTGGGGCCAATAGGTACTCCTACCACTGTTATACACACTGTTAAGCAGGATATAATGAAGGTTAACATGATGCCTCAACTGTAGGTATGTACCTTTGCTGCAACAAGCCCACTGATATGTGCCATGTCGCACATAAGCACCGCACCACACTTATCAGCAATCAACCTCATCCGTGCAAAGTCCCACTCTCTAGGGTACGAGCTACCACCACAGATGAGAATTTTGGGGTGGAAATCCATTGCCCGCTCCTCAACCTTGTCATAATCAATATACCCAGTCTGTGGGTTCACCTTGTATGACAAGCTCTCAAAGAAAATAGAGGCGCCTGACACCTTCTTCCCACTCGGCGTGTAGTAACCATGGCTAACATGGCCGCCTGATGGTGGCTCCAGCCCCATGATGCGGTCCTTGGGCTGAAGTAAACCCGTGTAGACAGCCAAATTGGCGGACGTGCACGAGTAAGGCTGGACATTGACGCCCCAGCAGGCAGGGTCGAGACCAAAGGCGGTGAGGGCGCGCTCATGGCAGAGCCGCTCAATGGCATCGATGTGCTGGTTCCCGCCGTAATAGCGAGCACCAGGAAGCCCCTCGGAGTACTTGTTGGTCAGGTGGCTGCCGAGCGCGTCGAGCACCGCGCGGCAGACGAAGTTCTCCGACGCAATTAGCTCGATGCCCCGCACCTGGCGGTCGAGCTCGCGCTCCATCAGCCCGTGCACATCCGGGTCGGCCTCCGCCAGCGACTGGTTGCCCCAGGCGCGGACGGCGGCGCGGCGGGTCTCCAGATCCGCGCCGCTGCCCTCCCCCGTCGCCTGCCGCGTGGAGGGGCGCAGCGCCGCGGACGAGGACGAGCAGGAGGAGGTCTCTCCTCCGCCGCCCCCACCGCCGTTGACCGCGCGGCGCGGGCGCTTGACGCAGAGCGAGTGGCCGAGGAGGGAGAAGTGCTGGTCTCCCCCATCCCCCTCGTCCTCCCTCTCCCCGTGGGCCTCCCCGCCCCCGAGACGCTCCGGCTTGGCGTCCTCCGAGTCGTCGAACAGCCGCAGAGGCGCGGCCACCGCGTGCACGCGAGCGTGGGCGTGGGAGGGGCCGTGGGAATGGAGCCCGAGCGAGAGGTCCGACGATGCTGGCCGCGAGAGATCCATACCTTGCAAATTACCCAACCGATCCGCGCGAAATCACAAACCCTATCAAGCTAATTCGTCAACAACAACAAGCAACGCGACAGCGGGAGGCGCAGGAGGACGCGGCGGCGGTGGCTACGAGAGGCGATGCGGCGGCGGAGAGAACCATGAGGCTTTGGGGATCAATTGGGGCTTTCGGAATTGGGGAAGCCCGGGGCGACGCGTTGGAATTGGGGAGGCGGAGGGTAGCAGCTGCGGTCCGCGGAGGAGGGGAATGAATGGGCGGGCGCCGTGCTCCAATTGATGAAGGCGAGGGTTGTGGGTTGGTGAATGGTGATGGTGTGATGTGGTCGCGTTGCCTGAGATGGGGGGCAACCGGGAGGAAGAACCTGGACGGGGAACCGGCCGGAGACGGTGGGTGCGGTTGTCGTCGGGCCCGGGAGGACGGGCACGTGCCCGGCGAGGGCTCTGGCTGCCTGGGCACCTCCGCTTGGGCCCTGGCCTGGACTCGGGCCGTGGTCGTGTGTTACTGGAAATAGGCCCAGCCAGTCAGCCGATGTGAATTAGCTGAGTCGACGGCGGATTTTTTTTTTCTGGTCGTTGGATGATGAGACGGCGGCTAAGCGTGTACTCGCGTGGAGTAGATGTAAAGCGCGAAAAGCGCCCATTTTTTAATGATTCAAACGAGCGGCAACGTTTGTGCTCACGTAGGACACGATATCTGTAGCAGTGGATCACAATATCCGTCTTAAAAATGTGCTTCGCATTATCGTTGGGCTTCGACATCGACTTGGCCCGTGGCACACTGAGCACTTCCGTTTTTTAATTGAATGGATAATTTAAAAGGAAAGTTTTGAGTTCGTGGGCTCCGCTGTTGATCTGGACTGTGCTAGCTAACTAGGTTCAGAGTGTACAAATCCATTGAATCTTAATGCGGTATGCTGACAGACAAATCGAAACCGATCATACATTCATACCCCTATTTGCTAGAAGAAGAAAAAAAAACTACAAAATTGGTTTCATTCGTGTGTTGCGATTCTCAGTTGCTTAGTTTTATTTCATTATTACCAGATTACCATATGATGCATAGTGAAATGAAACAACCTCTGCAATTAAAATTTTCACGGGTTAACCATAGAATTTGATTATGATAGTTCCTTGAAAAAAATTAATCGTGATATATGAGATTCGAATTGAAACCATATAGTTTATCCTCGTAAATATTTTTCATGTGTCCATTGGCATATAATGAGAATGAAACCAAATGGCCTAATCCACCTGTTTCTAGCTGCTTTCTCAACTCCTGTTTCAGCTCAAAGCTAGCGTACGAATCCCGGCATCGATGGAATATCAGTATACCGTTATGTCAGTACGCAGTACGCACACGGCATTCGATTCTTTCTACCATTTTCCCAGCACGATTTCCAGCACAGGCTGCACCTTTTACGTATCAAAATTAAATGGTTTTGTTTTTCCGCTGTAATAATACTCCTACCACTAATAGCAATAGCATCTCGTTGATCCTTGCCCAAGAAGCAGCGAAAGAGACCTCACCACAGACGTCACAGAGATACGTTGAACCTCCCCGTACTAACGGCCACACAATCCAGGCCAGGTTCAATGAATGAACCCACGCCACAGGACTGCGGATATTTCAGAGTTCAGACCGTGGCATGATGCCTCAGTTCACGCCGACGCCAGGGGAAAAAAATTGGGAATAATTCGTTTCTGACTTGTGCTGCAAATATCGTGACACTTGGGGCTCCAGCATATTCATGCCAAGGCATATAAAAAACCGGCGCTGAACCATGGCTCTCAGTTTCGCGCGTAAAATGCAGTTCAGATTTCAGAGCAGCCAGTACAAAATATACAGTAGCACTGTAAGCAGCGAACAGCTCAGGTATGAATACAACCCTTTTAGGGTCGAACTGGTAAGCTATACGGAGTAGGCATGACATGCTTTCACGAATCTGTGTGGCTTCTGTTGCCTCCACGCACTAAAAAGTGCGGTGCATCCTGTAGAGGATTCGACGAACCTGTGATGGATATTATCGCACAGTTGTGTCCACAGACACTATAGCAAAGTGAGGCACCTCATGCTCATGGCTTTACACCTTTTGCGAGCTTAGACTGGAACCTGAGGTTGAACACTCAGAGTCACAGACAGAGTGACACGAAACGGGGAGTCCCACTTCACTCTATCAGAAACGGAGAGAGTTCCATAACCCCTCGCTCCATCAGAAGAGATCTTCCATCGGCCGTGTGGAAGAAAACACTGATCAGTGTGGATGCACCATAAACTTTTTTTTTGATGGTCAACGGAAGGGGAGAGGATCCCCCACCTGATTTTTCATTGCGGCCCTTGATGGCCCATGGGATCATAAAACATTTTTGAGTTTTACAGCGGGATTATATTGCTGCTAAGAAAATGCTACTCCATTCGTCGCAGACACTGGCATCTACTCGTCGAAACCGGCCACGCCAGAGGAGCGCGTCGGCGCGCAGCGTGTCTTGCAGAGTCACCATTTCTTCCCGGAACACCACGCCATTCCTCCTCTTCCAGAGGTGCCAGCAGCAGAGGAGTAGCCAGGTTGGCATGTGCTCGGTCGACACTCCAGGTGCGCGTAGTGTCGGTAGGTCCGCCATGGTCATGCCTTCGCTGATCGGCACCTGCAAGGCCGCCCAGAAAGCCTGGGCGAAGGGGCAGTGCAGCATGATGTGCGCCGCCGTCTCAGGTGCCGCCTGGCAAACTTCGCAAATATCGTCGGGCACCACTCGCTTCTTGCACAGGTTCGTCCGACTTTGAAGGCGCTCCTGCATCATGAGCCAGGCGAAGAACTGTACCTGGGCGGGGCGCGGTTCTGCCAGACGAAGCGCGCCATCACCGTCGGTTGGTCCTGCGGCGCCAGCAGCATTTTGTACAAGGGCGAGGTGTGTAGCTTGCCATCGGCGCCAGCGAATGGGCAGTGGCGCTCGTCATCCACCTGAGACAGTTGCACGGAGGCGAGGATGTTGGTGAGAGCGGTGAGCTCCGAGCACGCCGCCGGTGAGAGTCGAGGCACCAAATCGCGCCCCAGTCCATGGATCACGACGTCGCGGACTGTCTGGTGGTGGTGCCGGCAGTGGGTGAAGAGGGCGGGCATTCAGTCGGCCAAGCAGTCCTCTCCATGCCAGGCGTCATGCCAGAACGCAGTAGTTCGCCCGTCGCTGATGGTGACCGTGGTGATCGCCTGGTAAATCGGGAGTAGCGCACGCAGGGCCTCCCAGTGGCAACCTGCAATGTCGCCATCCAGTGTAGCGATGGATGCACGGCTACGTACCCATGTTGCTTAGGAGGAGCCGTCCGGGTGGTGAAGTCGGTGGATCAGCTTGAGGAGGAGGTAGGAGTTTTGCACGCCGAGGTCCTTGATGCCCAGACCGCCATGGTCCTTCGCCAACTGGACCTTGTGCCAGGCGACCAAGCACGCTGCCCCGGCCGCCGTTGGCTCCCCGCGCCAGAGGAAACCTCGGCGCCGCTGGTCAAGCTTCGACACGATGCCGGGTGGGATGGGCACCGCGCACATTAGATAGATCAGTTGGCTGTCGAGGACCGAGTTTACTAGCACAGCCCTGCCCATGGAGTTCAGCAGACTGGCCTGCCATCCAGCCAGGTATCGATCGGTGCGACTGATGTAAGGGTCGAACGCCGAGAGCTTCAACTTATGACAGGAGAAGGGGAGCCCCAAGTACGTCTGCGGGAAGGATTCCTGGCGGTATCCGAGCGCTGGGATGCTCCGCGGGAGCACGTCGTCGCCCACATGCATCAGGACGGCAGTGCTCTTGATGAAGTTGATCTGTAGTCCCGTGGCTGCCGAGAACGCGTCCAGAATCTGCTTGAGCCTAGTGACATCCAGTAGGATGCACCATAAACTGTTTACTCCTGAGGCCTGAGTTCAAGACACGCTCAATT
>CM014274.1:8104326-8145017 GCA_004135705.1 Alloteropsis semialata
TTCCACTCAGAAACTTGATAACTTGAAAATTTGCTTCGTGACAACTGCTTCACATGGCACATACAAGAAGAGAAAAACATGGACAAATTTGGCTCTTCAGTAGTTCCTCAAGAGAAGGTATGCCAAACTTACCACAATATCACTGTAGAAACCAGATAGAACAGAACCGCAAAACAGAACCAGAGTAAGAAGTCACTTAGTTTAAACCTTCCACCATCAGTTTGTGCATATTTCATCTTCTCTCATGTTTTCTTTCAAAATGAAAGGAAACAGTACATGCACACCGGTCTGTAATCACAATTAGTTTCCTAAAAAGTAAAAAGACAAAGCATTCATCATTCATGATGTTCTCAGATCACACTGTAAATCTACAAGTCTTGTCTGAATGGTGTAACTGTATTTATGCCTGTCGGTCCACGGTAGTGCTCAAGTTCAACCCGCAATTGGTAGCTCTAACAAACCTTACCACTCATTTGATTAAAGTAATACAGAAAGCTGAATCCTCGAAGGATGAGAATATGACTTTGAATTCCAGCAATACATGCCAACAAACACAACTGTGACTGTGAGTACATTAAGCCTCCTTTACCCATATAAACCTCGATCTCCACCCTAATTATCATTAATAAAGAATACTAGCTAGGTTGTGTGTGTGTGTCAATCACCGTTCATTCGCTTAAAATTTGCGCTTCCCTGGTGTCCTAAATGCTACTATGTACAGCTGCTGAGAAACAAAATGGGCAAGGATAGACACACACACACACAACAACAAAATGAAGTAATGAGCTAAGGGAAATTTAAGGCTAAACATACATGATGCTTTACCGCTCATTGTGTATAGGGCCTAAAACCATTCCCCGAAGGACACGGAACCTTGGCGGCATGGTCCTAACTCATGACAAGGTCAGGAAGCCACCAATACCAGGAAAAGATCAGGTCTCAAAGATTCAGGCATCTGGAACTGATAGAAAGTGTTGTGACATAAACGCCCTGAATCTTATTTTGTACTCCCTAGGTGAAATTACAGTTGGGGATAGGTTCTTCGGAACAACAAGAGATGTCTTCACCCAAGATTCCAGCTGTTTGTCCCAGGTATATTGTCTCAAATAATCTATAATTCCAAATACAAGCTCTTTCTTCTGTTTGTCAACTCCAACAAACAAGGAGTAATCCATGACGTTCATGAGCTGCAAACATAAGGAAATGCCAAAAAAAAAAAGATTTAGAGATAAAATCATACATAGTCCTATAAACTGAAGAAAATATATATAGTCGAGGAAAATTATTGGCTGGTAACAGGCACACATACACTTAGAAAAGCTGTGTCATTCCAAATAGCACGTTCCATAAGGTTTTTGGTTTTTCCTTCAATGTAGATTGGCATGGTACGCATATCTTCAATAAAATTTTGATCCAACAACACCTTCTCAGGATTTCCCGAATCAGGAACATATCGTGAGAAAAGAGCGCCCTTCAGATCATATCTACGTAGTATGTTATGTCCAAACAGAAGATTTTCCATAACCATGAAATTAACCCTTGTCTCCTTTCCATTCCTAGTTTCCTTAACCTGAAAGTGTCAGGAAGAAAAATAACATTAGATGCTAGGAGCAGTTCGCGCATGGAGTTTCCTGGAAGATTCAACACACCTGATATATACCCAGAATTTTTGCAAGACATGTAGGATTACTTGAGACCTGAGATACACCAAAATGCTTGAAGTACTCAAGACCAAACTTTAAGAATGAGTCAAACTCAGTCTTCTTGATTTGTTTGATGATAAATCTGTCATCCATTGATTTCGCAAAGAAAACCTTACTCTTTCCGCCCTGTGCATTCCAACGTTTGCAGCGGCTTATCGATGAAATATATGCCAGTTCTGATGGGCAACATGTCTTCCGAAGATCATGGAATTGCTTTGCATATACACAAACAACAGTATATTTTCTTCTCAGAGCTATCTTTTCATTGTTCAGATCAATTTCAGGATGCAGATCTTTTAAAGCTGACAGAAATGAATTATAAAACACAGACGTTGATTCCTCAGGTGATATTGGTGATGCAAAGCTTGAAAATTTATGATTATTTTCTAAAGACTCATTTGGAGACGACATGGATGACAGCATAGAAGCATTTCTATCCAAGCTGCTAGATGCAGCTTCAGAACAGGACCCTTGTTCAGATATAGTTAGCGCATAAGCGATAATACTGGAAACCTCTTCCTCAGCAATGGACAAGATATTACCACCACGGCCTACTATAAAATGCCCCAAGTCCATTTGATGTTTTAATTGTGTCAATGATGAAGAACATGGGGTGTTTTTGTTGATGACGTGAAATTTATCAAATGAACCACCTTGAAGTTCTTTCTTGTATTCCATTTGCAAGTGACTAAATCGCTTCCAAACCCATTTTCCTACATCATCACTTGGTATGACACCTTGATACATTTCATTTACTTTGAATGCTGCATGTTGTTCATGATTCATAAATAGTAAAGCATTTGATTTCTCCATAGAAGTCTCAAACTGATGTGAACCATTTTTTGCAGCTTTGCCCTGAGAAGAAAGAGGTGATCCTACATCATCATCTTCATAAACAGGCAACTTGTGCTCTTTGTTTATTAGTTTCTCAGTAAGCTGAACCTTATCCAAAACTTCATTGGCACATGAATCATCAGAGCTGCCAGATGAATTTATAGTTGCTTCCTTCCTTTCCATTCCAATGTTCTTCACTGATGGTGCATCTTGGATTGCGATACTTCTGGAATTCCTCAGGTCATTCTTTACTGTGCTTTCATGAATAGAATTGTCTGAAGATGCAGTGTTAACTTTAGTGTAGTGGAGGATATGAAGCAAACGGAGATCCCAAATATAGAACCCAAGAAGAAGTTGCTGGTACAGCCAGTTCAAACCAAGGATCTCATGTGCAAAACTCTCAGGTATTGCGACTTGGCTAAATGCCTTCAGAGAAACCTTGTATACAGAGGATATGTTAATATACCAAAGAATAGTTCGAAATCCTTTGCATAAGAAAATCAAGAAATAGACACTTAGACACGATAATAGAATTGATGTATGATGATTACCTCGATTTCATTTTTTTCTTGGGTAAGCATCCTAGCCACCTCCAAAAGTAATCCCTCATACACTGAATTGTTGGTGCCTTCCCGCAAGGCTTGAGTAGAGTATCTTGATCTTAAGTTTTGTAATGCATTTTCAATTTCTGAGAAGAGCTGCTTCCATTTAAGAAGGACCTTAAAGAATAGAACAATGTTAGCATGCAAGTATGCGATTAACTGAAGGAAAATAAGTAGCGGCAAAAGCAAATATGTTGCAGAAGCATACTTTATTCACTTCAACATCAAGCCAATCCTTTTTGTTAGGGTTATTGAACTCCAAAGTCAATGGAGGCTTGCAAGCGGAATATATTTCAACAGATGAGTATCTAAACATAGCAACTTGGGATCCAAATCTGCAAGACATAAAATGAAGAAAAATATCTTTGTAATCATGAAGAAAACAAATTTGCATATTTATGTAGGAGTCTTGCAGACATTTACCCAAAGAAACGTAGGCAGTCTCTATGCAACAAATGCCCACACGGTGATAGCTTCTTGGAAGCAGAATGTGTTGAGAAGCTGAGCTCCAAGAACTTCCCAAATGACAGATTACGAGCAGAGGAAGATATTACAACCCTATGGGTCGGCTTAGCCTTGCATCTCAAGCATCTGGTCCACATCCAAATTCTTCCTTGAGCCTCACCAGAAAGTGACGACTCCAACGGAAGTCTTTTCACAAGAACAGTGAGAGTACCATTATGGTGGGTATAAGAGTATGTGTGAGCTTCTGGAGCCTCGCCACATAATAAGCAGTTGTATTTCTGTAAAAAAGATTACTTATTAGCTACTAATTATTGGAAACAAAAGGAAAATGAAATATCTCTTAAACTAACTGATAGTTAAGATGTATGACCTCATTAAGTAAAGTATCTTGCAAATATCGTCCAAGAGATGTATCGAAATACCCATAATATGTTATCCTGGAAAGGTGACTCTGCTCGCAAACAGCTTGGTTCTTGATATGTTGACTAGACATTGAAATCAAGATGTCCTGAGTATTCAAAGCAGCTACACTCTCAGGACAAATTTCATCAACAGTTTCTTGGAATTTTTCCCCAGACAATTGTTTCTTCTGCACCTCTTTTGAAGATTCAGTGAATGTCGAGGCATCAAAATCATCACATGTGTTTGACTCAGTACAATCTGATGATGATGTGTTCTGCATAATTTTTTTTGAGGGATCTGAAACAGGGAGTGATGAATATGACTGAATGTCTTCGCTATCAAGATGCTTTTCACTGCCAGGATCTTCAGGCATCATAGTTTTGGAATCATGAAGATGCAGCGGTATAGCTTTTTCAGTATGAATGAGCTTTTCCTGATTAGCATACTGATCATCACAATTTGGAGTGCTATGTTTCGTGGTGTCACTGTATTTCGAACTATCATAACAGGGACCAATCAGCTGTGGATTAGTTTTAAAGCACTTTTCTTTCCCTGTGGTAATTTTGTCTGTTGTAAATAATTTCTGATCGGCAAAGAATGAAGTTTCAAGGATCAAATGGTAAGCTGCAAAGACAGTGAAATGAAGGACACGCTTAATCTTCTTAAGTTCTTCTCTTGTTGCTCCTTTCAGTAGTATCTACAAAGTAATGTCAAACTAATCAGAACTAGCAAAGCAGAAAGAGCACATAAAATACAATAACTGATGAGCAAAATGGTAAAAAGGAGGCACAGAAAATGTACGACAAATGATATTATTTGCACTAGTTCAACTAATAAACCTCCAAATGACTTTTAACTATAACTAAAAGGCAACCTTAGCCCGATGGGCCAATAAAAGATATCTAACCAATTAGGAAACCATAGACCATATAAATAGAGAAGATTATATATACAGAAGAAAGAAAACATACTGTGCATCCTAGAGGTCTTGGAAAACCCTCTAGAAACAAAATTGTTTTGCATGGCTTCCTTCCATCTTCTCCAGTAATATTATGCTCTTCTACAAACTTTTCAAAATGGAGAGACTCACACTGCTTAATAAAGCTGGGTTTTGTAAGAACATTCTGCAATGATATTATTGGAGAACCAGTGCAACGAGCAATTCTTTCCAGCCGCTGGATATTCATGTCACTAACTACTGTGACTCCTCGTTTCTGAATATATTCATTTACGTTACGAGAAACTGCTTTCTCCACCAATATAATGTCAGGCTGACATTTGTCTATCATTTCACTAAGGGTTTTCTCCAGCTGTTCATTTTCCTGGTCATATTGGAAGAAGAGGAATTTTGTAAATCTTTCCTATTATCTGGTATCTTATCTATGCAATTTAAATAAGGTTGGCTAAGAGCATTCATGCACACCTGTTTCATTGAAGTTATTGATGATAGCCCTGTTGACAAATGGCCAAGAGCACCCTGAAGAAGTAACAACTTTGGATGCTTTACATTGGCACGCATCTGCTTATGTGCAGCGCCCTTCTTAAAAACAAGACCATTGATCACTTCACTATCAAAGGAACAAAGAAAAGGCACCTAATTGAGACAGAGTAAGGATAAGGAAAGAATAGTAAAATATCAGTTTGTTACCTCTGCTGATAAGATCCTGAAGCTATGCATTTAACCTTCACATACAAACCAGGATCCATTGCATTTCCAGAATTGGCATCAGGTTTGACAAGTTGTGCAGCATCCCATGATAATGAAGCAACAACATCGAGCCAGTTCTTATCGGTGCCTCCATCAGATGAAGAGAACCCTTCAGCGGCCAAGAAACGACTTACAAGGATCTTGAATTGCCCATTCATAACTTCTGACATTACTTTCTGCAATTGGTCGTCACGGCTTTCATTGCTTCTATCTGCTAAGTTAACGTCGAAACTTGATCTACCCCACCCAGTGGTGTTGTTGTTACTCTCATCACAGTTATTAAAAACAGTATCATTGTCATCTTCCTTATTTTCTGGTTCTGGAGGTAACCAAATGAGAGGATCTGCATCAAAACTTGGCAATACTAGTGGGTATAGGCATTCATTTTCATTGTCAAAGTCAGCACCATGTTTCATATCAGGTTCAGTACTTGCTATGTCATTATAAACTATTGTATTTTCCATGGTACAGTCAAGTTGATTCATAACTTGTTCATTCAATGGAACAATATCACCACCTGGCATAGGAAGGCTAGTGACCTCTTCAACATCTTTGGCATCAGATTGTTTGAGATCGAGGTCTTCCACTGATACACCACATGTTTCTATAAATTGATTGTTGGATAGGGTATCTTCATGCTGGTCAGAAGATAGATTCGAATCCGTAGTAATATTAGTGGCATCAAATTTTTCCTTGGAGGAGTCATCACGTGTCTCCAACTGTGGATGATCAGATGAAATATTTTGATCTGCTGGAATGGGACAGGTAGCACCATTATCAACAACATAAATATCGCTGAGTTGACATTCTTCCACTTGTATTAAAATCCCTTCTCCTTGCTCCATAAGATCATCACTTAATAGTGTATCAGGATAAAGTTGACCAGTATCTTGGAGCTCAAGCTCCTCTTCAGAATCAAAGTCCGTTAGGGAATCACCTGAGGGAAATAAAAGCCATAGAGAAATTACGATTAGCTAAAAAAATATTGTGATACAAGCAATCATATCACATATTTAAAAGAACAGAACCAAAAACTCACCAAGGCTTGAAAAGCAACTAGCAAAGCTTGAGAAAGAATTTTCTCGGCTAAACATAGGGGTGCCATAAGGAGTGCTGCAAGGGCTTGAGTCCATGGTCAACCAGTTGATCTCACCGGTAACAATTGCTGATCCCTCAAAATGGTCACACATCTTGTAGCAAGATGTACTGCAGGTTAGGTCAATATTGTCCTCATTCATGATTGTCTCTTCTGATGCACATGCGTGACACATTTTACTTATGACACAACTTTACTGCATTATTTTGCTAGCACCCCACCTGCACATAAAAATAATAGTGGAGCCATTAGTTCAACTAAACTAGAACTTGAGAGCCTAGCCGCTATATATCAAGTATTCATCTGGCAAAGGGGAACAAAGATCATTTGTTAGACGCTTGAGCATTCCTAGCCAATCTCTGATGTAAGTTTCCAGCTTTTTTTTTTCTCGAACTACGCAGGAAAGCTACGCATCATTTCATTAAGGTAGAACATGGAGTACACGGGTCTGGATTGACCCTACCCGAGTATAGAGGACCACACACACACCCCCACACACTAGCTATACTTCCACCATGCCATGGACTAAAAGTTTCCAGCTTTTAGGTTCTGAATTTATCGAGCTCTAGAAATTGAGGCCACTCACAAAAACTTGCGCACATTGTAATAAATTTCTGAAACTGCATGCTTATACCATTCCATGAAGGCATACTACAAATATTTAGCAAAAGAACTGATCCCCATCTAGAATATCTTTGAACTTATCCAGAAGGGACCCACAGATTTGCAAGTGTAATGATAATATTTACCAAGTTGTGCCAACCTGTAACACTGAAGTGAATCAAACTGAAAACTGTAATGATGCCCAGTATATGGCACCATAAAAGAGCTCATTTAAAATGAACCATGGATTTCCATCACAACTCAGAAACATCAGACATATATAACACATAAGGCATGGACAACTTAGATTATGCAACTAAAACCAAAGCCCCCAATTTATGCAGCAACAAACAGTAGTTCCACTTGTATTTCACCTATTAAAACATAGCTGAGCAACCGTGTTGTTCTCAGATGATAAAAAAACAGTGGCCGAGCCAGAGATGAGAAAACGGAGGGAGGGGGTTGCTAATAGCTCATGACAAACCAAGTATCACTATAGGTTGAAACGTGCATTTAGAACAAACTCCAGTTCTGCAAGTTCATTCCAAAATCTAAAATCCTCTCATAGCCATGCAGCGATAACCAGAGCATGACTGAGAAAATACATTTAGAAAGAATTTCAGGTTCTTATTGGAGCAGGTCAGAGAAATACAGTACTGGTAATTTCATTGGTAAGACGGGTGCCTGGTGGCTGGTGCTGTAGCTACCGGCAGCACACATGCCATGTCTCTGCCCCTGATAAAATTCACCATCCATTAGAGCATTCCACACTCCAGAATGCATTACCGCGACTCGTCCAATTTAAGGTTGCTCGTAAACTACAAGGTAAAAATCGCAAACATTGCACATTGCAAAACCGACCTATAAAAGGCACAGACAAAGTAGCCACTGCGAGAAGCCTCATTGTAAGGACCGCGTCATGAGTTACCTCTTCGAAGCTAGTAAATAAGTACAACTAAGGGTCGACGACGGGCGACGCGCTGCGGCGGGTTCCACGACAGCAGAGCAGGCAGCACAGCAGGCCCCGACGCCTGCGAGGCTGTGGCAGCAGCAGGCCACGCGAAGCCAGGGCCCGACGCCTGCGAGGCTGTGGCAGCAAGCAGGCCACGCGATGACGGAGGAGTTGGTACTAGCGGCGCCCGCTAGGATAAGGGAGCCTACAGCGGCGGCGGCGGTTGTGGCAGCAGCTGCCAGAGGCGGCGACGCGGCTGCTGATCAGGCAGCGACACGCGACTACGGGAGAGGCATCGGAGGAAACCAAGACAGCGCCCCCCAGAAAACAACGAAATGCCTCGCGATCGCCGCCGCGGCTTCTCGAGAATCCACAGGCTCTCCCGCGCGATCAACTACTCCCACCGTCAAATACGCAACCCGAATAACATTTTGGGGGAGGTAAGGCAAGGCATCAAGACTTACGTGCGCGCGCCGAGAAGGCACGATTCCAAATCCACCGCGCGAATCCGCAGCCCAAGAGCCTCGAGACACGCGGCGCGGTCGCTCGCTGCGCTCGATTTCGAAATGACGGAGAGCGAGAGCCGACTCCGGAAGGGAAGAGGCGAATCCTTGAGCGGGGGGAATTCGGAGGCTCGATGTGGGATTTTTGGGGATTTTGAAACGGGAAGAAGACGAGGAATGGGGAAGGAAACAGCCAAATGTGGGGAGAGTGGGCTAGGATGAGCTGTAGCTTGCATATATAGACGCGCATGACATGGCAGCAGGCGCGGACCAATGCCTGTCGTGTGCGTCAGCCGGTGCCGCAAAACGGTCACTTGGGATGGTGGGGGCCACTGCCGTGACCTGTGAACACGGCTTGCTTAATTGAAGTCCACGTAGCTGTCATCCGTTTGCTTCAGGTACACTCTGAACATGATTGGGCTCCGGGACAGACTCGCGTCGCTCAGGGAGGGGGGTGTTCAATTCCCTAAGATTTTTCATCAAAATTTTTTATCAAAGGGAATCTTACATGCATGAAGTTGTAAACGTATGTTAATAACAAAACATATTCCATAACCTCCGGGTAAATTTGCGAGACGAATCTAATGAGCCTAATTAGACCATGATTTGCAACAGTGATGCTACAGTAATTATCCACTAATCATTCACTACTTATGAATTAATTACCGTCATTAGATTCGTCTCGCGATTTCCAGACGAGATATGTAATTAGTTTTATTATTAGTCTACATTTAGTACTCCTAAATGGTAAGATTCTCTTGCAAAATTTTTCACCAAAATTTTTCACCGGAATTAAACACCCCCTCAGGGAGATCAGCAGCTTGTTTGGGTTGAAGGCTGAGCTGGATGGGATTAATTGATCGAGCATAGATGGCTCTTTGATTTTATTAGCTTGAGAAATGAAATGGTTCAGCATATTTTTTGGCTTGAGGATTGGAATAGTCATGCATTTTGCTACCTCCGTCCCATAAAAAATAATGTTCTGGATTCAAAATTTGTTTCACAAATATTGATGTGCTAGAATTTAGACCACATTAACTACCACATGTAGCACTAAATTGGATTAGTGAACGGCGCGGAATATTCTATCTCCATGTCAACTTACTCTGTTAGTTAGAGACAAATGTGCCATCTTCATTCATCATTAATCTGTCTGAAAAATTTTTAAGGATCATTTTTTTGGGTGGAGGAAGTATTTGTTTTGTGTAACCATGGATGAGGTGATACTTTGATCAGTCTAGCAAACATGCTGCACACTATTTCAAAAAAAAAGAGAAGAGAAGAGAGAGATCAAACACAAACACAACCAGCTCGGACATGTCCATTTGGCCGATTACAATTTGTTCTAAATAAATTAATAGCATACCACCTATCTCCGAAAAGTTATGAAACTGTAAAACAATTGTTCCAAAATACCGCAAGGAGATGAGAGCATAAACATTTTAGCTGTCCATCATTTCATAAACAACATGGGTTCAAGGCTCATCCGTCAGCACGGTAAATCACCAAGATGCGCCCGCACGCACACATGAGACAACAGACCCGATTTCAGGTGATGAAGGCCGAATAGAGTCCCAAGCATAAATCACAGGAACCAATAACCATCCTACCAGTGGAGGACCGGACTAGGATGAGGTTCCTTGGGCCAGAAGGAAACCACCGACAAACCGAACAACCCCTTGCCTACGACGAGAGATCCCAAAACTAGCCGCCGGCCGCCGGCCGACCGCGCCTGTTCGCTTGGCTTATCAGCCACCAGCCAGCAGTATTTTTCTCTCACAACAAATCAGCATCAGCCACCAGCCACCCAGCAGGACTTTTCTCTCACAACAAATCAGCACCAGCCACCAGCCACCAGCCAACCGAACAGGCGCGGTAACAGATCGCGTCGGGCCGTGACGACACGCTACCACGCGCTTTCGCAGCTGCACACCGGCGCCCCGCACGCCCGTACGCAGCCTGCTCCGAGCACACGAGCGCTATCTAGCGCGCGCTGCGCTAACGTTTATCTGGTCCCCAGCCGTCTCGACGCGGCGCGCGCGTACGTGCGTGCATGGGACGGTGCGACCGAACCCACCACCGGACGCCGCCACCGCCGGGCCGGGCGTCCGTCTCACGCTCACGCCTGGCCTGGTGGCTGGTGGCGACGCGGGATTACCTGTCGGGTGCCGCCGCCCCGCGCTCGCGCGCTCCCGTCCCGTAGTGCGCGCGCCGCGGAACGCACGGCGGATGCCGCGGGGCCGCGTGAGCGCGGCGGCGGCCGGCCAGCACGATTCCAGGATGGAAAAGCCGGAGGAGGACGAGAAAACAAAAGGGGCAAGGGAGAAGACATTCTCCCTGGACCGACGGGCGACGGCACCGGGCTGAGCAAGTGCGCGCGCCATGTCTACGCCTTTCGGCTCCACGGCGAGGCAGTGTATGCCGTCAGTGTGATGTGAGATTGTCTGACGCATTTGCTGGGATTTCTATTTTCCATATAGGCTGTGTGCAGTACGCGACGAGCCGGTCGGCGACATCACCAGGCTAGTACTGAGCACTACGGCGGTGACTGGCAAGGCGCCGACACGGCCGGCTGATGCCACGGCTCATGCCTGCAAGGTTGTCCGGCCGGTGGCCTTTAGAGCTGCCGCTGGTCGGCGGGTGGCAGTTGCATCAACTTCTCGGTGGATTCGTCCGGTTTGTTGCAGCTGCCCTGCCACCCGGCAGTCCAAAGTGGAACCCGTATATACTCGATGGTACATGATCTGATCTCCTCGAGAAATTACTCGATGTAATGTCCATGGACTCGTTGGTCATTCTCCGACTCAGGTGTTGGCCTGTGTAGTACACCCGGTCGCGCACTGACGCTGATGTGCATCTGACCGAGGTGGGCGTTCAACGTCGTCCTGCCGTCCTGCGGTATGTACGCACGCGTCTTTCTCTTTCAGAAACGAGCTCGTTCAATCTTACACTTTCTTTTCGAATTTAAAATCGAGCTGATTTGTACGAAGGGAACCAATCAGGCATGTTCATCTGGGCGCCTAATTGGAATATGCGTTGCTTTGCTCAAGACATGTGCCTGTGCATCGTGAATTGGCATCCTCATTAATCTACTCCGAGTCGTTGTCAGCGGATGACAATTGGCGCCGCTTTATTATAGCAAGCACTTGGGAATGGCCTGGTTATATTAACACAGAGATGTACTCCGGCGGAGAGGTTACATCTTCTCGATGGATAAAGCAGGAACCAGTCCAGAGATTTCCAATAAACCCACTTTGTCAATGAGATGGATAAAATATCTGTACCACTCGAGAGTTTTATTCCAAAACCGCGTCAACAAAACCATATTGGAATTATTCTCGCCAGCTCAAAAGGTGGGAAAGGAGAGCTCCACATAAAGACTCATGTGATGATATAGAAATAGAAGCTGAATGCCTGATGATATTTGAGTCTCTAAAAAAAAGAAACAAAAGGTACCAACGAATGATACTGCAATGTCGAATGCTCAAATATTAATGGGCCTTTCATGCTTCATAAATGTAGCCCATTAGATACTATGGGCTTTTGACCCAAACAGTTTTGGGCTTGTTCAGAAGCCCAGCACCAAATTATTTATCTACTGTATTTATTTCGGCCCTTTTATCCACAACTCCAACCATCCGCTGGCTCTTGGTACCGAACCGAGCACAATGCCCACGTCGGTGCCATTGCCACTGCCCGCCGTGGGGGCGGTCGCCGCGTCGCCGGTGACCGCTCCGGCGGGGGTAGCGACGCCCCTCAGATGTCGCGCCCTCCGCCTCGCAGCGACTCCAGCCGCCACCGCCTCTTCTTCGCCCTCTACTTCAACCTCCGCCGTCTCCAGCGTGCCGCCATCAGCGAGGCATTCCCGCAAGCACCTGGCGGGCAGAGACGGTGCCCCGTCTAAGCCCACCAAGCCCCGCGTGTTCTTCCTGGACGTCAACCCGCTCTGCTTCCGCGGATCCCAGCGCAGCCTCAGCTCCTTCGCGCGCTGGATCGCGCTCTTCTTCGCGCACGTCAGCCTCCGGGACCCCGTCGTCGCTGTGAGTACACACACCCTCCCAGACTCTATAGAGTGAGGGCTCATCGTTAGGCGACTTCTGATTTTTTTTTTCTGTGACTCAGGTTTTAGATGGGGAAGGAGGGAACGAGTACCGGAGGAGGCTGCTGCCATCCTACAAGGCTCATAGGGCTCGCGGAGTCGGCACCGGCGCTGACTCGCGCGTCGTCGACGTTCTCCGCGAATGCAATGTCCCGGTGGGTGAACCAACAGATGTTTAAACTAGAGCAGTCCCTCACTGTCTTGCAGGTATAATTCTTGAGTCTGACAATGTGGAAACGGCAAATCCAGGTTGTAAGAGTCGACGGATATGAGGCTGATGACGTGGTGGCAACCTTGACAGAACAGGTTTTACAGAAAGGCTATAGGGTAGTCATTGCCTCACCAGATAAAGACTTCAAGCAGCTTATATCTGACGATGTTCAGTTAGTTATGCCAATTCCTGAGATTGGCAGATGGTCTTTCTATACATTAAGACATTATGTTGCTCAATACAAGTGTGATCCAACAGCAGATTTAAGCCTTAGTGAGTACATTTCTTTGACATGGATCAATGATTTTTTTTTAACCATTGGGAGTCTGTTATGTTTGAGCAACTAATGAATTAGAAATTATGCTGCACAGGGTGCTTCATGGGTGATGAAGCAGATGGCGTTCCAGGAATCCAGCACTTGGTTCCAGGATTTGGTAGAAAGACTGCAGTGAAACTACTGCAGAAACATGGTTCATTAGAAAACTTGCTAAACACAGCTGCAGTTAGAACTGTTGGCAAGGATTATGCTCAGGATGCTCTCACTAAGCATGCAGATTACTTGCGGAAAAATTACGAAGTTCTTAGCCTAAAGAGGTATGAAATTTCCATTTTGCAATAAGAAAACTATGCAAAAAATTCAACCCTTAATGTATTATGCACGTGCCATGGTATGCATGCTATCTCTGCATGGTCAAGTCATTCTTGATAGTCAAGCATACCGTTAACACTTACCTATGCTTAGCTGCATTTTGTAATCACTCACCATCACCAAGCTGTGGTATGAAAATATAGCACACTGTGAGTAGTAGTAGGATAGATTCGAATTTGTCAATGATGCTGTATGAAATTTGAACAATTCAACTTGTTCTTTTTACTGCCTCAGGGATGTAAATGTTCAGCTTGATGACAGTTGGTTATCCACGAGGAACACATGCAATGACACCAGTGTTCTATCGGACTTTATCCTTAAATTTAACAACGAAGGCAGAAGCTAAATAGCCATTATAATCGAATATTTCCACCTGCTGGGTTTCTTCTGCACAAACCAGATGGTTTAACAAGGAGAGGGATGTTTAAACGTTGAAGGAGCCAGTTGCTTAAAAACTTGTGTATACTATATCCTTGTTCTAAAGTAGTTTGGGATCATAAGTTCTTGCTTCTATGTGGAACTGGAGATGTGGTATTCTACCTAGCTTCAATCCATGTGCAGCATAGAGGTTTGGACTTTGGAAGGCCTGGCTTCGTGGTACATGATATCCGAGACAAGCTTTAATGAATATCCAGGCACAAGCTGTAATGGTAGTACTGCTGTGTTGTAAGATCCATCAAGTACCTTGCCAGGAGAATCCAGATCTAGTGTACTTTGTGCTGGTAGCTGCTTCTTGTTGTATATCATCAAATCAAGACAGTTTGCTGCAAGTTTGTACTAACGTATACATTTAATATCAAACTTCCAACTGTCATCGTCGGCATTCAAAGTTACAATGCCATGAAACGATCCTATTTGGCTTGGTTTATCGTGTCAATGTCGATTTGTGCCAATTGTTGCTCTAGGATCAGAACCAGAACGAAACGCAACATTATCTAATGATCTCAAGCTTTTATGCTTGGTTGAACAACCAAGCAGTTGTGCATAATACTGTCAGAGAATGCAGGATAACCTGGTTCACCAGCCCGTGCAGCTACAGCTATAGTATACCTGAAATCGTCAGGAAGCATCTTTTAAGTCATTTCCAGAGTCCAGGCTAGACCATGATGACTGATACGATGTAACCATTAAACTGTCAATCAGATCGATTTCTTTGCTATTCTTCAGGAGCCTCGTACGCTAAACCATCCTGTTCCAGCATCAGTTCATGCCTTAAAGGCTTAAACCATGGTAATTAGGCTCTGAAGTTTGAGCGGCCGAGGATGCTAAGTACTATAAGGAAAAGGCATGACCTGAAATCTTGAACTTTGGTCGCGCCTACTCGTGCGAGGCTCCAAAAAGCAGCGCAGCATCGGTTTTGCGACCGTTGCCAACTTGCCATGGAAATGGAATCCAAGGCCCGACCTTTTTTCGGTGCCACTGGCGGGGAACTGCTTAGAGCAGGTTAGTTCATGCTTCTCTGGACGGTCAATAATCCAGTGACCAACTATTTTCAGGCAGGAGACGATCTGCATCAGATTTTCAGAAGCGCGGTCTGATTGTCTCGCCCACCAAAGCAGCCAAGCTCATGGCCCAGCTGAAAACGATGTGGCATGCAGCAGCGCTTTTACAGGCCATTGTAATTGTAACCTGTGATTCGCATACGGCAATGGAGGATTTACGGTGCACAAAAGACTGCAAAGTGTTTGTGAACAAACAGGCGGAGCTTTTCATGCTCCCAACCCGAAACATGGGGGGGGGCTCTCTTTCGTTTTAGGTTCCCGCCTTTTCCTCCTTTCTTTCTCCACCCACTGGAAGCTTTTCCTTTGGCTCTCTTTTCCGATGCTGGCCTGGACCCAAGTCCTATCTTTTTGTGTACACTGGAGATTAAAACATCGGTCATCTTTCGTTCTCGCTGCAGCTATAACAGCACTGATGCAGTAGAACCTGATTAGCACATGATGCAGGAAAAGTTCAGGAAAAGAGCAAATTATGGGCATGCTTTGTTGTCTTGTACGGGTGCTCCGTGTTCTTGGCTTGATGGAAACCAATAATACCGTTACCCTATCCTTGGCCCGTTGTTGTTTGGTTCATCTTTTTCCCTAACCGACATTATGGTTTCTGCTGCAAATTACCCTCACATCTGGTCTAGGTACGTTCGAGATCAGAACCGTTGGCTGTCTGCTCTCCTTTAGTGGAACATCTCAGATTGAGATATCGCGAGGCATATATACGTATTCAAGTACAGATATCGAACGTCGTGTTAGGTGGTAGCACAATACCTCTGTACCTGACCTCTCCTCTGATAGAAAGTCTGAATTCCAACGGCAAGAACAGTGGCGCCTGATGCCCTGACCTGGGACTGGGAGGCAGCGACGAGACAACACAACCGATCACCTGAATCGGCAGAACTCTGCTAGTTCTGAAGGAATCCAATGGAGGCCATGTTTGTACTACTACTATCCTACTAGGATTTGACGAGTCGATGACTCGATGTGCGTAAAAATTTCAATAGATGGGCATGCACTGTTTGCTCACTGCTACGGCCACGCGTGCCGCCGCCGTTCAAGCCGGGAACACGATCGCAAGCTTTGGCGGGGCTCAGGACATCCATCGTGCGCGCCCGGAGCAGGATTTTCTTCAGGAGAAGAACGTGGTGGATTGTGTGTGTAGGTTAGTCCAAAACGCGCGCGGCGCCACTTGATGGATTAATCGCCGAGGATTTAAGGAGAGCAAAGAGTTGAGCGCTTGTCAACAACAAAAGCTATGAAACTAACACAACATAACTGATTAAACGGAGAATCAAAAAAATACAACGAACTTTATAAAGCGGTAATAACAATGTTGGTAATTCTTTTTCACGACACCCTAATACCCTATGCAGCTATTATGACTTTAACTATACTACTATAACTATATATTTTCTAATCCGAATATCCGATCCCTAACGACTCTACCTACGACTATGTGCTGGTGGCGTAGCTCAAGCAACCAGGCCGACGTACTCGAGCTCCACGGACCCTAGCCAGAGCTGCCCCTTCCTCTCCGCCACGTCGCTCAGCGTGACGCCCTTGGCCGCCGTCAGCTCCTCGGTCTCCACCCCATCGGCGTCCAGGCGGACACCGACCAAGTGCTTCACGGGGGCCGCCGCCGGCGTCGCGTCCAGCCGCTGCTTCTCCTGGTTCAGCGCCACCCAGTAGCCTCCCTTGCCGTCGCGCCTGACATTGTCCGGGTACCCCGGCAGCTCCGCCAGCAGCTCGTACTGCCCGGCCTTGGCGCCGCGGAGGTAGTACCGGAACGCCTGGCACGGCACGGTGTGCGCCACCACGACGTGCGCGCCGTCGCGGCTGACCGCGATGCCGTTCGGGTACGGCAGGCCGGCCTTGAGCACGGCGACGCGCCCGGACTGCGCGTCGTACTTGAGCAGCCGCCCCGTGGCGTCCGCGTTCATCATGATCTCGGTGTTGAACCGCCTCGGGTACGTCGTGCTCGAGTCGGTGAAGTAGACGTCGCCGGTGGACTGGTCGACGTCGAGCCGTTCACGAAGTTGAACGGGACGCCGTCCGCGCCGGCCGCCAGCACCTCGGCCTCGCCGCCGTCCGGGCCGACCCTCATGAGCCCCAGGTAGGCGTCGGCGATGTAGAGGTCGCCGGTCTTGGCGTGGAACTGCAGGCCCAGCGGGCGGCCGCACATGCTCTCGGTCTCCTCGGACGGCACCACGCCCGCCGTGCACAGCGGGATCTTCCGGTAGTTGGCGCTGTGCGCGAACGTGGTCCAGCCAGCGGCGCTGCCGCCCCACTTGAGGACGCGGCCGTCCGAGACGCCGGCGTAGGGTCCCTCGCCCTTGCTGTCGAAGGCGAGGCTCTCGGCGCCGGTGACGCCGCTGGGCAGCGGGAGGTGGAAGGTCCAGTGCGTGTCGGTGGTCTTGATCTGCGCGGCGGCGCTGGACGGGACGAAAAGGGCTAGGACGGCGAGAAGGAGCCACGCCGCCAGCAGGCTGCGGCGCCCCATGGCGTCCGTCGGCCGCTGAACTAGCTTCCTCGCGATGATCCGATGCGTATGCTCTCTCTCGAGTCTCGATCTCGTGTAGCGTATGCTGGTTGCTGCTGAGATTTCTTGTGTTGCCATGGACGCAGGGCGGGTCTGCGTTTTATGGCGCCAAGCCTGCCGTTGTGACTTTCGGAGTCGGACGCTGTTGTGGGCCTTTGGAACGCGGAACGGACCCCGGCCCCGTGTCGGACTCGGACCCTTGGGCCGCCGACGAGATGGACTCTGCCGTCGCGCGTAGTCACTCGACGAGTCGAACACCCCTCCAAAAAAAAAAAAACTCGACGAGTCGAACGGTCGAACCCGCCAAACACGCAGCCCAGTTCGCGTTTCGAATCGGATGAGGTACGAGAAAATCCAGATTCTACGATGGTCTGATGGTTTCTGACAGGGACGTTGGGAAGGAAGCAGCAGACGGCGGAATCGAACGAGCCAGGCAATTCGGTTGTTGGGCGGGCGGCGCACGAACGAGAATTTGCTAGGTCAGAGTACGAGTGTCCAGATTCTACTGTCGCGCTACGGCCTTACTCAGGGGTGGGGGGTGTTTAGTTCCTTGTATTTTACAAAATGGACTCGTATTAAACCGCGTGCACAGAAGAAAAAATGTATTGGAAAACACGTATTTTATAAAATGGGTTGGTGACAGGGTGAACTAAACACCCCTCAGATCGTCAGGCAAGTGACCCGAGCCGCGGATAGCTACTAGCTCTTCATTCTGCTCCTCGTTTGCCACCGGTTCAACTCTTTAACCGAAAAGATATCTAATTTCTGCGTCAGAGAAACAGTTTTCTTTTGAAATACAAGATGTGCGCCCATGAGATTCCCCAGACATTCGTACTCCTCCGTTGTATTTGGGAGACAGATGCAACATCAGACACGTCGGATGCGACCAAAATAAAGGACTCCCGCAAAGGTCAAACCATGTCCGCGCCCCCAATCATGAGCCGTCTTCTTTTCCCACGATTAAAAACGCAACAGAAACGGGCCCTCCGTGCCTTTGCGCAAAGACGGAGAGCAAAAACACCACAGAAATGCGGGGCATAGGCTCTCCAAAACCCTCCGATCAACCAGCCCCTGGAGCTGCCTCCATCGGCCGGCGGCCCCCGGTCGGCAGCGCCCAGCTCTTCCCCACAGACAGCAGGAAAAACCCTCGCGATTCGGCCATTAAAGGCGCCTCCGAGCACATGGCCAATCTGGACATGAGTAGTATTGTACTGCTGGCCTTTGCTGGTGCCTGTAGCCTGTACGAGTCAAAGCGAGATGGGAGGTCGTCTTCTCCTTGCCTTGCAACTGCTGCAGGGGGAGGCGAGAGCAGCCATGTTCTTTCGCCTTCTTTATTTGCAACAGCTGTTCATCCGGCCCCGCTTTTCGTCGCTTTGAGGTTTTTTCCCCCCCTCCTGCTTTCCTTTGCATGCTGTCGTTTGAGGAACACGATGACAGCCTTGGAAGGAGCGGCGGCGCCTCTGGATGTTCCACCCACGCTTTAGTTTACGCCCATCATTAGCAGCACAAGCGCAAGCGCGCTAGGCCCTTTTCTGTTTGGCCTGCAGCCTTGTCATTTTGCTGCTTGTTTTTTGGAAGGCAACCCCCAGGTAGGCGTGGTCGATGCAGATCAGGAGACTGATGAAACATGTTTTGCTTTCTATAATCCTTTCTCTGATGAATGAGAAGTGCAGCCCTGTCAGTAAGCAGGGTATGGAGGCCAGACAGTTTCATCCTCAGGGCATCCGGAGTGTTTGAGGACGCACAGGTCCTAAGATGGGTCCCCTAGCAGTGAAAGGCCAGGCTCCTTGTGTATATGGCCGGTTCGGCCTTAAGTGGTGGGTCCCGCGATGAGATTAAAAAAAAATCCACCGAGGTATCTCCTCTATCCTCATCCGAATCTCACATCGCTATCTGCCCCTCGCGAGCGCCGCTCGACCGTGTGGTCCTCCGCCGCCGCCTACGAGGCCTCCGGCAGCTGTCCGCCCGCTCGCCCTTGGCAAGAGGACGGCTCGGCCCCTCGGCCATCCGCTGCGGAAGAGGACGGCGGGCGCCGGCCTCCGCCCCGACGCCCCGCAGGAGGACGCGCGGCCCTCCGCCATCCGTCGCGAAGGAGGACGGCGGCCGCCGCCCGGCCACCGTTCGGCCGCCGAGCTGCTAGGCCTCCATCCACTGCGGCGCGCTGTAGCTGCTAGGCCTCCATCCTCTGCATCGAGCTGAGCTGCCGCCCGGCCACCCGGCGTCCGCGGCGCTCCATCCCCGCGTGCCGTGCAGCCGTGGCCCCGCCACCGTACTATCTGCAATTTTTTTATTGGATAAGGCCGGGTCGTAAGCTTGAGACCGGGCCTCAACCTTTTTGCATAGACCCCCCCTCTAGTATGTATAAGGTCGGTCATAAGATTCTTATGACCCCCTTGTTTCCCACACTCCGGATGCCCTCAGTGCAGGCAGCCATTAATGGGCATCCCTGTGACTCCATGAGTTGGCCATTATTATCTCTGCGGCTGGTTTCCTCCGAGGAAATCAGCAAATGGGGATGGAAATGGTTTGGAGCAGAGAGAGATCCTGATATCCATGGACAGCGGACAGGATTCCATTAACAGGGACAAGGACATGGAGAGAAAGAACATGCAGAGTAACATGGGTTGAATTATGACGAGACAAGTACTCCTTTTTTTTTTGATAATGGAAGAAGAGACAAGTACTCCTAAATTGAACATATCAATGAGAATCCAGAGATGCAATATACATACACATCTACAGAGGAGCAGACATTCCTCAGTCCTTTCCCTTCCAACAGCCCTTTCTCCCCTTGCCCTCCCCTCAACAGCCATCCATCACAATGTCATTATACTTCTTCCCAGCTACTATCACAAAAACAAGCTCACTTTGGTTTGACCAAACAAATATAGAATGTGAACCAAAAACCAGCAAAAAACCCAACAAATTAACGAACCAAACCAAAAGGTTTCTTCTCTCTTCTATCATGCTCAGATGAACTGTTGATCATGTGACTTTAAGACCCAGGCGGCCAGCTGAAACCTCACACTCATTCGCTGGTGCTCTTCACCTTCGATCTGTAAAGGAGCTTCTTCTTCTTGGATGCAGGGTTATTGATAGTTAGCACAAGCTTGCCGGGCTCGCCAACCTTGAAGCTCCCCTTCATGATCGGTTCCTCGTTGGCAGGCACCTTCCTTGTTTTCTGAACTATGACAGTATATCCACCCTCGGCGTCGGGGGTGAACTCTGCCCCATAGCTCACTTCCCAACCGAGCACCCGGAGTTCCCATACAATTGTGGAGTTCTGCAAAGATCAAACGTTTGCAAACAGTTAGTAACGATAAACCACGCGTAATCTACAATGTTCCTGAGAAGTGAAGCAAGATGTTTAGCAAGGACAACCTCGGTGACAGGGATCTCAACGGTTTCTTTGGATGAGGGTTTGATAGTGAGCTCGGTGACAGCATCGGAGGAGGTGAATTCAGGATCATCCTCCTTGAAGAGGCCTCCAAATTGGACAGGAACTTGCTCAGGTGCGATGTATCTGAATTTTGAGAGATAAGATTGCCAATATTAGGAACATAACGCCTTGAAGATCTAATAGAAGCAGCAAATGTCAGAATTATGGGTGCCAAACCTGAAGAGAGTCTCTGCTGACTTGGCCGGGCTAGCAAAAACGAACTTGCTCTTGGTGCGCTGTGTGAGGAACGGGCTCATCATCTTGTTGGCAGCAAGATACCACCATGGCACATTGATGAACACCTGCACAAGGTGAACCAAACAAATTTAAAATTCCATTCCTCATTTGAAGAAACTTCTCAAGATATAATTACTTCAACTTGTTCACTCCAACAGTAAACAATGTCTGAACACACTAGTTGCCCAAGCCTGATCATGTGGAAAAATTTAACCGGGAAAAGATCCCAACATACATGACACCAAAGCATACACCAAACGACAACAGTCAACTCAAACCAGCCGGATGCCCGGACCAGAGTAAAAAAGTCCATGACACCATAAAGGTTCAACCTTTATCACAGTACCCAAAGAATAAGCTTTGGCCCAATCATTCAGTCCCAACGTTAAGCTACATTTGCCAAAAATTGGAATCTGTCACGTTGCTGAATTAAATCTTCAAATCACTATCGCAAAATTGAATCCTAATCATGCAGCTACAAAATTCCAAATCAACAATTCAATTGACGCTGAGAGCCGTTACCTTCTTGGCAATGAACTCGGGGTAGTTGTCCTGGAGCAGCGCGACTGCCTGTCGGGTGACGGCACGGTGCTTGCCGAGCATGGGCGGCGAGTTCTTGAGGTCAGTGACCTGCACCATGGAGCAGATGCCGCTGGGCGCGAAGTCCAGCTTCGACAGGATGCCGCGCTCCAGCAGCTGGATGCGCCACTTGAGAAAGCGCTCCCGCTTCTCCTCGTCGCCGAAGGCCTTCTCGTAGAGGTCCTTGTCCTGGAACTCGCCGTAGACGTTGTAGCACACGGGATGCCCCTCGCGGTCAGCGCCGCGGTAGAACACCACGTTCTCCAGCTCGGGCAGGCCGAGGTCGGCGTCGAGGAGCGAGGTGATGCCGAAGCGCTTGCGCCACAGCACCGCGGACTTGAGCATCGCCATGGCCTCCTTCACCTTGAACTCCCGCGCGCGCAGGAACTTGAGCAGCACCGTGTCAGTGCGCTCGTCGTCGCCGACCAGCGGCACACCCCAGATCAGCACGGGCTCAGGTGCAGCCGCCTGCGTCTCCACCTCTGCCTCCGGCGCGGCTGCCTCCTCCGAGGTGGCGGCGGCGGCGGGCACGACCGTTTCCACGATTGTCTCCACCGTCTTGGTGGCGCTCTCCTCCTCAGCGACCACGACGGTCTTCTCCTCTGGCTCCGGCTCGGCCGGCTTGGCCTCCTCTGCCTTGGTCTCCTCAGCCGGCGCCTCTTCCGTCTTGGCCTCCTCCGCCGGGACTTCCGCAGCCGCCTCGGTCTTGGGCTCCTCCGCCGCCTCCTCGGCCTTGGCCGGCTCCTCAGTCTTGGGCTCCTCCTTGGCCGGCTCCTCGGCCTTGGGTTCCTCCGTCTTGGTCTCCTCGGCCTTGGGCTCCTCCTTAGCCTTTGGTGGCGGGGGCGGGGGTGGCAGGTTGAACTCACCGGCGGCGAGGGCGGCGGCGATCAGCTGCTTGAACTCGTCGAGCGCCTTCTTCTCCGGGTCGGGCAGGTCTTCCACCAGGTTGCTCTCCTCCTTGAACGAGCCGGTCCCCGCATCGTCGGCGGTGACCGCCGCCTCATCCTTCTTCTCCGCCTCGGCCTCGGCTTCCGCCGCCGCCGGCACCTCCGCCTTCCTCTCCGTCTCCGGCTCCGCCGGCGCAGCCTCGGTCACGACCACCTCGGCCGCGGCGGGCGCGGCGGCGGCCTCTGGCTGCGGCTCCTCTGCCATTTCTCAGGTACGCTTTGGAAACTCTTTCGAGCCTGCGCGCACGAGAGAGAGAGAGAGAGAGAGAGAGAGAGATTGTTGTGCTGTGCCAGGGATTAGGGTTTGAGGGTTGTGGGAGGAGAGATATAGGAGGGGGAGCTTGGGAGGAGCTGAGCTGTCAGAGGGAGGCCAGCTTTGCTGCGCTCCTTGCGGTGGCTGGCTGGAACTGGAGCAGAGCAGCGGAAAGCCGCCGGAGGAAGGTGGAACGGAATAGGTGGCTGAGGCTCGAAACGGCGGGCCCCGCGTCAAGCGGCGGATTAGTGACGGGTTAATGAGCGGGGCTTTTTTATTTTGATTTGAAAAGCTATATCCTTTTTATATCGGGGCAAAACGCTGTGCGGAAACTTATGAGCAAAATAATATTTGAAATGCTAAACCTTTCTGTCGGGCAATTTGGCGCAAAGCCATGTGCTGGTAGCGGTATTTTACAGGTTTGAAACAACTAGACATTTTGTTTTGCTGTACAAATGTTTTGATTTCTGAATTCCGGCCATAAAACTTTTTTACTTTCATGCTTTGGCAAAATCCCATCTCGGATTCCAAATTTCACCAAAAAAATATTGCAACTTTGTAAAAAGTTCGTAAAAATCTCAAAACAGGGTTTTAGTTTGAGGGGACATATATGGCGTGTTTGGTTGCCTGGTCCAGGGTGAACCAGGCTCACCGGATGCATGGGCATCCAATTTGGTAGCCTGGACCAGAGCCAGAGCCAGGCCATGCTCGTGCAAAATGCCTCCCGTAGCCAGGCTCCAGCGGAACGAAGGAATCGGCCGTTTCTGCTGGGCCTGGCTCGCTGGAGCCAGGTATTAACCTGCTAATGATGTTATTAGTACATAATTAGTATATATTAAATAATATTAATATATTTTGAATTAGATTAAGATTTACAAAGGTAAAATAAAACCATTAAAACACAACTCCATAAGCTAAATATTATAAAATTATTTATTTTTTCTAATTTTATCTCATGCGACATGACCCATACGGGTAACCAAACATATTCTCTTCTCAACCAAGCTGAACACGTGCAGACAATCAAACACGAGGATTTGCACGCACTCAGCCTGGCTCACTGGAGCCTGTCTCACAGATGCGAGCCAGGCTAGGATCACGCAGGCAACCAAACAGACCCATAGAGGGCCCGCTGCTGTAGCGTGGTAGATATAGCAAATGCAGATAAATCTTTCAAAAAAGAGAGCAAATGCAGAGAAAATTTTTGGTAATTCGTAAAATTCAGAAGTCACACGGTTAAAACTTCGACGTAATTTAGGGCCTGTTTAATTGGAGTGAAAGGATGAAAAGTGGTGAAAAATTTATGCATTGGGTCGCGTGCACAGAGAGAAAAAATAAACTGACACGGTTCTCGAGGTGAAAAGAGAATGGAAAGTTTGGTGAATTAAACAGGGCCTTACATATAAATTTTCTGTCCCAGTCGCAAGTCGTAACACGCGACGGTGATATTTTTGGTATTAAACCAAGAGACGGGAGCGTGCGTGATTGCATACTAATGATCCTACGCGTGCTCCTTGTAAGCCTTGTTTTGTCAGTACTAAGTACAGCTAGCTATACTAGCTGCCCCCGGTCCTTGGCCCCTTGCAGCAGCAGGAGCCATTCGAGGGGGTGTCACGTCACGAACTGCGTGCTCTCTCATCTGTATCCATCGACATTTCCAGAATCTCCATCCGCCGCACGAGCTCACAGTTTTATAAAACCACGCCGGTTGTTTTCTCATCTCCAGCGCCTTCTGATCGGCCTCTAGCAGAGACCTTCGCTTTGGAACAGGTGTCCGGCTGGATAAGATTATGAAAGGTAATCTAACCCAAAACATCTGAGGTTAGTCGCTGCAAATGCTGACTTGAGAGGCACTCAGCGAAAACGAGACGGGAACCAATAGGAAAATGGCACCGATTTGCCCAGCTCCTGCCGGCGCATTAGCGAGCTGCAACTTGGGTTATCATCTTTGCCATTAGCCATGGCAACACTGTCAAGGAGCAACACTTGGTCAGGCGTCCGTTGCATTGCAGGGCCGTTTCGGCAGCTAGCTCTGCGAAGACCGATTGGCAGCTAGCTCTTCAGGAGGCCAGCAGCGGCCAGGGCCACACACCCTGTGCTGTTTCCGGATACGGACGCAACGGATCCACGCAACGGCATGAGTCAAAACGTGTGCATGCACGGAACGGATCCTAGGTGATGGAGAGCGAGTACTGGCACCTTTGTTGTTTTCTTTGCTTCTGGCAAGAATCCAATGCAGAACGGAACGGAACGGAACAATTTGCATCTGCAAAACCAGCTAGACGTTGGGAGGGGATGGATCGTCGGTAGTTGTGCCGAGTTCTCACGTTGTCACTTTCAACGGCCCGCCCCGGTTGATCAATGCTGGATCCGACTGTACTACTGTTACGGTACTCCACTGTCGTTTATTAATTTTTAACCATCTCTGGTATTGTAGAGAAGGAGATATCAGTGTTGGTAGGGCATAGTACTTGCTTCTGTATCACTATTCACTCATAACTTACCACGATGCTGAAGGACCAGTATTGGGGTTTTTTTTTGGTTGAACCGGATCAGCAATTCAGCATTGGCCGCGTGCACAAAAAAATTCTCAATACATAAATTTTATGCAAAATATGGTGAATTAAACACGCCCTGCATTTCAGAAATGCAAAGTTTGACAGACATAGGGATGTTTGAGGCACAGGCACCTACCTGCCTACTTGGAAGACATTCTTTTGTGCCACTAGCGAGAGTATTTGACAACCCTAAACTGAAAGGGATTCCTTTGACAACCCATCATCCATCCAACAGAAAAGAGCGGTGCCATCTGGTTCGGCTGTGCATGCTAGACGTTGAGGGCTGCCACGAACGTCCTCGTCTGCGCAGCAATCTGCTGGCTGACAACTGGACATCATCATGCCCAAAATTCCCGGGGCATTTGCGCGCACGGATCGTACGGCCACAAGCAAGCGCTAATCTCTTGCACACCTCTGGTCTGCTGATGAAAGAAAGAACCCAGTCCCTAACCCCCATGATCATGATGCCGCTGCTCAGACCGTCTCCTGGTACTACGATCCAGCAAAAAATCCATCGTGTTTTTTCCCCCAATCAGCAATGGAATGCTGGTGCAGGGTTAGGTCCCAACGATCCTAAAGAGAAACGGTCGCAATGATTAATCCAGGCAAGCAGTAGACAGAGCGTCCGGATGATTGATCGCGACGGCAACGATGCGATTAGATGCAGGGGTGAGTCTTCTCTGCAGTACTGCAGAGGGACTCACCGCCACTGACTGGTGGGCCTGATCAGTACTGCAGAGGATTTGCTTCCTAGATGCAGATGCAGCGCAGCCGGCGTTTAATACTTTAATTAGTACCAGTAGGCGATTAGGCCGTGACAGCGTCCACGTACAGCTCGCTCATGGCTGGGGGGCGTCGGGTGGGAGCGGAAGCCAACCAATCTGACCAAAATAAACTGCCGTGTCGTGTTCCTCCGTAGCCGCATCTTCGCCCTCTACCAGCTCGGCGAATCGGAGAGATCTTCAGAGCGAGCTTAGAGAATCGTGTGTAGCCTGGTTTAGCACCATCCCAGGCAGCTGGCGCCTACCTTAATGATGGATTCTGATTCAGAAGGTCTCCAAGTGGACGGACGGAGGTTGAAGACGCTGAATCGACGGGGAGATGTGGCCTCCACCACGCTAACGCTACGCACGCCACCGCCGCCGCCGGAGCCAGCCGAGATCGGGGAACGTGGGGGCCCGAAACGCATGGGCCCTCGTAACGCGACGCCTGACGGGGCGGCGATCTGCCTGTCGTGTCGTGTTTCGTCGTGACGAGGATGGAGGGTGAGGGAGAGAGATCACACATTCATACGGCCGCCGGCACATGATGGGTGCCATGTACTAAATCTCCTCGTCTATCGATCGAGTAGTACTGCTACAGGTAATGTGTCGTGTGTGTGGGCGCCGGTGGCTGACGCGTCTCCGGCAGCGTGTACTGCCAGTCTGGGAACAACGACGGCCGCGCCGGATCGGCGGATCCTACCCAGTACGAGCCCGATCGATGTTGGCCTGTGCAGGTGGGTAGCCTTTGCTGACGCATTTCAGCGTGTCGAAACTGGACTGCCCTGGCCTTGGTTTGGTTACCTTGTCGGTTTCCTTATATGATCCGTAATGACCTTCGATGTGAGGAAAACTGAGCTGTCAGCTTGGCATTACTAGTTCTTTTATGCAACTGCCCGACATGGGAGCTGAGGACGAAAGACTCCTGATAAGACTTGGGAGTGGCTAGCCAGCATTAGCAACAGGCTATTTTCTTAAGTTGTTTTCGGCCAGATTTTGACACATCATCAATGGCACAGCTGCCTGCTAAACCACTGAAGGCCCGTTTTGCACAAAAAAAAAGAAGAAAAAAACCCAGGCCCGTTTGGATGCATGTGGATTGAGAGGAGGGGGAGGTAACGATAGGATAGGAACCTCAATTTCTTTCGTTCCTTGCCAATCTAACATGTACCTGAACAAATCATAAACGAATAACAGAGAAAGGTGAATGTTATGGCGGGCCAGTTTTGAGTACAAGCCTTAGGATGGCGGGCCAGTTTTGAGTACAAGCCTTAGGATGAAAGATGGTCCAAGAAATACCCTTCACATGGTCCACGGCCCAAATTAGACGGTGCGTGGTTCCTAGGCAGGCCCAAGATATCGTCCCATTACGGGCCGCCTCCCGCTTGATTAAAGAAGGCACCCATCCTTTGTTAGCATGAACCTCAAACGTCGAAGGTATGTTAAAAACTTGTTTTCAGCTATATAGGATTCCTATGTTTCGGGGTTGATATGATGTCTTTTTCAATCCTTCTGAGGTACTTTTTCTCCATAGAGCATCTCCAGCAGTCCCTCATTCCCCAATCCAACTATCGTATTGGAAGAGTTATTGGAAAAAAATAGTGCTCCAGCAGATCTCCATTATCTTTCCCTTTTCCCAATAATTATTGGGACAAACCAATAATCCACTTCAACTCTCGCCAAATAGAGGGGGAGTTGTGACTCTCCCAATACGGTAGTTGAATTGGGAGAGGGTTATTGAGGAACTGCAAAAGCAACACCCCCAATAATCATGAAAGAGATATTGGGACATCCCTATTAGATGATTATTAGAAAGTTGTTATTGAGGAACCGCTGGAGATGCTCTAAGAACGTACGAACATATGACTATATGAGGGCTCTTGTGCGAAGGATGTTTTTAACACTAACTGCCCAAGAATCAGGGGAACACATCGTGGGAGCCAATAAAATGGGCCGTAAGCTAACATATGGGCCCAAGCGCGAAGCCTAAGCAACTGGGTTGTGGTGGGTGGAAGGAATCAGACGATGAATCGACGGAGCGGTACCAAATGGACCCAGAATCAAAACAAAGAACTATCGATCCGATCGATTCCACGTTGAACAATACCTGCTCCCCCACGATCCGCTCGGTGAGAGCAAGGTTGTTAGATCAATATCCTAGGTAGGATCGTTTTTTCTCCGAACAGAATCGGAGTTATAGGATTAAATCATGGGATCGGGATCCTGTAAGATTTTGTTTTTAACTTTAAATTAGCTTTTCAAAAATATAAAAATGCATTTACCATTATATATATCACTATTTATAATAAATGTTGCTCAATAATAATATCATGGCAAACAAATACAATATAGTGATATTTATTTGTATAAAAGATCACAATCTAGAACTAATACCTCTAGTTTATGAATTTAAAAATAGTATTAAGTGGAGTCGTAGAATCAGGATTCTACCAAGATTCTGTGGGATCGTGAAACTCTTTTCTAAGATCGGGATCCTATAAAAATTAAAGATTCTAAGTGGATCCGAGATCATTTTGACTTGGTAGGATTGTAGTATCGTAAGATCCTAAGGTCGGATCAGGATCCCGATCCTAACAACCATGGGTGAGAGTGCATTTGCACAAATCAATAATACTTACCACAAAATTTGGTATTGCGATGTGCGAATAAAGGAAGCGATCCAAACATGCCTGTGTGCCTGAAAGCATTGGGATTTTTCCAGGCCAGAGTAGAGAATGACAGTTTGGCCAAAGAACCAATAAAAGCTTTCGACAACAGATAAGCATTGTAAGAATCGTAGTTACGGTTTGTTTTCCCAATGCATAAAAGGAGGGATATTATTTTGGAACATGTTTGGCCCCGTTTGGATCCACCCAACTAAACTTTAGCTGGCTAAACTTCAGCACATTTGTTTTAGCTAGCTAAAACTTAACCAGCTAAATTTTAGCTAGAGGTGTTTGGATCCACCAGCTAAATTATAGTTTCATGGGTTTAGCTGAGTTTAGCTGGGTTCAACCAGCTAAAGAACTTTTAGCTAGCTAAAGTTTTAGCTGCAACTTTAGCTGACCTGTTTGGATCCATATCAGCTTAAATTTAGCTAGCTAAAGTTTAGCTGGTGGATCCAAACGGGGCCTTTGTCTCGTGTAAACGTTTGATTCTGCGTGCATGCATGCGATGATGTGTGCAGCTCATGAATACGACTGAAAGTCCAAAATAAAGCATTCAACCGATCCATATTTGTGCTATTTTTCTGATCGTCGAAAATCAGATTGTGTCGCTCTCTTAACTTGGGATGGTACCTGTTTCTTAGCCTAAATTTTGAATCTGGTGAGGGAATTCTCGCACTAACAAAAGCTTGTTTGTCAGAGATTGAAAGCCATTGTGACAACTAGTCATTCATTGGCGGTTGGTAGCTCAACTGTGCGAGATAAATTAATTGCTATGGTTCTATGGCAAATTGTAGAAGGATGCAAAGTCATAAATATTTTGAGTCATTAATTGGTTTGATAAAAAATTTGATAGAGTCATTAATTGGTTTGATAAAAACTTGATAATATAAATTACACGGTGTTCACGTGTGTGGCGCACGTGCATCTATACTAGTCATTAGTAATGGAGATTTAAAAGTTATCTCCATATCTCAGATACGAATAGTGGTGGATATTGCCAAATATGGATGTGAAACCGAATAGAGAAAATCGATGAAAAACAAATTTGGATGATGTATTTTAGTGCTACATTAAATTTGAATATACGAATATCCATATTTACATTTTAGCAGATACGAATAGCGGATAATTCAAATTCCACTTTCGCATTTTCATCCCTAAGTTGAGGGTAGATTAGTAAATTTGTGAGTAAATCATTTTTTCCCTCGAATGTGACTAAGAGAAGTCAACAGAAGAGAATAAAATGTAACATTTTAAATACAAATGAATTTTTCTAAATATAAATAATTCAGTTCTGCCATTACTTCACTCGAATGTGACTAAGGATCAATATAATTTTTCTAAATATAAATATTTCAGTTCTGCCATTATTTTTTCCTCAAAATACGCATAAAATGCTATACTATTTGTATACTATCCATATTACAGTTGAAGTCTTTAATAGTATACAATTAATATCAACCATTTGATTTTTTTCATACTAGTCTTTTTAGACACTAGTATTAGCATAGTATATGGTACCGTAAAAGAAGTAAAAAAAACAACAACAACGGACTGCTGAACCCATTTAGTTGATATTTTTATAGGATGCTTTGAACGGTTGCCACTTGGCACCAATCCAACAGTCATGTAACACTAATAAGATGCTCCATTCACCTCAAGATATCATGCCATGCTAAGTAGAGGAATGATATAGGTATTCACCACGGAAGAGTTGAGGTGGCGTTTAGGTATCACTGGGTTTATGATAGGGAAATAAAATGGGATTGAAAATGAGTGGGTATGTGATAGTGATATAAGTTTTTATCCCATTCCCTTGTTTGTGTGTAGTAGGTTTGGGATGAGGAAACAAATATCAAACGACCATAATACCCTTCTTAAAGTAGTAGGGTGCCAATCAAAAGTAACATTACCAAGGGCAGAATTGGAACTTTAGACATCTCTTACTTATATCGCACCTATATCCCACCCTTCACCATGGGTTATAAGATTTGGGAAAAGAAGCTCCATATCTCATACCCAACCTTCCCTCTTATTTCTAACCCAAAATCCAAACAAAGAAAATGCTTTAACCCACATCTCATTTCCCTATCTCACCTCCTATTTCCCACAATCCAAACACCAACAGAATAGTGTAAGTTGAAATAGTGTGGACATAGGTCCATTAAAAACTAGTGTTATAGCAGTTTGGTACCGTTTCTGACAAGTCGATCGCAATGATTGATCCATGCCAATATTATGTAGTGTAATACCCCGCTCTCCAATGCCGCATAGCATTGCCCTTCAGTAGAGGCTCACCAGTTTACACATAGCACCCTGCTTATACTTTTGTCCTCGATTTGTGTAAAAGGGTTCAAAATCCTTTCTTCATATGGCAAAGCCCATTTCTGATTTGCCAAGTCACCCTCTCCAGAGCTCTTCTGGACCCTGACCTTTCCCAACTCCATCAGGCCCTCCATGGTGAGCAGTGCTGCCGTGGCCATACAGGAATCAGGTCGAGATCCAATAGCATTAATCCTACTTTGCAGTGCCTCTAGGACTGTGTATAGTTAAACAAAAGATTAATATTTATAAGACTAAAAGTGGATACTGAGATGAGCTTTAAAAAAGAACAACCTGTGAAAACTAGTGTCCCTTATCAATTTCTTTGTGCATAAAGTAGAACTATATACTGTACCAGCAGAACACAGAACTGAAACTTACCACATATGGGAAGGACAATCTGAATTCCGTCAAGTGCAACGAGCCTTGTGAACGTCTTTCGAGAATTGCTATTCTCAATTACATCATACCCAATAACAATAAGTATCGTGCCATTGAGATTTTCTTGGATGTGCAGCCTTCTGTACTGCCACCACGCTACAAAGGAACGACAGCTGACTGCTAACCCAAACACTCCAAAAGTAAAGCATCTGAGAATGAATGGCATGAGTTCGTCAAAGACCGCCCACAGAATAGCCTCTTTCCAGTAATCTGGTAAAGAGTTGAGTGCCTTGATCAAGATTTCCATCGGCGACTTGACTAGCATGTTGGTAGCACCTCCGAGAGCCCCTGCAGTACCGACAGCCACTATCTTATTCCGGTGTGGAGTAAGAACCTCACTAGACTGCCTTGTCAGGCCAGCGAGCTTACGGAGAATCTCTCGAAATTTGGGCACTTGCTCTGCATTGAGTGGAATTCCAGGGCGGAAGATAACACTCTGACCTTTCACCTAAACAGAAATGTTAAAAAAAATCACAGAACATCCTTGGCTTCAAAATGCAAAGAAGGCTCCTAATGTTCCTCTTGGAGATACTGTGAAATCAAGACTCAAACAATTTTTCAGGATGAATAGATTCAAAAAAAAAGGCTCTAAGGGTCTGTATCTTTCTGAGTTAATCCATCTGAACTGGCATAAGTTAGAGGAGGGGTGGATCGATTGCTCACTAGAGAATCCCTGTCGTGGTCGTGCACGAGAGAGGCCAGACCCACGTCGACGGCGGTGGTGAAGCCTTGGTTCTTCCCGCATCCGCCCGGACCCCACCGATCGCCGCGAGCCGCTGCCATGCTCGCTATGGCTGCTGCTCCCGGTTCCATTCCCCTCTTCGCTTGCCTGCAGAAATAAAAAGGGTCGATGTGAGCATGGCGTTCGGGAAGGAGAGGACTAGTAGTTGTGAACTGGGCTCACCGCGGCGCTGCTTTCGCGTCGCCGGTGCCGGGGCTGAATGACGGGGGCTGAGTTGGGCTTGTCCGGCTCGGGTGAGTTGGGCTGCGGCGGGTCCGGAACGACTCGAGTCGAGGCCGCCGCATTCAACGGGGACGCGGGCCCCACACTCGACGCTAAGGCCCTGTTTAATTCAGCAAGATAAGTTTAGGAAAATTACTGTAGCAAAACTAAATCGAAGATTACGAGAGCTAAACATGATCTAATTATAAAACTAATTACACGGATGGACGAGAAATCGCGAGACGAATCTATTAACCTAATTAATCTATCATTAATCCACGTTTAATATATTTAATTAGTGTCATAATATTTGATGAATAGTGATGAATAGGGAAAACTTACGAAATTAAACATGGCCTAACTTGGCCGCTCCATTTCCTTTCCGAGCGCCAAGTTACCGTTGCTGACAGGGGCTTCGGCGTCCAGGGGATCACAGCTGGTCCGCTGTCAGAGAGAGGACACAGGGCGTGCCGCGGAACAGATTTGTCAGGCCCTCGGCTCGTCTTCTTGAGCCGGGCCGAAACTGACATGGGCTGTTATTTGTTACTTCCTCCGGTTCCAATTTTGTTTACGTTCTGGCCTCCGAGGCAGCACAGTGGATGGCATACTTGACGTTTAGGCTCTGGATGCTTCATTTAGACTATTTTACCCCTAATTAAGATGGCACATTAATCATGATCGATTCGTGATGTTGCGAAGCGAGCTCCCGAGGCAGAAACATTAAACCACGCGTGCTGCGTGTGCTCAACCCTCGACTCCGAGCTTGCACCGTTTTCGACCAACGCCGGCGTCGCCGAGCCACTCGTAGTTGCTCTGCTCCTCCGTGTGCACTTGCACATGAGGGGAGGCAGGTGACAACCGGCGTCATGGATCGAGTTGCACGGGAGGACGTGGCAGAGACTGGTTCGCGGCAGCCAGCAAGAGCCGGCGCGCACGAGAACGAACGAACGACGTACCACTGCAAAATGTCACGGGCCAAAATGTTATGGAACTACCCAAAATAGGGGAGTTGTGCAAGCCAAAGCACTCTGAAAATTCAGAGTGAATCCCAAACAAAACAGTTCCCACTGGCCCTCTGGCATGAACAGTTCCCATCGGAGAAAATAAGGCCGTGTTCATTTGGAGTTGTCAAAAAATTTTCAAAAGGAATCTTGCATGCATGGAGCATTAAACGATGTCTATTTATAAAACCTTTTCACAGATGAGTGCAACTTTGCGCGACGAATCTAACGAGCCTAATTAATCCATGATTTGCTACAGTAATGCTACAGTAATCATCCTCTAATCGTGCGGTCAAAGGCCTCATTAGATTCGTCTCGCGAATTTACGGGGGGTTGTGGAGGTAGTTTTGTAAACTGACTTTATTTAATACCCCTAATTAGTGGTCAAAACTGCATTTAATACTGTCAAAAAATTTACCGAACACGGTCAATAACGAAGGATGGGGCCGCCTTTGATCTGTGGGCCTCCTTCTAAATCGGTGGCCACTCGCGCTCTTAGATGGCTAAAAAAAGGTTGCACGAATCTCATACATCTTGAAAATTTCCCCTAAAGATATACTCCCTCCATATTGTAAAGGAAGTCATTTTGATATTATCCTGAGTCAAACTTTTTAAACTTTGACTGCAAATATTTTTTTATGTGTTAAGTTTAGAAATGTGAAAATGGTACGAATAGATTCGTATTGAAATATTGTTTTATAAAGATACTCTTTAAATATATTTTATAAATAATTTATAGAAAAAATATTAGTCAAATTTATAGCCCGTGACCAAATGGACCCACAATGAAACAGCCAGGGAAAAAAAACAGGAGCACAAATCTCAAAGACAAGACGACCATAAAAAACCGACAGAAAATAAAGAATAAAATGCTATTAACCTGGCCCATGGAAAGTCCGCAAGAGCGTTGGGATTAAAGATGGTCCAAGAATCACTCTTCACATGGCCCATGGCCCAAATTAGGCGGCGCCTGCTTCCTGGGCGGGCCCAACATCACGTCCTAGTCGAGCCTCTCCGATTCTTCTTTCTTGAGAGCCCGTACGGTGTTTGAGACCTGAAGAAGCCATCCTCTGGCATCGGACCAGCCTGTTCGGTTGACTGGTGGCTGGTGCTGATTTGTTGTGAGAGAAAAGTACTGCTGGCTGGCTGGTGGCTGATGGCTAGTGCTGATTTGTTGTGAGACTGAAGTACTGCTGGCTGGTGGCTGATAAGCCAAGCGAGCAAGAGCCCGCGCACGAGAACGAACGAACGAAGGGACGTACCGCTGAAAAATGTCACGGTCACGGGCTCACGGCCCCTGGAGGCTGGAGTCAAAGCGATGCCATTTGACCGGAGCGAGCCACGAAAGCGCCGGACTGAACTCTGCAAGCAGCATGCAGTGGCTGCAGCCACACAGACGGAGGACGAGTTCGTCAGGCGTGCAGGTACGCAGTAGGCTCCAAAGTCTCACGTCAAAGTTTCAGAGCGTCTTCCGTGGAGGTCGCTCGGCCATGACAGAAGACAGGCGGCCCAGGAAGTCAAGAAAGGATTTAGCTGCTCATCATGTGCAATGCAGATACAGGGCAGACATGGAAAAGGAAAATGGCCGTAAGTAACCCAATCAGGCACCACAAGAGTCAAGGGAAACAAGCCCTGTGTCCTCTAATCTAACCAAACCTGCACGGCTAAACTAAGGCCGAAGTCGAGGGCGAGACCACGCGGTTTACGGAAACCTGACCGCGACTAGAGCGACGAATCAACTGCCGACCGCCGGTGACTTTCGCGGCAGGTTTGGTTAGCACCCAGCAGCCAGGCCCTGCAGATTGCTGCTGTGCAGACAACGGCGACGGGAGCGACAGCGAAGCCCCGTCATTGTGCCGTGAACCCCTATGGGACGGCAGAGACCCATCGGCTCCCCTCCCCTGAATTGGTTTTGGTTAGGATTCGGATCGAGTAGTAGTGGAAGTAAACAGCACCGTGTTTAGATGGAGGGTGAAAATTTTTTCACCCTTCTTTGACCACTAATTAGAGGTATTAGATAAAGTCAGTTTACAAAACTACCTCCACAACCTCCGGGCAAATTCGCGAGACGAATCTAATGAGGCATTTGACCGCACGATTAGAGGATGATTACTGTAGCATTACTGTAGCAAATCATGGATTAATTAGGCTCATTAGATTCGTCTCGAAAAGTTACGCTCATCCGTGAAGAGGTTTTGCAAATAGACTTCATTTAGTACTCCATGCAAAAAAGATTCTTTTTTGTAAAATTTTTTTCAACCCCAAAGAACACACGGAAATCGATGTCGACCTGAACATTGCGAAACTGTTTCCTGGTTTCTTCATACTCCTGCAGCGCGTCAGAGAGAGTGGTGACATTGGCGATCAAGCAATGGCAGAACAGCGAATTTGTTGTAGCTGGAGCCTGGAGGAACCAACCAGCAGCTGTTGTTGTTCCACGAGTTGACGACGAATTAAGGCTGACCGCAGCGGCTTCCGTTACCGCGTCCTTCAGGACGGCGACGGCAGAAAAATCCCCGCAGCGGTGTCCTTTTAGCCATACGGTAAAGAAACGGATGGAATCTCGTCCGGGACAGCGAGCGGACTCCAGGACAGCGAGCGGGACAGCGAGCAGGCAGCGCGCGGAGAGAGAGGAGAGAGAGTGGTACAGTAAACGTCCTCAACTAACTAAAAAATGTTATAACTCACAAACCAAAAAACCAAATTAAATTCCGATTGCACCATTAAATTCGTTGCAATAAATTCTTCAAAACAAGATCTCAGATGGATATATTTTGATAAAATTTATAAAGAAAAGAAAAAAAAGGTGAGAAAAGAGATGATACAGTAGTTGGGATAGATGGATAAAATATAGTAGAGTTGGGATAAAGTATGTGATTTGGAGTATGACGGGTGCGGGAGAAGTTGGTTTAGAGTACGGAATCTCGATGACCAGGACAGGATATTTCTTTTAGAGGATGCATTTAGGGGACGACGAGTGCGGACAGCCTAATAGTTCGCTTCCTTGTGTGCACTTTGTCAAGGCCAGGTCTCCCAAAACCAAAAGGCACTGCTGCAGCCTGCAGGAGCAGCAGCCGATCATCTGGAAAGTCTCCCAGCGACCCAGCCGGTCTCCGCACATCTGACGCCCCAGAAGACCAGCCTATAAAGTAGCCTTTGACTATTTCAGACTTTCGGTGTCTTCGCAGCCATGTGACAGACTCAGAGTTGACCCTTCGCGTTCGCTTGCGCTGATGGCCTGTTTTTCACCGATGCGAGCACGAGACACGACGCTTTGCAGGAAGCATCGATAGCCGTGACAACCAGCCTGTATAATCTTCACGGGAAGCCACTGATAGCCGTGACAACCAGCCTGTTGGCTTGCCACCAGCCAGCAGTATTTCAGTCTCACAACAAATCAGCACCAGCCACCAGCCACCAGCCAGTAGTACTTCAGTCTCATAACAAATCAGCACCAGCCACCAACCACCAGCCAAGGCTAACATGGCCGTGGAATAGGCTGGACGCTGGACTATGGCAACGCCTCTCTCTCTCTTTTGGAGGGAAACTCATTGCTGGAAAAAAAAAAGTCAGGAACTCCTAGTTTATCTAGTGTTGACAGATGCATATTTAACTCATACAGAACTGCTAATAGCTCGGAAAAGAAAGAAGGGAGATAGAAGCGCACAATGGAACACTGAAAGGAAACTATTCAAAGCCAAAAATGTGTAGCATAATTTAACAGAGTGAGTTGCACGGAGGGTCCTAAACTTATCATAGTGTAGTTCAGGTCCTTAAAACTTGTTAAAAATACATATTCAAGTCCTTGTTAAACGTGGGATCTAGGTCTAGATTTCCCAAAACAAACCAGTAGTGTGTGATGTGACATGTCAATATTTAAAAGTCAAATCATAAGACCTATATAGCACATTTTGACTAGTTTATGGACTTCTATTTATCTGCAGTTTTACAAATTCAAGGCGGTAGATTACACTTCGCTACAAGTTTATAGTACCGTCTATGCATCTCACTCATTTACAAATACCGAATAAAAATGAGGACTAAATAGGTCAAACTTAGGCCCTGTTTAGATAGGAAAGTTTCCAAAACTAAGGGGGTGTTCAATTCCCCAAAAAACTTTTCACCAAAATTTTTTCCAAGGGAATCTTACATGCATGGAGTAGTAAACGTGTGTTAATGACAAAACTCATTCCATAACCCCCCAGGTAACTTTTCGAGACGAATCTAATTAGCCTAATTAGGCCATGATTTGCAACAGTGATGCTACAGTAACCATCCGCTAAACATCCACTAATCATCCACTTTCTCAACTAAACAGGCCTTTAGCTACTCATATTTCTTTTTGTTTAGTCTAGTTTGACAATTGCTTAAGGCCTTGTTTAGTTCGCTCGAAAGAGCATCAATTCGACCAAAAGCAACGCATTGAACTACGTGCCCTCTCTCTACTTTTTCAATTCCCAAGGGAATCTGCTACAGTCAATTCGATCGAATTCGCGCGAACTAAACAAGCCCTAAGAATAATCCACAAGTCCGATGAAGTGCAGTATCCGTCAGTATTACAGCACAGGACCTAACCTATCCATCCAAATTAGGGGGTGTTTAGATACAGCGTTATGCATAGTGTTTTTGCGTTATGCATAGTATTTACAGAGAGAAAAAATGCATTGAAAAACGTGCGTTATGCAAAACGTTATGCATAGTGCGTGAACTAAATAGGGCCTTAATGGTAGCAGGCTAGCAGCACAAGTCCTTCAACAGTTTGCCAATATTCTGTCTGTTGCTGTATGCCATTCGATCACTGTTTTCTGAAAGAAAGCCATTCGATCACTGTTTGGCAATCACTTCAAGTCTGCAACTACTGGGAGGAGGTATTACCAAGGCCTTGTTTAGATAGATGGAATTCGATTAAATTCAATGATTGAAGGTGCATTGGGAATTGAAAAAGTAAAGAGAGGGCACGTAATTCAATGCGTTGCTTTTGGTTGAAAGAGAGTGTATTTCGCGAACCTAAACAGGGCCCAAGTCACATGCTCCTGGTAGACGCAGAGGAATACGAATACTAATAGGTAGGGACCAAATTCAAAAAATAAATAGCTAGGGACAGGCTGCTGCTACTATATTTTATGGACTGCCACAGCTCACACTCTGTTTGGACAAAATGGTAGGTATGACCGTATGACCAGGCTAATTATAAGCTATGGCCTGCTGTTAAATTATGCCAAGCCAACCCTCACTCGAGCAATTACACGATAACGTGTTAACATTAATCTATTCGAAACCCCCTGCCTCAACTGGAATTTTTCTAAGCCCTGATCACTTGTGTGTGTTCTCCACTGAATGATTGACCACGACAGAGATAGTCCCTGAATCAGAAATAACGGATGCAGAGCGTCGACAAATTATTTAACCCCTGACAGGATTGCCAACTCCATCAGCTTGAAACAAGGACTGTTTGGGAAAAGTGCCATTGCAACTCTCCTCGCAGATGTGTCCGGCCGGCAACAGGTGCCTTCTCGGTACACGCTTCCCTGTGCTGCTAAACGCTGCCGGGCACGGGTGAGATCTGTCCATCAGGGACGCGGATACTGCAGGGATCGGACAGCCACCTTTCCGAGCGCACGACGGCTACCTCGCCGTTGCTGCGCACCGGTCCGGCAGCAACATCATTCGGGCCAGCTTTCGTGGCCGAACCAGCAACTGTACGCCTAGAACGGGAAACACAGGTTGGCTAAGCCAATCATTTGGATCTCGTGTTAGTTTTTCGGACGTTATCAATTGATATCACCACAGCTGCCGGGATGACATCAACGCCTAATCCCGTGCCTAATCCGCGCTAGGATTAGTTTGAATGGCAGGTTTTGTTCGCCATTTTCTTAGCTCTGATTCATCCGAGGATTAGGTCCGACGCCTGACATGCGGCCGTTTTTTCCGGTTATTACAGCGCCGCGGGGTCGGGGAATCATGGACGACGACCGGAGGAAGCCAAGCACGACCCGGAAATCTCGCCGGCGAGGGCCGCCCCAAAAGCGCGAGCGGGAGGAGCTCGCGGCGGTGACGGCGAGGGCGGTTAGGTGCGGCGGTCGTCGGTGATGTCATCCGCCCACCAACCAGCAACTACCACCTTGTCCTCATCCAAACCTCCCGGACGGGGCTCCGTGGGAGTCCCCACTCCTTCTGATTGAACGATTTTTTGTGGGGGTTCGCCGGGCCACGCCGCCCAAAAGCACCTCGGACCCGTGTGGGCCCGCGCGCCTAGTCGACACTGATACACTGGGCAACGTGTCGTTTTTTTGCTTGGTTTTTGCATACTTGCGGGATAGATATATAGATTCTGTGACGCGCTCGTTCACGCACACGCCTTCATTCACGGCGACAAGTGTTGGCAAAAGACGTAGCAGGAATCGATGCGTACGTGACACCGCTGCAGCCGTGAATGATACTGAAGCACGCACGAGCCCTGACGAAGCTGTGTTGCTGGATCCCTCACGGCGTGAGAATTTTGCAGGTTCATATTCATTCACAGACTTCAGAGATGCGTGGTGGCAGTTCCTGGTAGGTAGACGGATCGATCCGGCGCGGCGGACGTCACGGCCCACCGGCGCGGCATGGAGCGCGTGATCATAACCTCAGAGACGCCGGCAACTTGCCTCCGGCCACGCTTCAGCCGGCCGATCCAGGTCGCTCG
>CM014274.1:8146017-8184231 GCA_004135705.1 Alloteropsis semialata
CCGTGGTGGTTGCTAGATGCTAGCTAGTAGAGTGGAAAAGGACTGAGAGGAGAGCGAGCTTGGTGAGGTCGATCGTCAGGGGCGGGCGTGCCGTGGGCGACCTCAAAAGAGAGTGGGATCGGAGTGCCCTTTGTCTTTGGTGAAAGCAATGGCGTCGCGTGCGGCGCAGCAAAGTCCGCGGCGACGTCTGCTCATCAGAGCTCGGTTCTGCTGGTGGGGAAATCTCCGGTGCGCATTCAATGCCGGCGCTTTTGGCAGTGAAGTCAGCGCGTGGCTGTCAGTAGTCAGGGCGTGCTCTGTCTCACCGGAGAGCAGAGGGATTCGGAGTTCCGGACCCAGTACAGTGGGCAAGGTGCAGTGATCGGAGCTTGGCTTCGCGAGGAAGAAAACGGAACCGAGGGTGGTCTTGTCCCTTGTCATCTGGTGTAGCCATGGCATATTGGATTATACTATAAGGCTTGGCATCTTTTCCGTGTAATTTAGGGCTTGTTTAGATTGTGGCAAGTTACCGAAAATAGCAACTTTTTCACATTGATAACCGTGCCCTTTCTGACAGAACACGCTTTCTAATGACAACTTTTTTCGACAACTTTCTGAACTAAACAGGCCCCAGTGTCGGTTCTTGTGTTCGCGTGGATGTGCGATCACCATCAGTACTGCCAGAACCGACACGAGCTGGGAGGAAAAGAACAGTGGATTTAGGCCGCCGGATCGAGCAGGATTCGCCCCGGGTCCGACCGGTCGCGGGCACGTAGCTTTCAGCGAAGTGCATGCCAAAAGGCAGCGAGGATGTCCCAATTAAGCACGAACCACCGCCGCATCCGCCCAGCGCAAGTGCACCGTCCCGGCACGCGCATGCAAGTGCGACGCGACCGTCCCATCCGCCGCCTCCCCATCCCGTCCGCCCGCCCAGCAGGCCACGACGATCGGTAGGTGGCGGTGCGACCGTCCCAGCGCGAGGTGTGCCCGCCCCGGCGCGCGCGGCGGCCGGGTTGGTACGGTGTCAAGACCGCGCAAGCGCGGCCGCGCCGGCCCGTGACTCGGGAGCCGGGGCCCCGTCCCCCGGGGGGCTCCCACCACGCCCGCGGGCGCGGCCACCGGCGCGAGCGTCCCAACAAGGGAGCAGCCGCGGCCGTGCCCTCTCGCCCTCTCTCTCTCTCTCCGCCGTCCGCCATCGCAGCCCTGGATGACACTGTGCGCGGATGGCGACACGCGCACCAACCGCGCCGCGCGGCGGGGCCGGGGACGCGCTCGCTTCGGGAACGCGGCCAGCCGGTGGTGTGTCCCGCACCTGGGCGCCTGGCGCCGTCTGCCTCGGCGCAGCTAGCTGCCGCGAGTCTCCAGTACTGCGCTCCCCGTATTCTTGCTGTCGCACTGAACTATTGATTGGCTTCGGTTGGTTGGTGCCATGTCGCGGGTACGTACGTACGTACGTACGTCGACGACGTGGATGTACCATGTACGCGTGCAGTATAGCGAGGGGTAACAGCTACACTACGTTGGTCGGTATCGGATGCCACGAAACAAATCCAGAATGGTCCGTGGCTACGGCTCCGCTACCAGCACGGGGCCACGGGCCATTTAATTTACCAGCGCAACTTAACCATGAGTTTGTAACCATCGGCAAGAATCTCCTTCGCATTTGCCACGATGGTTCAATGCAGCAGACGGCTCGGCATTCAGCTGCACCTGACAGAAGAACGTCCTCTATGAGGTTATTAGTGAAGGGAGGACAGAGGTTAAAGTGGAGTCGTTATCCGGGCTGGCAGAAAGTCGTCCACGCAGAGGGCAGAGGGTTAAGGTGTTGTTATGCTAGCGGAACAGTAGCAATTTCAGCATTTTTTTCGGTTCGGCCGTCCAGCAACCCCAGTTTTGGCGTCGTTGAGAAGGGTCAATGCAGAGGCATGTTGTAGATGGTAGGCTCGACGGATGGGACTAGCATACGCCATGCGATAAAAAGTTCTCTCGAGGTGCCCTCGCACCAAACAGCGACAGCCAACAGAGGAACGCGTGGTTTATCGAGTCATGGCTTTGTCCAATCCTTGCCTTGTCCCCCGCTAGCCCGGTCCGTGCGAGCCTAGGGAGGGGGATGCCAGCTCAGGGAGACTGCGCCAAGTCAACCGCATCGCATGGCTGCCGGGTGCCGACCGTTTTCATTTCGAACCCCATGAGGATCTCTGCTGCCGATTCAGATATCAGTGCCTCGCACCAGGTTCTGAGCCCGGTGAGCATGAGCAGCTCCAGGTGTTTTTGCAAATTGCCGATTCGCATCATCGCATGAGGAAGAGCACCTGTGATCTGTCAGCCAGTGGCCTTATGCTCGAGCCTGAAGTCTGAACTCTACCTGCATTGCAACCAGTGATCATCGATACCTCATACCTACTTCTTCGAAAGGACTCCCGGTGTCTGGTACTCTGGTCTGCAAGAATCAACTAGTGAACTTGTTCAATTACAGTGGAAGGAGGATTCTGGTCCACGTTGATCCTTAAATTTGAATAGGTTTTCTCTAGCCATGTTAAGGCGGCAGTGTAGTCCGCTGACAATTCGGACGAGCTAGCGACTTGATTCTTGTCACTGAAGTTGTTTACCCGTTCAACTCAAGTATACTACAATCCTAGTATAATTGATCAATTCATAGAGACTAGAGATGGAAGCAACAGAATCTTAGACTTCTTCATCTTGACCTCGCCATTGTTCAGTTACAAAGGTTAGAAAAAATACACACAAGCATTCAAAGATAAAATACTGTCAAAATGAATCTTAAGCTCGCAGTACAGTGAACTACGCTGCACCTAGATACCGCTAGGTGTTAGCCGGATACATACCCTGCCTAGTAGCCATGAGTCCATGACGCTACTCTACAGGCGAGGAGCACCAAATAACAAGACTTTCATGCTGTGCTACTGAACAGCATACATCACATTTATAAGCAACATTTATAAGCAACAGATACGTACACAAATACAATACAACCACCACCATGTGCACATGGAGACGCAGGCGCTACTGTTGAGTGGCCATGTGAGGACCGGAGGATGTTAAGGCCTACCGAACTGTGGTGGTTCTTGCTAATCTTTTCTTTGTTTATATATTGTTCATATTGTATATACTATATATAATATATACACATTTACGCTGCAAGTGCACCCCCGCCTAAACCTACCTGATTGTGCCCTCACAACTTGCGGCATTATACTTAATTATTTGTGATTTAATTAAGCTCTATCTCAGTCGATGACTCGCAGTTGTTTAGGTTCAGGAGAGGTTGGAAAATATTTTTAATCGAATCGTACAGGGCAGTTCGTATGGTTTGGGAAAGATAATGTTGTGTACTACTGTATTCCCTATTGCTGTCCTCCCTACCGAATATGAAAACAAATGTTTTAGCATCCGTCATGGAATCTTCTCCTGCACCAGAAGTGCACTGCCGATAATAGTTTCCTCTCCTATAAGGTTTCTGCCCATCCTACTGGCATGACGCTGATGGCGTTTGTTTGTTTAGTTAGCTCGAACAGATAGCTGGAATCCTGCAGGTAGAGCAGCCACTTACGTGTGCAGGACAGGCGGTAGTTCGTCTCTACCGAACCAATCGGATGGCACCCCTGTAAGCTATACTCTACGTATCAGAAAAGAGAGAAAGCTAATAGCTAATTAAATCCTTTCTTTCTTTCTTTCTTTCTTTCTTTCTTTCTTTCTTTCTTTTTGAAATAAAGCTAATTTGATTTGTTAGAGGCCATGCATTGCAGTTGCAGCCATCTCCTTCACTTACAGCTGAAGATATTCACATTTATTTTTTTTTAAGATGCCACGAGTGAAGTTGTTCCAACACATTCCTAAGAAAAAGGAGATGAAGCCACTTTAATTCCTTCATTTTGTTTGAAGTAAAGCTAATTTGATTTGTTAGAGGCAATGCATTGCAGCCATCTCCTTCACTTACAGAGCTGAAGATATATTCACACTTATTTTTAAAGATGCCACGAATGAAGCTGTTTCTACTCATTCCTAAAAGAAAAACAATGTGCAGTACAGTTTGGTGAACAACTTCTTGCGCCAGGAAGCTTGCTTGGCTGTGTTTTTAATTGCCAACATGTCGCAATTTGCTAATCCAACCGTAAGCAATACATCCATGATGGGAGGTCGATTTAGAATACAGAGGTAGGTTTGGGAAATGGCAGCCGGCCCATAACCACCTCAGCTGTTGCCAACACTCTTCTCCTACTCTATTCTTCGCAATGATCTCACCAATAGACGCCTCTATTCAGAAGGCCAAGCCGTCTTTTTTGATTTTTGATCCTTTTTGGAAAAGAATATCACAAATAGACCCTCTGGGGAAAGAATTCCAAAAATGGACCCTGGGGTCGGCGCCGTGATTCACGGCGCTGAGATATAACGTCTCGACGCCATGAATAACGGCGCTGAGGTCCATACGACGTGGAATCACCATAGCGTACGTGGCGGTGACGTGGCGACCGAGCTCAGCGCCGTAGATCTTGGCGCCGACCTCAGCGCCAAGATCTGTGGCGCTGAGTTCGGAGTCCGTGGAGGGGCCAGACCGCGAGGCGAGCGACGCGTTGTCCGAGGCCACGTCGGCGCATCAGTACTTCAGCTGCTTTTCTCATATATTGCACTGTTTCCAAAGGGTTACATATTTGACAAGGATCATTTGATACGGATGTGGATTGCACTTGGCTTTGTCATGGAAGTGAGAAATAAATTATTGGAGGATGTAGGAAGTGACAGTTTTGATGATTTGGTAGACCGGAGTTTTTTTCAGAAAGATGAGCAGTACTTTGTTGTACTTTGCAGCACGGCGGCCTCGTCATTGAAGTCAAGCTCTGATGCACCGACGTGGCCTCGGACAACGCGTCGCTCGCCTCGCGGTCTGGCCCCTCCACGGACTCCGAACTCAGCGCCACAGATCTTGGCGCTGAGGTCGGCGCCAAGATCTACGGCGCTGAGCTCGGTCGCCACGTCACCGCCACGTACGCTATGGTGATTCCACGTCGTATGGACCTCGGCGCCGTTATTCATGGCGTCGAGACGTTATATCTCAGCGCCGTGAATCACGGCGCCGACCCCAGGGTCCATTTTTGAAATTCTTTTCTCAGAGGGTCTATTTGTGATATTCTTTTTCAAAAAGGATCAAAAACCAAAAAAGTCGGCAAGACCTGCCCTTCTGTACATCAATCAAATCCACACGTGCCAACCTCTTTGATTCCTTTGCCGCTGAAATCAGTGCGAGTAGTTTACTCTCATATAGAAATCAGCAACGCCGCCATGTCTACATTTCTTTACTAAGGCTTTCGACCAAAAGTATCTTCTTGAAAAATATGCCCCTCTCTCTGCTTTTACGCTTCCCAATACACTTTTGCTACAGTCAATTCAATCAACTTCGCGAATCTAAACAAGGCCTAAGGGGTGTTTAGATGGGTGAAAATGGTGAAAAGTTTATGCATTGGGCCGTGTGCACAGAGAGAAAAAGTGCATTAGGCTGCGTGCATTATGCAAAATTTATGCATAAGGGGGTGAACTAAACACCCCCTAAGTCCCACCTGTTTCTGTGTCCATCATTGAACTTGGTAAATAATGACCCCCACACAACAACTCTGCACTCAGAACAAGTCCCGCCTGGCTCTCTACTAAAATACACGAATTAGGTAAATTTGACTTGCATTAAAAAATTGAAAGTTGACAAGAATCTCCTGTTTGCAGCCCATTTGACTTGCTCAACTGCTACACTGACGTTGCTTTCGTCGCATATTCGCATCGCCCAAATTGTTACGGTTCGGCCATGGCTTTCGCGCGGCCATCGTGCCATTGACGAGTTTGTTAAGACTCTCCCAAGAACAGTTAGCGTGCGCAGGTACGCTTGAAAACGTTTGTTATTGTGTATCCGCCGAGCCGTGTGGGTTTCCGAGTCTTTACGGGCGAGCGACTGCGAGCGCAGCCGAATGACCTGCGATAAAGTCAGAGCTCGCCTAACCTGACGGACCCTTTCAGCGAGCCTAGCGCTTGAAACAGCTGGAGATAATTGTGATCCAGGAGTCAATCCTGCTGCGCTTTTGTGTATTCTGAAGGTGTTCCTATCCCGTTTCACGATCCATGCCGTCAGCATCAGTATGGGAAAAGTTGTGAACGTAGAGTTTTCAGGGTTTACACTTCCCAGTGCTAGGGGGTGTTTTAGATTGGTGAAAAGGGTGAAACGTTTATGAATTGGGCCGCGTGCACAGAGAGAAAAATGAACTGACATGATTCTCAAGATGAAAATTTTATGTAAAATTGAGGAAACTAAACACGCTCTCTCCCTCTCTGCATGCGACGTTTGCTGCTGGGAAGCATCACGTCCGACTTGACCAGACGTCAGGATTCAGATTCAGACTGACAGCTTGTTCGGTTGGCTTATCAGCCACCAGCCAGCAGTACTTTTCTCTCACAACAAATCAGCACCAGCCACCAGCCAGCCAGCAGTACTTTTCTCTCACAACAAATAAGCACCAGCCACCAGCCGCCAGCCAACCGAACAGGCTGTGAATTTGACACACAGGTAATTGACAGATCTGCAGTTTAGGCTCACACACACACTTTTACAGTTTCGCAGGTAAGCTGCCACTGTAGCTTTCATCTCTATTCTTCATGTTCTACCTTATCGTTAATTGTTCCCAAGTCCTTCCATATCGTTAGAGGAAGGGAAGTAAGGAACCATCCTTCAAGCTTCTCCAAGATGGCGCCATTCTTCTATTCAAGCTGCGGCAAAATTACCGCCAAATATCTGACCAATCAAATCAGCCCGGCCCACAAGGCAAGCCGCCACGGGCCTAACCCAAGCCCAAGGGAAAGAAAAAAAGAATCCAGACTATCAGCCCACGCTCGAGCGAAGAGGCCCGCCTAACATACCATGGTGGCCCACCTCCCCTCGTCGATCTGGTTCATGCGCTGGGTGCAGGACTGCAGGGCCGAAGCCAGGGTGGGCGGCAAGACAGCGACGCGCCGGCCCGCCTCGTCTACCCCGTGCCACTCTCGTAGTCTCGTGCGCCAGTCTCCCCCTTTCCTCTCCTCCAGGCTTTCCCGGCAAACGGCAAGGCAGCGACAACCTGACTCATGGCGGGAGGGATGACATCACCAGAACCCTAAACCCCGCGGCACTCGCCGCCACCGCCGTACCCGCGTGGGCCGGCGACCTCATCCGGAGCCAAAGTGCCATTGATGAGCCCCGACCCTGCCGCCGTCGCCGCAGTCAGCGATGCACAAGCTCCGACCCCGCGCCGCCTCCTTCCTCGGCGCCGCCGCGGCGGCCCAGCTGCTGCTCTCCTCCCCACGCATGCCCGCGCTGCGACTGGCCGGCGAGCCGTTCCTAGCCGCGCGTCTGGGCACAAACCCTAGCCGCGTCGGCTCCCCGCCGTGGCTGCGCTGTGACAGCGCGAGGAGGGGACTCTGCTCCGCCGAGGCGGCGAGGCGTGGGGGCGATGCGGAAGAGGAGAGGGAGAAGGTTGGCGGGGGTCGCGCGGTGCCGGAGAGGAAGCAGCGAGGTCGGAGTGATGCGCTGGTAGGAAGCGGGGAGCTGCTTGCCATTCCGGGGGTCGGGCCACGGAATCTGAGGAAGCTCGTGGACAACGGATTCGATGGCGTCGCGCAGCTCAAGCAGCTCTACAGGGATAAGGTGCGTCTTTGAGATAATCTGGGTAATCTATTATGGAATATGTTGTTATTTGCAGTATATGCCAATTTCTCGTATTTGTTTTATAGCAACTAATGGATTCGTGTTGACAGCTGACGCATCAATACTACTGGTGTTTTCTAAAAAACTTTAAGCTACTAAGGTCTCGTTCACATCACGATTACTTGACTATGTTATATCTCAATATGCATTTAGTTTCAAAGCCCGACTTTAACACCAGTAGGCACCACTAATGATAAACCGATTTCAAGTGGGTCACCTTATCATTTCTGAAGCCATCCTCAGATTGACATACTGTATTTGTTGTTATTTATCTTCCAACCTGTCCCGACTTTAACACCAGTAGCCACCACTAATGATAAACCGATTTCAAGTGGGTCACCTTATCATTTCTGAAGCCATCCTCAGATTGACATACTGTATTTGTTGTTATTTATCTTCCAACCTGTCCCGACTTTAACACCAGTAGCCACCACTAATGATAAACCGATTTCAAGTGGGTCACCTTATCATTTCTGAAGCCATCCTCAGATTGACATACTGTATTTGTTGTTATTTATCTTCCAACCTCTTGTTCCATGACCCCACAAAAAAAACCCCTGCTGTTCCATGCTTAGTGTAAGAGACATGGTCTGAAACACTGAATGTTTAAATTTCATGATGTCGTTATGCGTGGTCTGTCAAAAAATTAAGGACTGTTATGGTGTAAGGTTAGAACTGCACTATGTCATTTGTGCAGGATTCTAAAATTGAATATCCATCTTGGTGAAATTCCTACAAGAAAAACTGCAATAACAAATTACTTTTATGGTTCACTTATGTGACCTATTTGCTCTTGCCTCTTAGTTTATTTTGGCAACCCTGCTGCATGATTATTCCGGTAATTTTTGTACTGAATTATATTTATTGTTATTTGTGCTAAGTGCTAACATTTTGTGAGTATTTCCAGTTCTTTGGCAAGTCCAACGAGAATATGGTTGAGTTCTTGCAAAACTCAGTTGGCATCATTCACAAGACCCATGCTGAGAGTATAACATTGTTCATTAAAGATAGTGTTGATGAAGAGCTGAAAGGCCCTGATACATCTAAGCTTCCTAAAAATAGGAGGCTGACCTTTTGTGTGGAAGGGAATATCAGCGTTGGAAAAACTACCTTCCTTCAAAGAATAGCCAATGAAACTATTGAACTACGTGACCTTGTAGAAATAGTACCTGAACCTATTGCAAAGTGGCAGGATGTTGGCCCTGAACACTTCAATATACTCGATGCTTTCTATGCTGAGCCACAGAGGTATGCATACACCTTTCAGAATTATGTATTTGTCACGAGGGTCATGCAAGAGAAGGAATCTGCAAGTGGAATAAAACCTCTCCGGTTGATGGAAAGAAGTGTTTTCAGTGATCGAATGGTAGGTCTATCTTTGCTGGAAAACTACCTTCATGCTGAGTCCAAAGCTTTGATGCAATTTGAATTTCACTTTGTTCTATTTCATTTGTCAATATCTTGGCTATTTATGGAATGAATTTTGTTGATGTTTTCAGGTTTTTGTTCGTGCTGTCCATGAAGCAAACTGGATGAATGAGATGGAGATCAGCATTTATGATTCCTGGTTTGACCCTGTCGTGTCATCACTCCCAGGTCTTATCCCTGATGGTTTCATTTATCTTAGAGCTAGCCCTGACACTTGCCACAAAAGAATGATGGTGCGGAAAAGATCAGAGGAGGGCGGCGTTACTCTTGACTACCTTCAAGGTTTGCATGAGAAACATGAGAGCTGGCTGCTTCCTTCCAAGAGAGGAAGTTCTGGTGTGTTGTCAGTCAGTCAGCTTCCAGTTCATTTGGAGGGCTCCCTGCCTGCGGATATACGAGATAGGGTATTCTACTTGGAAGGAGATCACATGCATTCTAGTATACAGAAGGTAGCTTTCTCCTATCCTCTTACATGTTTTATAAGGATCTATTACGGAGTTAATTTTTTGAAACTAATACGGAGTTATTTTATGATGCTATTTCTCGACTAGGTTCCTGCTCTGGTCTTGGATTGTGAAAATGACATTGATTTTAACAAGGATATTGAAGCCAAAAAACAGTAAGTTTCATAGTTCATAAGTGTCCTTGTTTTGTTAATTTTCCTGCAGTGTTTACCAATCCCTGTAGATGGAAGTTCATTTAAGGCACTGAAATTGGCAACTTATCTAATGGGTTCTTTTTTAGAAAAACTAATTTGTTCTTTTGGTAATAATGATTACTAAACAATGTGAAAATTACAAACCTTGTTTACCATGGTAAAGATTGATATTAGTGTATTCTGAATTGAACTAGCTGATACAAATACTGTGGATTAGAGGTGATGTGCTAGCATAATATTTTAATGGCAGGCCCAGCGTGTAAATTATAAGCCAATTGGTTTGTTCTTGGATATCTTTGGGTTTCGGTTTGACCTTCATGTTTCCACAAGAGAATTTCCTGTAATACATTCAACTACTTCTATGTGACCTTGTCATAATTGTAGTTTATTTCATGGTTCCCTTGACCATCTTGTGTGTCCCTAATTTGGTAGTTCTTGACGTTCAGCACGCTAAAGTTTTACTAACAACTAATTGATTGGAGACTAGATGTGGTTCCGTTAGACCATGAATAAATAAATATATATTGACTCCCTCATAAATAATCTGAAATTGTTTGAAATGCTGATGTACATACAATTTGCTCAGTTAATTAATTCTGTACCCTTTCTTAGACCAAGTCTGGCATACAATGAAGTCATATTGGAATCCACTTTCATTTAGCCCATGTTTGTTTCAGCTGGATTGTGGATTCTTGCTTCTATGGTCCCCAGCTGAAACATACAACTAGTTTTTTTTCCTTCCTTTTTTTTCTATCCTAGATTCCACAATCCAGCTTGCCCAGATTCCACATATTGGCACACATGTAATTGAGAGAAAAGAGAGAAAGTGGCCATAAGCTAGAATCCTTGTTACCAAATTGCCAACAGCTTTTGGACCTTCAGCTTTTAACAATCGAGGATCAAAACTACTTTCAATTCCTAAACAAACATGGCCCTTATAGCGATGACATTTGGCTGTTCTTTGTCTTGATTTCTATTTTTCATATTAAAGTTAGATACACTTTTTTTAATTAAAACTCCATGTGCTTTTAAATCCTTAATAATCCTTGACATTTCAATATTTTCATTGAAGATATGCACGTCAAGTAGCGGAGTTCTTTGAATTCGTGAAGAAAAAGAAGGAATCGCCAACAGCCGAGACGATTGATGGTGATAAGAATATAAACAAGCAAATTATGCTTCCCCACAGGGGTGGTTTGTGGGTACCTGGAAACAGCCCTTTACCAGAATCAGCTCTAAAGTCCTTTGATTTCAGGAGGACAATGTCTTCCTTCCTCTCAACTTAAGAGGGGGTTAACATTGCCATATGCGCCATCAGTAGCCCATGACCTGAAGTCACATGGCCCATCAACGCGTCTTAACTCTCGATTGCAGAATATATACAGTACCCTTTAACTGACGACCTTGTAAATGCGTAAAGATTACATTCAAAGTTAGTGTTTTAGCTAGTGCTAGTGCTTGCGTGCGATGTATTATAGTCGGTATCCAACTCTGTTTGCCTGTAAATGATGATCGGACTGCTTTAGTGAGTAGTGACAGTACTTTGTACTCTGGGGTGGCACCACATGTGCCGAACGTGCTTTTGTGGTGTTGGCGTGTTGCAGGACGATCTCCGTTTCTCTGGTTACTTATGAGTTATTAAGGCCCAAATGGTTGATGCGCTGCGGAATGCGCGGTGGTACCGCTACCTAGCCATTGCCAATCATATTGGCGTGTTCGCTACTTCGCTTGAACCACTGAACGTGTCTCGTACGTTGCGTTTTCAGTGCTTGACCCCAGAAACTGGCTGGCGATCATCTTATCTACTCAGGCCTTGTTTAGTTTCTGCAATTCAACAAAAAGTAACGCATTGAAAAATATCTCTCTCTGCAACACGTTTTTCAATGCACTTTTCTATAGGAAATTTAACCACCAACATTCACGAACTAAACAAGGCCTCAAGTGAATGCGTATCAGTGGTAGCTCTACTTGGCAACCGTCCATTCATCATGTCAGAACATTTTCCAAAGCCAAAGTATTGTGCAGGATGAAGCATTCTAGTCCTCTGACCGTCCCTCTCACAGAGAGGGGATGAATTCAGGAACGATTGGTTGCCCGCATCTCTTCCATCCAGGCTCTAGCGATGCAAGACACACATGTTTGGATGCCTACATCAGGGGCAGGGCCAGGCCCTCCAGATGCAAAAGCGGCCTACCAGCCAGGCTCCCGTCGTGCGGAGAAACCGGCCGTTTCTCCGGAGCCTGGCTTGCATGGTGCGAGCAGTAGCAATTTGCCTGCATGTAATAGAGAGGGGAGATGCAGGCATCCAGCCATCCAATCACTTGCTATGTGCAGCCTGCATGCGGAGATTCAAACATAGAGCTTTTGCATCCGGTGAACCTGGCTACCGGAGCCTGGTTGCTAGGAACGGGCCTGGCTAGGGGCTGCAGCCTGCAGGCATCCAATCACCCCCCCATGTCGACGAGGCGCTCGGCGCTCGCTACGGTCTCCACGAGCCAAAAATTTCCAGACAACTCTTGCCGGTCGCTGGAATTCCAGGCTCCAACTTCCAAGTACGTCCATGCATGGAAAACGAATGCGCGTGTCCCGTCTGCCGGTCCGGCCACGGCCGCGAATTTCCCCTGGCGGCGTTGAGTGGATGGCGACTCGATCAATCAGGGGACTCCAGCCTGAGAAGAGCAGTCGCATGGGGCAGGTGACCATCGGCGATCCTGGCCCGTCCGATCGAGATTCTATGCACGGCCCGTGCCGCGATTGCCTGTGTCTGTACCACACTACCGTGCTACAGACTACAGGGCACTCTTCTACGTACGCGGGCGTTTTCTGAAGTCACCGCACGTTGCTTCCAGTAGTCATGCTACCGTGGAGACAGCTGACGCGTGACGAGCCCGCAGGCTGCAGCCAAGTCAACCGGCCGGCGGCGAGTGGTCCGGCTTGCACGGGGAGGCCGGCCGGCCGGGCAGCCCACGCCTCACGTAGATCGAGTAGGCCGCACCACACGCCATCCATCCCTGGCGCGCGAGTCTCGTCTCACCCACCCTCCACCGCCCACGGCCACCGGCGACGCGCTGCGGATCACTCACCAGTCGCGCCGCTCTGTTCGCCGGCCTTTCCTCTCCTCACTCCTGTCGTCTCCTCTCGGCTCCCGCCAAGTCGCCGCGCCCGCCCGCCCGCACGACGAGAGTCCCGGCCCGTTTCCTCCGTGCGCGCACGCCACGCGATTGCAGGACGGACTCGTGCCAGGGCGTCGCCGTCGCGGTCGCCACGGGACAGCGGCAACTGCCAGCGACCGACCGGCCGACGGATCGAGCACGTCAAAATCGCGCGCTCGAACCGGACCAGACCAAACCTATCCAGATCTCTCCCTCCTCGCCCTTTGGACTCGGTCCGCGGCGCCCACGGAACACAACAATAATGCGATGCGATGGGCTGCGTGCCGTGCTGGCCTCCGAGTTCTGATCTACGCCGTCGCGGTCGCTGATGCCATGCCACGCGCTGGGTGATTCCGCGACCGCGAGGCGCTGCCGGACCCGGACCAGTTCAAAGCCTCAGACGAGGACCGGTTCAAAGGGTTTGGCTTGTTCCCACGAGAAATCTGTCGCGGATTTAGCAGCCGGTTGCGATCAGGGTCCAAGGAAGGAATATTGCTTGCTATTCTTATATGCATATATATAAAAAAGAAATACTGTTTGGGTCAGCCGTTCATTTGATCCTTTTCTTTTTGTTCATCTCTGTGCGACACGGACGGGAGGCAGCTCTATCTGGGGAACATCCTTGCGCCGAGGTATACTTCATCGGAAAGCTCTCGCGTGCTATCCGTATCACGACAACGAGGTGTTTTTAGGCCTTGTTTAGTTCAGAAATTTTACAGAAATTTTGCAAAAAATTTGTATTCGAAAGCATGTTGACTGAGAGGGGGCATGTTCTCCAATGTAGAAATTTTTTGCAAAGTTTACGAACAAACAAGGCCTTAGTCCTTTTTGTTTTTACCACTGAGGTTAACAGTTCAATTCTCTCGCGGTAGGTACGGGTTCTAGAGCGGATCTGGGCGGTACTAAAAAAAGGAATAATAAAGTACAAATAACTCCACGGGAAAAAAAAGGAACTATCCATGCTACTATAGTATTTTTCAGAAGAAAGATTGAAAGAATCACTCACTGCCTAACCTAGTTTGGAAATGCAAGTTGTGTCGCGTCCAAACAGCTGCAGTGAACTCCTACTTTTCACCGAACTGAGTCTCTGAGAGGTCATTGCCACTTCGGCAGAAAGACAGCTACAGTTTGGGACTTTAATTTGTTGCTCGGATTCGTCAAAATCCATCACTCTCACAGGCAAGGACAAACGGGAGACTTCAATCTAAAGTTTGGAATCACTGACCATGCGAGTGTTCAGATCACTGTTATTTCATCCATTCAATTCAAAAGATGAATCTTTGTCCTTTTTTTCTTCGTTCTCTCCATAAAGTAGTGCATGCATGCCATGGAGTCTACCTCTGAGATCTCATATCTCACGCTAGAGAGAAAGTTTCATTGTGTAGATTCGACGAACAAGTGATATTGCATTCGCCCTGGCCCTGCTCGCAACAGGAAAAAAGAAACTCATACTCCTACCATTTACTATAGTTTTTTTTTGAACCGGGGAGCAGTGTCCCCATTCCCACTCACTGAGTCAGTGAGCGGGAATTCGGCGTGGGCACGGGTTCGAGCCCGGGTGGCCGAGCTCCCAGTGGGAGACTCTGACCAAGTGAGCTACCGCTCACTCCCATACCATTTACTATAGTTGAACTTATTTTATGTGAAATTCATGCATACACAAGGGGGTAAATCAGGAAAGTAACATGTCGGCGTTGGAAGGAAACTTCTACTGGCCGTGCTTGTACGCCAACAACCAAACTGATCGACCACAAGTGATAGGTCCAGCACACTTGACAGAGAAGTAAATATATGTAATTTGCACAAGTGTACTCCATCGCTGTTCATCGTTGTAACGGATAACCAGATAGAAACAAAAACGGGGTTCTTTCACCTACTTTTATATTATTTCCCCTACAAGGACAGATTAAAGGAAGTGTTTGTGAAAGTTGACCTGGTACAAGAAAACGACAGCAGAAAAGCTGGTGTTCAAGTTGACTAGGAACCATAGATCGGTAGCTTGCATTAAAATCTTGCCCGGTTTCGGCTGAGCCATAGATTAGCATCCTACTCTCTGTCTGCTCCACATGATCCACAAAATGACACTGATGCTAATAACTGGAATCTTGTTCTCTTGTTCTGCTGCAACTGCATCCTGTGGTTCAGGTTTTGCTTGCCCCAACACTCCAACCTGCTACTCACATGCAAGTGTTCATATCTGCTTTCCTGATAATTGAGAAAAATGCTTTGGTTCATTGCACTGGGTTAATCTCCAACAACCCATATAAGTAGCTGTTCACCTGTTCTGGATACTATAAGGTACTCATTGCGAAGTTGATAATTCTTAAAAAAACACAGACAAGTTTTGGAGGTCATACGATTGCGTAGCACTGATGCTTTGCACATTTCTTACACCATCGCAGCAGCTATATTTTAAGACATAGGTTTAGTGCTAGTCAAAGAAATCGATTGGAGAATCCAAGTCATTGCTGCACATGCTCACGGGTATATTCATATCAAATCGGTGTTAAAAAAAATAGCATAGAAGTCAATCAATCCGACGACGATCTAGCTTTTGACTGTTTTTAGGGTATATTTAACTTCAGTCAGAAGTTTCACAGAAGATCAACTCCATGAAAAAGGAAATGTTTGCTGAATCCATTTGCATCAGGAGCATGAAGTTGCTCCTAGGCCTTGTTTAGTTCCCTCCAATTCAACCAAAAGACATTCCATTGAACAACGTGCCCCCTCTCTGCTTTTTCGATTCCCAATGCATTTTTCTATAGTGCATTCAATCGAATTCAACCGAACTAAACAAGGCCCTAAATGCACTGAAAATATCAGAAGAAGCGCTCACAATAAATAAGATGGCATGAATACTACAGTTGCTAACCTCTCTTAGGCCCTGTTTAGATTGGGCCAATTCGATTGAATTCAATGATTGGAGGTGCATTAGGAATTGAAAAAATAGAGAGAAGACACGTAGTTCAATACATGCAATTTGATTGAATTGGTGAATCTACAGGGCCTTAATAACTGCGTACACACGGACGGCGACACGGCCGCTGCGGCACCGCGTTATGAGCGGCCGCTGCTGTGCGTGCGCCTCCTGCGTGTGGCGGTAGCAGCGGCAGTTGGCCACCGAGGAGGCTGCAGTGGACTGGACCCTCCCTTGCCGCAGCTCCTCCGCTGGTGGAGTGGACGCTCGGCTACTCCCCCGTGCAGCCCCCCGTTCTGCTGCCAGGAAGGCAAGAAGCAGCAAAGGTCACCCACCCTGCCCATCGCGTCGTTTCTACCCTCCCCCAAATCCGCCAATTTGCCCTTGGAAAAGCAGGGGGCCTTTGCGCCCGATTCCGTCCCGCCTTGCCGATCCATCCGCCGGAGGTGTGTCCTCTCGCGCCAATTTCCGGTAAAAATGCGTTTCTGTGGAGAAAAATCTCTGCTTTTGCGCGGAAATTTCGCGCCTTGCTGCTGACTTGGCGCTGTTCCCGTGGCGTCTGTAGGTGGGCGGCTCGCCGGTTGGAGTCGCCAGGATCCTACTGCGGTGGAACCTGCGTGCCGAGCTGGTTCATGGTCGCGCGGATCGGTTTGATGGGGATGAGAGAAGGCTGTATGGGGATCAGGACTGTTTTGTTGCCTGGGAGGTGAGAGCCGCCGGTTGGCACTGGAGGATTAGGGTTTGGTTGAAGAGGGGCGAAGGAAATGGGGGGCCTTTGCTCCAAGGGCTCGGCGGTGGACAAGTCGCCCAGCGATACCACTCTTGGTCCTGGCAGAGTGGTCGACCACCATGACCGTCTGGTGGTGAAGGAGGAGAAGAAGGCTGTGGTGGGGGAGGCTGCTGCCAAGAGGATGCAAGAAGAGCAACATCAGCAGCAGCTGCCGCCGCCTCTACCGCCTGTATCTGTGTCACAAACTGCAGTGCCTGGAGGTTCTGCAGATGCCTCCGCAGCTCCATGGGATGGGGTGCCACATCTGGCGCGGTTGCCATCACAGAGGTCAGGGACGGGTGTGGCAAAAGCTACAGCTAAGGCAAGTTTTCAGTACTTCTTACTTTGTGGTGAACTTGAGCGCAAATATGCCAGTATACCTCAATCAATCATTTGTGGTCATATACACAAAAACTGAATAGTTCGTTCATGTCACTGGATTAATGCACTATGCACATGGGGAATTTTATCACTTTTATTCTGTAGCATTGTCCTTTAATGAATCAGGATATCTTGAACTAATGGATGATCTGCTAGCATCTTTGTACAAAATTTAGTAAGTTTTCTTTGAGTGCTTGGCAACAAAGGCATTTGCTGTTCTCTATTGATCCTACTCCCCTAGGCGTCTACTTTAGCAATCCAATATAGCCCTCAAACTTCTCCCATTATATTTTTTTTATAAGAGTCCCCCTATTATATTTGCTTAGAGTGTGAATTGCTGCATACTTTTGAGTGACCAAGTGCACATCTTTCAAATCAATGCAGTTATGCTGTACTGATGATGTTCATGCTTACCATTTTGCCAAGTGTGTTGTAGGTTTTGCTACTTATTGCCACACTATTATAATCCTATGACTTCCAGTGCCATAAAATGAATTGTTCTGCCAGTTCTAGGAAATACTTAAATGTTTTTTTAACTTCTATTTAATTAGAACTCTTTGCCCTTCACTGTTTGTTCATGAGTCATGACTTCTGTTACTCAAATGTTAGAAAAAATGCCGCTTGGTGCGAGAGATCATCTGGTCCTGCATCACATTTCATGTTTTCTTGCCATGTTGATACAGGTCTCAGAAGTAAGCTCAATTCTAGGTAGAGCTAGTACTGCTGGCCTTGGGAAAGCAGTGGATGTGCTAGACACACTTGGCAGTAGCATGACAAATTTAAATGTAAGTGGTTTTGGATCAGGCACTACAACGAAGGGCAACAAAATATCTATTTTAGCATTTGAGGTTGCCAATACCATAGTCAAAGGTTGCAATCTGATGCGCGCCCTTTCAAAAGATAGCATAAAGCACTTAAAAGAAACTGTGCTCCACTCAGAAGGTGTTCAGAATCTTATATCCAAAGATATCGATGAATTACTCAAGATTGCTGCTGCCGACAAAAGGTTAGTGTTCAATCTCTGCTGTTTTTAAAACTACAACACTTATCTGCAAGATTTATTTATTTTAGGGACAAGTCCATTTTTGGCCTCGCAACAATTCTGTTCGTCTAATTTAAACCCCAACTCCAATATCGTCTAAACTTAACACCTCAACTATCAACCCCGTTTAGTTTTGGCCCCAAGCTGGTTTTTGCATGAGGCGGTACCGGTTTTGCCCTCAATGTTGGCACATTCACCATGTCGATTGACATGTGGTACTAGGTGATTATGTACATGGCTGGGCCCATGTGTCATTCCTTTCCCTCCCTCTTCTTTCTTCTCTGTTCCTTTCTCTTCTCTCCTTTGTCTGCGTGAACAAGCCTTTTGGCTGGATGCACTAGCACAGCAGGTAGGCAAGCTTGAGACTCTGAGCATGCAATTTTGGTGCGCATGGTTACCTGTGATCTGATGAAAACTACCAGGCCATTGAGCTATCTGTATCAATCATCTTCCTGTGTGTTTGCTGCCCCCCGCCGCTTCAGAGTTATTTGCTTCAATTCCTAGTAGTGGTAAATCATCTCTTTCTCCTATACATGTAGGACCAATTGATTTCAAGGCTTGCATGCTCTAACACCGTCTCCACCTAGTCTTGCACCTAGCAGACAAGAACTACTCTCTGGAGTTGGAGAAAAAGGTGATCCCAGGCGACAATGTCGTGCAGAGAGCAAGGGAGAGGAATGGGATTGGTGGTTGTGAGTTGGGGCTAGGCAGGTAGTGCCGAGTGGCTGTAAATTTTTGGGGTCAGTAGTGAGAAAGGAAAGGAGAGTGCGGTGACTGTAGGATTTTGTCAGGAGCATGGGGGTGCAAGATCATGAGCGCCGAGCGGACTGGCCTTCCATAATCCATTCTTGGTGCCAACTCTTCCATCGGGGAGATGGCAATTTCAGCCGCTAGCCACCCCCTGCTTTGGAGCGAAGAAAGAAGGAGGAAAAGGTAAGTGGACCTAAACCAAGATGGGGTCTGGCTTTAACTGAAGTCTATATCATCAGCTGAAGTGGCATACGTGCCAAGGTGGATTTGGAAAGTACCACCATGCCATGCAAAAGCAGCTTCAAATGTGTTAGGGTCAAAGTTGAATGGGATTCATAATCGAGGCGCTAAGTTTAGACGGTACAATATTTGAGGGTTAAAATTAGGCAAAAGGAAGAGATGAGGGGGAAAAAAATGGGCTTTTTCATTTATTTTATATAAGTAACTTCAACCAGGTATATAGTAAACGTGTACTTGTTTTTATACTTGTAGTTACTCAGTTTTGTTTTGTCCAACAGGGAAGAGTTGAAAGTGTTTTCTACAGAAGTTGTTCGCTTTGGAAATCGTTGCAAGGATCCTCAGTGGCACAACTTGGACCGCTACTTTGATAAGTAAAGTTCATTTTTTGGCCCCTGCCTCCGATAGATGCTACAATCTTGGGGTATTGATAATTAACTCAGCGCCTTTTTGCACCAAACTCTATCAGGCTGGCATCAGAACGTACTCCTCAACATCACTTGAAAGAAGAGGCAGAATCAGTAATGCAGCAATTGGTGACTTGTGTTCAGTTTACAGCTGTAAGTGTGCCCTGCTAATGACAATTATCTACCAGGTCTGTAAGTATAATTGAGCAGACTGTAAACAAAACATAAATACATAATCAAGTTGAAATCTCCTTGACAAGAGATTAGCCGCATGTCATATCATATAAGTAATGAAGAGATAGAGAGGTCAGAGGGGTTTCAAATTGTTAGTATTTCTAAGATTGCATTCTCAGTACGACTAAAATGTTCTTTCAACCAGTTTCATGAGTGAGGAAGTAATAATCTTAATATTCATCTGCCTGTAGCCACAAGTATAGTTTTATCCAAATGTCGTTGTCATTCTCCTGGCATTTGTCAGCTCTGTTCTTTTCACCTTCTTTGTTTAATTTATATGTTCTCTATTATGTTTTCCATGTTTTAGGAATTATACCACGAAATGCACGCCTTGGATAGATTTGAACAAGATTATCAGCGTAAACATCAAGAAGAGGATGGTTCAAGTGCTGTGCAAAGAGGTCAGTTCATTTTGCATGATAATATAATGGAATCGTCTGTAAGAATCGTATCTGTTGATGCTACTTATGGTTATTTTTTGATCATGTGGAGGAAAAATGGATGTCTGCTCGTGACCAGTTTTGTAGAAGACATGCTTGATGTTATAAAAGTTGTCTGTTTGACTTTTACAATTCTATGCATACATAAACAGGGTCAAGGTCTTTTATGTAGTTATTATGTTGTCATCTTTCACTGTCAACTGACTATAATTGTCGTTAGGTGAGCAGCAGCTAGTGTATTTTGACCAATATATCCAAGGCAAGATTGATCTTACTATATCAACTGCACCTGACAAATCCGGAGCAGCTAGTGTATTCTTGCGTCCAGTACTTGTTTTAGCTGTTCTTTTGAGGAAGCAATGTAATCAAATTCTATTCTGCTCAGTCTGACTTGGATGAAATTCCAATAGTACAAAATTGTGGTTAAGATTGATGATACGGTGCAGATTTAAAGTACACTGATTCAGTAGCACAGCTGGATTTGTATTTGCTTCTTGTTAATAAGGACATGCAGATTTAAAGTACACTGATTCAGTAGCACAGCTGGATTTGTATTTGCTTCTTGTTAATATGGACATTACTTATGAACAAGAAGAACCCCTACGGGGGATTTTTTCCCTTCCAGTTTCCTGCACCTGTTTCCATATTAATATCACTAGCTGTACAATTAAGTTCCTCCTATGCTAAAGAACAAGTGTACAATTACTGCTGCTATCTGGGCCGCTTAATATTTAGCCATTTAAGTTTTTCTTATGATACTGATGTTATTTATTCTATTTCATTCAATTTTAATGGATCTATAGTTGTGACGTCAAGCCTATTTTCTCCCATTCTATTGGTATTGCTTTTTTAAAAATAAATAAATAAATTGGTATTCCTTGTTAGAACTAGATCTGAAAGCACTTACCTCTAGTTCCTGTCAGTTCAGCTTGTTTACTATTTCATGAGTAGAAAATTTTGCATTGGTTTATTGTTCTCATTCGATACTGATGCTGAATGTGGTTCTGTTATTTTGCAGGTGATAACCTGCACATACTAAAGCAGGAAGTGAAAAGCCAACGCAAGCATGTTAAAAGTCTGAGAAAAAAGTCTCTCAAAAACTAATGACAGAAGTAATGGTGACGGCGACAAAAATATTATAACACCCTGTGACTCCTCACCCGTGACTTCCTCTCTCCTGTCTATTTTTGCCGCATCAGGCCTGTGACTCTCTCTTCTCTCTCCCATCAGACAACTCTCTCATCTATCCACCACCGAAAGGGACCCACGGTGCGGTCTCGGCGCGGCGCGGCGCCCATAGACAAGTGTGTGCGCCACGAGGAGGAGGAACAAGGAAGTGAGGGCATTTCCGCGCGCAGGGAGCAAGAAGGAAGTCCACATCCTAGTCGCAAGGAGCAGGAATCAAGTCCACATCTTTGCTGCAAAGAGCAGGAAGGAAGAAGAGAGAGAGTAGTGAGGGAGAAGACATGTTGATTTTTCTTTATCTTTGTTCAAATCAGTGGGAATGATGTTTCCCAAGAATCACTTTGGATGATTTTTGTTGAAAACACATTCAAGAATCATTTGTCAGAGAACCACTTTGGATGATTTTTTTTTCATTGATTGGGTTGGTTTTTTGAATCTGACATGGTTCTTGATTTGACATTGACATTGTGTCAGAGTTTGCACAAATGTCAGGTTGATTTTTCTTTTTCTTTTGTTCAAATAAGTGGAAACAATGTTTTCAAGAATCACTTTGGATGATTTTTGTTGAAAAACATTCAAGAATCATTTGTGTCAGAGAATCACTTTGGATGATTTTTTTTCGTTGATTGGGTTGTTTTTTGAATCTGACATGGTTCTTGATTTGACATTGTGTCAGAGTTTGCACAAATAAAATTGTTCAAGTAGAATGTATTAGTTGTTTTTGCATCAGAGAAAGGATTTTTACATTAGTCTAAACTCTGAGATACAAAAATAGTTTTTTTATCTAAACTCTGATACAGTAAAGCAGCAGTGGGGGCGTTTTTTCTTTTTTTATTAGCATCTGACAGCTTTGCTCACTTTTTTTTTTGTTTAGACACATGCTCACAACGTGGAAGGGGGGCATACGCCCTGGTGGGTACCGGATGTTTTCCGATTTGGATATAGTGGCAGTTTTTACTTTTGCTTTCTAATCCAAAAATAGGGCAGAAATGGTGATTGATTGAGTTAGAATGTGTTAATCACAAATTATAGAGCTTGTAGAAAATCTCAAAGAAATTGAAGCCTTCTACATAGCGTTGGCACACGCACAGAACAGCTTGGTCTTGACTATGGATCTATGGCCACAAAGCTCATCCGACTCCAACGACCGCATGATGACCTCTCCCATGCCTATTTGAGGCTCCCTGACTGTTTCGTTTCCCTTCATATCGAGTTCTCTGTTTCTATCTACATGTGGGTCATTGAGCTGCCGCCGCCATTTATGTGGACACGCTTGATCACACCTCTCGCTCCGGTGACCCAATGCCACCTTGTTCAACTACCTGCAGTGGCGGAGCCAAGGGGGGCTAGGGGGCTCCAGCCCCCCCTACTGGTGGTGTTCTCCATTGGAACCACGGTGAAGTTTGGGAAGGAGAAGGTGAAGGGAGAAGAAAAATAGAGAGAAGAAAATAGAGTAGGAGGAGGAAGAACATATGAGCCCCATATATTTTACTTCTAGATTCTCCACAGACTACCTGTAATGTGACATTAGCTCCGGGGATCTCCGGCGATGAGCTCTTGTACATGCTTGACCATGGACAACCATCTTGGCCTAGTTGAGCCAGGCCCCGCTACTTGACTTGGCCTCTGCAGTAAGATCTGCTTGGGTAGAGAAGCTGTTAAGGTTTACTTTAATAATTTCATAATTGAGAGGGAAAGGAGAAAATACTTTTTTGATTCAATAGAATGTTTTTTACGAGGGCCACGGCAGGCAAGAAATTGGCCTGAACAACTGTATCAATATGCAAGTTTGAGCATACGGGATTTGTGAAGGCCCTAGATCACACCGTTCACCGAGGGACACCAAAGATCAAGCTGTGTCGCATAACTTGGGGAGCAAAGACGATGGCGCCATATGAGTTCTGCTTTTACCTTTTGCCACTCAGAACAAATTAACTAAATGCACGTTGGAGCAGCATGAGGATCCCCCTCAAAGCTTAGGCCATCCCCAACCCTTGGTTTTCATAAATGATGTCTACGTTGCCAAATAAACAAGACACTATGTTTAGAAACTACATATCTCAATGCATAGTTTCTTCATGTAGAACCGTAATTAGTACTCAATTCATCATTCTCTCTCATCTCTACCAATCATATTTGTCGTTCAATTATCATGAAGACACTACCATCTCTCAATGCATGATTTGGTAGTGCCCAGTGCATAGGTTCTCGTGATGAAACTGGATCTTGCATGAGACCCATTTTCTTTCTCTCTCTCTTATTTAATATAGTGCCATGTAAACTAAAAGTCCTAGTTGACAATGTAATTAATGCTATGGAAACCGTTCTAGGTGGAGGGTTGGGGATGGCCTTAGCCACCAACCATCTCACGAATTAATTGGTGTAGCATTACCGAAGTACACTCCCTTCATTTTTATTTGTAAGATGTACATACATATCAAGATTTAAACTTTATAACTTTTGACCAATAAGTTAGATTATATTTTTTATTTTTATAATGATAACTCAGCCTGTTCGCTTGGCTTATCAGCCACCAGCCAGCAGTACTTCAGTCTCACAACAAATCAGCACCAGCAACCAGCCACCAGCCAGCCAGCAGTACTTCANAAGCATTCACAAATGCTTTCTATAGTTTGTGCATCTCATTTGTGTGATAATGTCAAACAAAGAAAACCATAATGTCATGGGCATACCTGCCCATGGACCTGCTGCAGGTCCAGTGACCCAGGTACCCAGACCATAGCGTGTGTGTACTCCCGTTGAGTTTTAGAGAACCTTTCATATTGCAACGATTATATCTGGTCTATATAAGAATTAAGATGCAATATAGGGGTCAAGATACCTGCCTCTATATAAAGAGAGGAGAGTCCTTGAATGAAGAAAGCAGGAATTAAGGTGTAAAACCTTACTTCTCTCACATCTCTTTGCCATCGCTGCCTTCTCCATGCCTTTTTTTGCCACCTCGTCTCTCTCGCGCCTCTGGCATCCTCTTCCTTCACTTTTCCTATATAAACCTCCTACCATCCCTCGTCCATGCTGTGCTGCACCTACTTTGCACACCTGGAGATATAAGATATTTGCTGATTTTGCAGCTGTGAATACACAAAGCTAAAGCCAAATGAACCAGCTGATATGGTTAGACGGAAGTTTAATGGATTATTAGGGTTATCTTATTTCTGCATATGTTTATCTTGTTTTGATTTTAATTTGCATCATATGAAATGATAGCTACTGTCTGCCAAATTGAGACTGGGATATAGATTGTCTAAAAGCATCCGTTTGATATGGTATATTAACCATTGTAATGGCCCACTGGTTCAAAAACAAGGGCCCCACAGAATTGAAGTCTGGATTTCTTTTTCATTTTGTCATAAATTTTTAGCTTATATCTCTTTTCATTTATTATACATCTATAGTCAACTTTTACCATAATATCAGTAACTCTTAGCCCTAGGAGAGCATGCAATCTTGTTCGACTATTTCAAAACATATTATTTGTTTCTCTTAGGTCATGGGGAAGCTCGTTGATATTGTGCACTTCTTACATTTGGAGATCCATAATGCCTTTGGGCGTGCAGGTAAGCTTTGTGATTATATCATATGAAACTTTTGCTCATATGAGCTTTTGGCTAGTCTATTTTCTTGATTGCTGTCACTGAAATCAAGTGTGAGCTACACAATTAATACACCCAACTAATGCATCATAAGTCACACTAGTTTCCCTAGAATAAAAGCTTTTGGCCTGTGGTTTACTTCGAAACTGTTTTTATACAATCAATGTAACACCCCGTGTTTACTACCACCTTGCCTGTTAAACATGAGTTGCACTAGATTATATCTCTTGTCATGAGCTGCACTAGATTATATGTCTTGTCAGCCTAAGACATACCACCTCCAGGTTACTTGTTTTGGATATCTGCCTGTAGGTGGGCTAGGCTTTTAGTGGTCTTTGGGCCACACGGTATTATGGATATCAGAGCATCTACTCTCATTGTGCGCCAAATTTGCATGTGGCTCTCGTGTGGGCATGAAGCTGCACGATACCGGGCATTAGAGGGGTAGTACGACACTGACAGTCTAACATGAGTTACACTGGTTTATATTATACCCTTTTGGCCAAAGTGAGCTTGAAAGCCCAAGAGAGTTGTCATGTGTGCATATCCCCCAAGTGGGTGTCCTGGCCTTTGCCCACTGGTGGCCACGAGCAAATCAGTTCAGGTTCTTACAATTTACAAGCCAAGCTAACCCACGGCATTTAGCAGGCACTGTCACACTCGCTTCCTCTTGAGGAACCATGCCCATTGATTTTCTTGGTTACCAACCTTATGAAATTTTATCTTGTTACTTGCTTATTTCTTATAATACAGGGATGTGTGGTTGAGTCATTTCTTGTGCCATACTTTCTAGTATCCTAACTTTAGATCTGATTTATTTTGCTGCCGTTATGCCACAGTATCCCAACATAATCAAGTTCATGATTTAAATTTTAAACTTATTATGATCCCGCGCTGAATGCTATGATGGTTTTTTCACCACTATTGTATTTAGCATTGACTGAAGCTTGTCATCCTAACACTCTGCAGACAATGAAGAATCACAGGAACCTACCAAACGGCGTAATAGATTGGGTCCAGCAGGCCTTGCACTGCATTATGCCAATATCATCAGTCAGATCGATACTCTTGTAAGTTCACAAGTTCCAATGCTTTTTTTTTTTCTTTTAATTCTGTGGCTTGGAGAGAAAATTTAATGTAGGTCATTCTTTGTATCCAGAAACTTTTCTTGTGCATTCTTGATGCAATTTTGCCAGCGTCACATACCCCATTAGCGCCCAGTATTTCATTGAGAAAATGTTACTTTTTTATGGGGATGGTGGATTTGGTAGTGTTGCAGCAGGGGGTAGTGTTGTGTGCCCAGTGCTGACACGGATTGAATGTTCTTGTGCTAAGAAACTCAACTTTGTCCACATGCTGAACTTGTGCTAAGAAACTCGATTTTTTTTTGGTAGTCTAACAAGGGTTGATCATTTGGCAGGTTTCTCGATCAAGTTCTATTCCTCCAAACACAAGGGATGCCCTATATCAAAGTCTGCCACCTACAATAAAGTCATCTCTCCGTTCTAAGCTACACTCATTTGGAGTGAAGGAAGAGGTATGCGGGACCCATGACTTGGAAAATGAAAGTAGGCTTTAGCAGTCAGCATCATACTATATTAATCGCATGTAACTGTAAAGTTAATGTAAGCTTTTACTGGATTTGTGTAGCTTACTGTTTCTCAAATCAAGGCTGAAATGGAGAAGACCCTGCGGTGGCTTGTACCCATTGCAAATAACACCACCAAGTAATCTAAATTCTAAACTACCTTTGTAGCATGCAATGATGCAAAATCCGCGACAGGCTTTTGCTTATCCCTTTCTGTTACTGAATTTATGATGCTGTGTCCATACCAGGGCTCACCATGGTTTCGGTTGGGTTGGAGAGTGGGCAAATACAGGGTCGGTATCTGACTTTGTTCAATTTTGACAGGAAAAGCAAATGGCTAGAACATCGAAGTAATGATCTTTTTGCGCTATGCAGGTCAGATGTGAACTGCAAGCCAACGGGGCAGATGGACCTGACTCAGATTGAGACACTGTACCATGCTGACAAGGACAAGACTGAAGCATATATCCTTGAGACTGTTGTGTGGCTTCATCATCTTATCAGTCAATCCAAAACTGCTAATGGTGAGAGGTCTCCAATCAAGTCTCCTGTCCGGTCTCCTACGCAAAGGGGGGCCTCAATCACATTGTCACCAAACAAAACCAGCAGCAATTCGTCACCTCTCCTGACACAAGAAGATCAAGATATGCTAAGGGATGTCAAGTACAGAAAATTCATCCCTGGTATAAGCAAAAGCCAGGAATTTGACACTAAGGCAAGGCATAACAAGCAAAGCAGGTTAAGCAAAAGTAACAGCCATTCACCAAGCAGTGGCAATAGAAAAGAGTTGCTATCAATCAGGAGGTTGCTTCCTGTGATCGACTTTGAGATCGACCGGACGAAAGCCCTTGATGTGATCGATAGAGTCGACAATCTAAGAGTACAATGATGAATCCAGATTAATTAATCCCAAGATCAGTGAAACGTTCTGCAATATGAAATCTTGAAAATTCAGATTCCTTGAAGGATACAAGAAATCTGCTGAGCTGAATTGGCATGGCGCCGCACTTCCGCAGCAAGATGTATGCTTCAGACGAATCGGCATCGTGGTGCCAGTTTGAAGGCATCAAGAGAGGTAGAGATGCTGGCCATGGGCTCATGCCCAGGCCAACTTGGTATTATATATGGTGGGGTGAAAAGGGTAGTTTTATTGTAAAAAGGGGATTTGCTGTGTTTGTTAGCTCTTGTACAAGAAATGCAAGGTTTTTTTTTTTGGGTGATGAGCACAGAAATGCAAGTTTTGAAGGGGGTAAAAAGTATCGAAGATCTCATCGTGTTTCATTCTCTGTGTAGGCTTAACCTAAATGTTTTTTTTTCATTTTCTTAGAAACACAGTAAAGACAGTGGATGCTCAGTTGCTCACACACACCTACACTACGATACCTATGAACTTCTAGTGATGAATTCACAATAGACGCTTCACTGCCACCATACCTATGAACTTGTGATGCTGAATACGCCATAAGTACTTCATATAGCTATGCCCAATAGTACCTTTCGGGTCGGCTGATTAATCATACCACTTCATTTTTTTCTTCTGAATTAATTATGTAAAATACCTTTTTAGTTTATTCCGTCAGGTTTTTGGTCAACCCAATGGCCTAAAATATATATCTTGCATTCCTCGCTTCGTAGTTGTACATTTTTTAAAAAATAAAGATATCAAAATGTGAGCACCCGAAGTTTCACAAAGAATCCAACTGAGTTACATGCTCATTTCACGACCACTATTCAACTTTCTTGTTGAACATACTTGTGCTCGTCACACTGTAGAGATTTTATGAGTTCTCAATTTGATCAATGCCACCTAAACCACATCATGTGCATTTAAATACAGTAAATCTATATTTAACATCTAGGATGTATTATGTTTGCTGTCAAATTTTTGTAGCATCGACATACTATAATTTCTTATGCTTTAGTTCAACGACAATTTCTAGATTGCCACCCTTTTTTAAGCTGTATATGACCACATCTTATGCCGCAAGCCCGCAACTTCGGTTTCTTGCAAAACTTTGTGAGACTTGGCTAAGTTATGTTTAGTGATTTTAAAATTTTAGTTGAAGCAAAATCAAGTACACTTGAAAAATAGAAATTTCCTTTGAATTGCCTAAATAGGTGAATTTCCTATATTTTAATTGGCCTTAAAAGACAAATGTTTTTTGACATAATTAAGTTGTCATTATCCATATAAAATGGTGACATTTTATAGTTCTTAGGAAGTATTAGCTTTATGCCCGTGCATTGTTACAGGTAATACCAATCATAGATAAATATCATACTAATTTTATTAGCAAACAATTAGTATACAAATTATATATAAATAGCATCCTAATCTTACTGGCTAGCAATCAGTTCCATAGAACAATTTTTTAAAAAAATCTACAAAAGCTATTATGACGAATCAAAGAAAAATGGACCACTATTGATTTAACGCATCTATTTACAAAGTTTTAAGACTTTTGAGAACCATCTTGAATCTAATATATATATATATATATAGTTTTTTAAATAATTTTAATATTTAATTTTAATTCAAAATTTAAATTTACTTTCACGCGAGATCAAAACAAAATGGGTCATTTTATTTATAGTATTTGTTTACAAAGTTTTAAGATTTGAAAACGATCTTGAATCTAGTTTAAATATAATTTTTAAATAATTTAAAATATAAATGTACTATTTTGTCGGATCAAATCTAAATGGGTTATTTTTATTTATAGTATTTGTTTGCAAAGGTTTAAGATTTTTGGAAACTATCTCGAGTGTAAACAACTCACGTGGAGAATTTAAATATTGTTTTTAAGAATTATTTTTAATTTAAATTTATTATGATGTCAGATCAAAATAAAATGTGTCGCTTTAATTTATAATATTTATTTGCAAAATTTAAAGATCTTTTAGAACCATCATGAGTGTAAACAACTAACGTGACTGTTTAAATATAGTTCTTAATAATCTTTAATTAAAAGTCTTAATTTACTGGCATGCCAAGTGAAAGCGAATTAAGTTACTATTGAGTCTACTATTTAAAAGTTTGGAAATTTTTAAATTTTATATGTATTTTATTTTGTTTTGGTTGAATTATTAAAAGGATTCTAATGGTACTGGAAGACCCCCGCTGCCTCCGAGAGCCTTCTCGAAGCCATCAAGCATCAAGCCGCCAAGTTCAGTAGTGTGCCCCCAGAAGCCGCCGCCGGCGCCGCGGAAAACGGCGGTGAAGGATGGATGCGCCGGGAGAGCTGCAGTGCGTGGGCCGGCTCGAGGTCGCCGCGCCGCCGCCGGCACGCTACCTTCGCGTGGGCTCCCTCCCCGTCCCTACCGACTCCTCCGCCTCCCTCCCAGCCCTCCTGCCTTCCCCGTCCCCGTAAGTCCATCTTTTCCTACTCTCGCCTCCGCTCGCATGCTTATGCCATGTGCGTGGCTAAGGCATTTAGCTAGTGCTGGATTTGGCTCGCGATCGACCCCAATGGCCTGTTTTGTATCACGAGCTGCTGATGCTTAGGGTTTAATGCGTCTCGATGTATTTTTAGGGGTTTTGCTAAGGGTTGGGCTGGGAATTTGAGATAGAACGCGGTGGGAATGTACGCTGTGCAATTAGAATTATTTTGTTTCTGATTTGGTGGGGAGAACCTGGAGGGCTGGACATAGGCTAAGTTTCATGCTGAGGATAAGTTGCCAATTGCTTATTCATTTCGTAAATTGATATGATAGGAAATGGTGATAGAATCATTATGGTAAATTAATAGCAATTGTTTGCTAGCTAGGATTGGCCCGATGGATAGATCCAACAAAATGGCATTTTATAGTATAGGCACAATTTCAGCGTTAAGCAATGAAAATTGCTGCGTGGATGACTATAGCTTAATTCGGCTGATTGGGGTGATTAGTTAATTTGGCTGTTAGCTTGTTGTGATGAAATATATCAGAATTGCTATATAATTTTGGTCATTCTGGAACACAACATGCAGGACTGGAGCTCCAAGGTATCAAATGCTGCCGTTGGAGACTGATCTCAATACCCTTCCTATGATTCCAAACAGCCCAGAGAAGGTTCTTCATCAAATGCTGCCGTTGGAGACTGATCTCAATACCCTTCCTATGATTCCAAACAGCCCAGAGAAGGTTCTTCCAAATGATGCAAAGAATACTGAAGGTGATCCCTCTTGATGCTTTATAACTACAATCTGATCAACAAAAGAAAAAGAAAACGAATACTGGCCTGTGGTCAACATCCTTTCGAGCTGTCAAGTATACATGGCATTGATGTGTGTGTGTGACAATTCATTTCTTATTGTTACCTTTATGACTGTACAGGATCACGGTATGACAGTGGACATGTCAACCAGAACTTATCAAGGAAGTGTGAAGCACTAGCTGTGTCAGGTTTAGCGGAATATGGTGATGAAGTAGATGTGATTGCTCCAGCTGACATTCTGAAGCAGATTTTCAAAATACCATACTCCAAGGCACAAGTATCCGTTGCTGTGAACCGTATAGGAGATACACTTATTCTGAACACAGGGTAAGTAGTTAGTTGCATTGCAATTATCATGTTCAATATAGTTAATACAAATGCAATGCTTAACTGTGTTGTAGGCCTGATGTTGATGAAGGTGAAAAGATATTCAGAAGACAAAATAACCAGCCTAAAGGATCCGATCCATCAATTTTTCTGAATTTTGCGATGCACTCTGTACGAGCAGAAGCTTGTGATTGCCCCCCAAGTCATCAACCTTCACAGGAGAAGCAAACAGCATCCGCTGTCTTACGAGGATCCTTTGGCTGTATGGAGGGTTCTTTTGATTCGTCACCGTCATCTAGTTTTAGCAAATCACCGTATCTGGATCAGAACAATAGTAAGAGTAGAAAAGCTCCACATGGTACTCATGAAAGCCTGTACTTGGGAGCAAGGAAAAACAAACAAAAAACCAAAGGATCTGATCCTATAAAAAAGGCCCCTCATGTTGGTGAAAAAACCAGCTGTGAGGTGCAAGAATCTGAGAAGAGCAAGAGAGTGGGAAACAATGGGTTTCGGAAGGTTTGCTTTTGGGAATTCCACAATTTTCATATGCTTTTGGGTAGTGACTTGCTTATATTTAGCAATGAGAAATATGTTGCAGTCAGCTTGCACCTATGGGATGTTTCTAGACAGGTATGCTTTTGTTACTGTGAATATGGCTACACACTTTTTTTTTCCTACCCATATCGACAAATTGTGTTTTTATAGGTAACTCCACTGAACTGGCTTGAAGCTTGGCTGGACAATGTAATGGCAAGTGTTCCAGAATTGGCCATATGTTATCATCAGAATGGTGTTGTTCAAGGTTATGAGCTTTTGAAGAATGATGACATATTTCTACTTAAGGGTGTGGCAGATGATGGCACACCTGCATTTCATCCACAGGTTGTCCAGCAAAATGGCCTCGCTGTCCTGAGGTTCCTTCAGGCTAACTGTAAGCAAGATCCTGGTGCATATTGGGTATGTCATTCTTTTTTTCCCTTTTTGGTATCCGTAGCAACTACTGTGAATGTGTTATATTAAAGTCCCATCTTTTTAGCAATGATGATCTTTCTTGTTCTTGTTCATTATACTGAACCTTTGCCTTTTCAGCTGTACAAAGGCGCTGAAGAAGATGTCATACAGTTATATGATTTGTCTATCTTACCTGAAAAACATACAGCTGGTGATCATAGATCTCCATGCGATCCTATGTCATCCTTCATTGACAAGGGGAGAAAGGAGTCATTGTTTTCTCTGGGTACACTCCTTTATCGTGTTGCTCACAGGATGTCCTTGTCAAAGGTACCGCAGTATTATTTTTTGTACTTTGCTTGCTTGTTTGTTTGTTTACTATTAATAAGCAATATGTTTTGACAATTCTTTACATATGCTTTGCAGGTTCCTGGTAATAAAGCAAAATGTGCACAATTCTTCAGAAAGTGTTTGGACTTTCTCACTGAGCAGGATCACCTGGTATTCTATTCATCATGCAATCTTTTTACTGCATCAGTGTAACAGTAGATCTATACCAATATTTAATTTCCCTTTTAACTTCTAGGTTGTCCGGGCATGTGCCCATGAACAATTTGCCAGACTCATTCTGAATTGCTATGAAGAGTTGGAATTGACATCTGAATCATTTATGATTGAATCTGAAGTCACCCTTACTGACCTGGATGATGATTCTCCAGAGTTGAGACTCGAGAATTTACCATCAAAACAAAATGTACTGCCAGAGATTGGGAAGAATGAGCCAGCAGCGTTAGACGATATGTTGGAATGCTCACCATTGGCGTCTTCTGGTACAACAGATAGTTTAGTGGAACCAAGCCATGTTGATGATGGTTCTTCAGCTTCAGTTACAAAAGAAGATCTTTCTGCCGATAGCTTGGTAATGTGTCAGACTGGTATTTCAAAAACAATTGCTGATGCAATCTCCTCTAAGTTGGCTGCCATACACCACATATCTCAAGCTATCAAGTCCCTTAGATGGAACCGACAACTGCAGAACACTCAGGAGGGTTGCAATGACAGTGCAGATACCATTTGGGAGAGGTCAGTCGACTTCTCTTTATGCCGGTGTGGTGATGTTGATTGTATTGAAGTCTGTGACATCAGGGAGTGGCTGCCAAAATCGAAAATGGATCATAAGTTGTGGAAACTTGTTCTATTGCTTGGGGAATCTTATTTGGCACTTGGAGAGGCATACAAGAATGATGGGCAGCTCCAGCGCACCCTTAAAGTTGTCGAATTGGCTTGTTTGGTTTATGGGTCTATGCCTGGCCATCTTGATGGTGATGAGTTCATCTCATCCATGTCCAACAGTTCATTGGGTATGGAAGATGTTGGTCTAAAAACCAAACTTGTACTGGATGAGGTAGCCTATTGCAAGAACACCAAATGCTTCAGTTACGGAGTTTCTTCCCAACAATTGACACCAAATTATTTATTTTGGGCAAAGGCATGGATGCTTGCTGGCGATGTCTATGCAGAATATCACAGATTGAGTGGTCATCAAGCAAAGGTGGTACCAGAACAAAAGTCTCAAGGTGAAGTTAGAATGTCAAATGAAGTTGCATTGGAGGTCAAACGCCTTAAGAGAAAACTGGGAAAGGATAAGCAAAATTGTGGCACATGCTCTTTGATAAATTGTAGCTGCCAAAGTGACAGGGCAAGTAGTGGCAGCAGTGCAAGCAGCAGTAGTTCTGAGGCCTCCATACTCTACGGTCGAAAGAAAAATAAAAAATCACTTGGCAGGAACATTCAATCACAATATAAGGAAACCTATGAGAACCCCATTGCACAGGAAGCTATGCAAGGTTCTGAAGAAAAGCAGCATAGTGTGAAAGATGCTTGTATTGGAACCAATTCATCATCAAATGATGATGTTGATCATACGGACAATCATGCCACAGACAATCAGTCTAGAATTGTTGATGGTGTTCCTAAAAAATCTCACACAAGTGTTCCCACTGTGAGGGATGGTGGCATCTTCAAGTTCCTGGGTGGTCCCAAACCAGGAGATATTGAGTACAACTTGTCTTCTGCTATTCACTGCTATGGTGCGGCCAAGGGAGCATTGTTTGCATATTCTGTGCATTCACCAGAAACTTCCACTGTTCTTAAGAAAAGAGGCTGGGCATTTAATGAACTGGGCCGTTATAGACTTGAGAGTAGAGATCTGGGTAGTGCTGAGATTGCTTTCGTAGATGCTATTAGAGCATTTCAAGAGGTCTATGACCACACAAATGTTATATTGATCAACTGTAACTTAGGTCATGGTAGGAGAGCTTTAGCAGAGGAATGTGTGTCCAGGATTGATGAATTTCAGAAATATGATCTTCCTGAAGGCACATATATGCAATCCTTTAAGTCAGCCAAGTCAGAATATTTTCAAGCAATAAATTACTATTCAGCAGCTAAGAGGCAACTGAAGTATGTCGATACTGAGGTCGATAAAGTGTTGTACCATGAAGTTTACACACAGTATGCCCATACCTACCTGAGACTTGGAATGCTTTTGGCAAGGGAAAGCTTCTTAACCGACAGCTATGAAGGTGGACTCGATGATGACTCATCTAACAGAACAGTCCTAGAGATATCACCGAGCGATGCTTTTCGGGAGGCTTTGTGTACTTATGAATCCCTTGGTGAACATCGCAAACAGGAAGCTGCTTTTGGTCATTTTCAGCTTGCATGTTATCAGAGAGATCTGTGCTTAAGATTTCTGGATTTAGTTGACAAGGAGGTTAAACAGAAAAATGAGGATAAATATCGTCAGACAAGTAAGTGGTATGGTTCCCGAGCGGAAAAGAACTGGCAGAAGGCTTTAGAATTTTATGGTCCGAAGACACATCCTATTATGTTTCTTAACATCCTGATGGCGCAATCTGCCCTTTCTGTTAGCATCTCTAATTCCTTCCACTCAACTGCGGTATGTTTTCCCCCAGGTCTTGCTACCTATTCCATCTCCAGCTTTTAAGTGTGCTAGAATTAAGTTTGGTAGTGTTCCAGAACTATGTTCAGTCACTGTTCTGTATGGCATTTTGAAAAGGACATTGCACATTCAAAGGCCTTGTTTGGTGTCCTAGCTTTTATGTGTCCTAGGTCATACGGGTAGTGCTGTATGAGTAAAAAAATCGTACCTGAGTTATGCTTTTTATCTATCTGATGTGATTATTACAGCTGTAGTGGTAGGAAATTTGGTTAGCTACATTTTGTTTCTTCCAAGGAGGCAAACTCTGAAAAGCCCTTTCTTGGCGGTATACAAACCTTCAATGGTCAGTGCACACTGGCTCACATCTAGCAACACAGGTTCATCATAATTCGCCGTAGTTACCTATAGGTACTAGGTAGAAATCAGCTAAGGTCCCTTGCCATGAATTCACCTTTTATTTGCACATTTGCTCTGTCCATCTTATATGCGTCACGCAGAAGCAAATGCTATTTTTGAACTGGCCTCTTCCTTACAGATGCTTGAAACCGCGCTGGGTCACTTGTTGGAAGGCCGGCAGGTGGTTGAAGCAAATGAAGACTACTCCAACGATGTGGATCTGGACATAAAGCCTAGGTTCTGGAGCCAGCTGCAGAGCCTGCTGAAGAGGATGCTGGCAGCATCGCTGCCCACCAGTGCAGGCAGAGTAGCTTCTGTCGGTCAGGCCAGCACTAGCAACAGAGAAGCTGCTAAGCTGAAAGAGATGTACCGTCTGTCGCTCAAATCTTCCTCTCTGGGCCAACTGCATGCTTTGCACAAACTTTGGGTCACTTAAACCCCTTCACTTCACATAGTTGCTGCTCATGTTTTGTCGTCGGCATCTAGCATACTGTATAGTTGTGAATTGTGATTATGCTGTTTTTATTAGGTGTTCCCATGTTATCCAGTGTGATTTCCATGTCAAGTTGTAAAGCTAAAGATAATAGTACAGGGTCATTGTAATTGTGCTATACGAAATTTATTATCTTAAAAACACAATAAGGACATCTTATACCCTACTTCACCAGGAACGGCAACAAATTGGGACATCTGATCCTATCGGCGCTGCCTCTGAGCCAGTGCGGCGGTGAGTTTGTTTAGGCTTTGTTTGGAAGGGAAATGGAAGGGGTTGGGAATGGGAAGGAAATGAACTAGTTTACATCCAATCTTTCCCATTTCCTCATTCTCCTTTTCAATCCACGTGTAGCCAAAGGGAGTTATTTTACGGTACTCCATTTCTATACTAGTTTCTAAAAAAAAACTAGTATAAAAAGATTGTATGGTTGAGATTAATTGTATGCTACTGGAGATTTTAACTATAGTATATTAGTATACATGAGTAATATGGTAGTATATGAGCATTTTGGAGAAAAAAATTAATGGCGTAATTGAAATATTTATATTTTCAAAATCTCTTTGACCCTTATTTATTTTTTTACATCTCTAATATCCAATTTAATTTTCATTCAAATAAAATTACTAAGCTATCTTACTCATGGGGTGTACTATATACCACTCCCTTTAGAATTTGCTTTGATCGATAGCATAGCAGGTAGACTGTGCTAGATATTCTTTACCAAGAAGGAGGTGTACGGGCACAAATCAGAAGAGCGCAACAAGACGACCAGAATGTTTTACAGCAATGACGCGCGAGGAACATACATGATACATGGAGCACAGATGAACCTCTGAGTATCCAGGAGTGCGATGGAGGCTTAAGGTCAAATCACTCAAGCACCTTCGTACTAAATACGCTAAGATTAGAGAGAGATACACAAAAAAACAAAATCAAAGGCAAGCGGCTTATCTAGGTTTCAAAACCTCACTGAGTGGGGTTTTTACATATGAACTGGACAACAGATACAAACCTCAAATACATTAACTTACATCCGGGAGGCGAAAAGGGTTCTACTTCAAAAATAAAAGAATAGCACAAGGAAGCCAAAAACCTTATATTTACACTGGGCAGAAAAAAAAAAACTTCATACAATATCTTCAAAGCATTGCCAGACAAGAAAGCTAGGCTGTTCAGAAGCAAAGTCTGGCCACAAGCTCGAAGGCAATGCGCTGGACACAATCCCCAAAATTTCACGATTGCTTCAAGCAAGTGCAGCTAGAATTGGTCTTGTAATGGATTCTGTCTACATACTGCAGAGGAGGACCGATCCCTACACAAAATAGTCTTGCCGCACAACAGTGATGAATTCACATGTAAGGGAGTCATCCTCTCTTTGTTTCCCAATATCGCCATTTCCTTGGATGTGCCAATATATTTTTGGCGGGAGTGGTGCATACAGGTCTGCAATAATAACAGACAGAAAAGTTGAGGCGATAATTTGGAGAAGATATTGCTGTACCAGGTTCAACCAAACTGAACAAACATCTTACCTGCTGATGCAGTTTGATCAGGTTCTCGAGTCGGATGTAGCACAACAGTCCCGGCAAGAACTGTAAGAAATCCACAAATCTCGGAGGCGATGTTGCTTGCACTCTGCCCAGACCAGTCCTGTATAGTCACCAGAAAAGGTTTACTAACAAATGAACATGGCCCATCCCATACGTGTTTACTAAAATTTCCAAGAAGTAGCTCACCTTGAACATTATAGCACTTGCTAGAATGGTGAGGGTTGTGAACATGGCATAGTAGATGGGAGAGACGACTGCTGTATTGAAAGTATCAAGAGCCTGAAATTTAACACAGCATGCAGTAACACACATTAAGTATATTAGCTACAATTAAGAAGTAAGCTCAGTAAATATTTTGGGCTCAGGTACATAGGTATTGCAATACACCAAGTGAGATTAGATACAGCAGTCACTCGAGTGACACTACAATAAATTGGTCAATGTAGACACCAATATGGGTTGTCTTAGACTATTTTGTTTAGGGAAACTAAGACAGTTTTCAAATGGCACAGTTTAGATCTGTCTAGGATGCCACATTTTGTGAAATTTGAAGAGTAACAAGCTTCCTTTTAATGTAACTGATCAAGCAAAGGCATACCTTATTCAGATAAACTAATTGAATAACTATACATGTTGCTGAAACCACTGCAAACACCCATGTCTGGAAATAGCCGGCCTGGTTTATGCCTTCGATTGTAAGCTTAATGGCAATGCCCACAGCCTTTATGCTCATTACCTAATAACACCACAACACAACACAAATTAATAAATATTACAAACAAAACAAAATTTCACACTACAAAGAAAACAAC
>CM014274.1:8185680-8198911 GCA_004135705.1 Alloteropsis semialata
TCAGATACTCAGGCCCTGTTTAGTTCAGGATAAAACTTTCTTTCACCCTGAAACTTTACTATTCATCAAAGGAAATCTTACATGCATGGAGTATTAAACGTGTGTTAATGACAAAACCCATTCCATACCCCCCGGTAACTTTGATCTAATGAGCCTAATTAGGCCATGATTAGACAACATCGTGCTACAATAAACAATCTCTAATGACAGATTAATTAGACTTAATAGATTCGTCTCGCGATTTCCCGTCCATCCGTGTATTTAGTTTTATAATTAGATCATGTTTAGTCCTCCTAATCTTCAATTTAGAATTGAAAATTTTCTTTCGCAAACTTACTTTCAAAACTAAACAGGCCCTAAATTGTTGGTGTTCAGAGCACGGCAAGTTGGGCCATGTTTAAATCGGCAAGATAAGTTTAGAAAATTTACTGTAGTAATTTTAAACCGAAGATTAAGAGGACTAAACATGATCTAATTATAAAACTAATTACATGGATGGATGGAAAATCGCGAGATGAATCTATTAAGCCTAATTAATCCGCCATTAATTTACGTTTAATACTCTTAATTAATGTCCTAATATTTGATTTAATGTGACAGGTGAATAGTAAAAACTTATGAACTAAACAGACCCTTGGCCTCGGTGAAGACTGAAGAGAACCCGGAAGGGACATGCAGCCAGCGCGTGCGTCAGTCACTGACCTTTCTGACTGATAGAGTGATGGGTGGTGTACGTGCAGGTGCAGTGCTGCTCTGTTCGCTCGTCCTCTTTCGCAGCATCGTTGGGCCGGTGCTCACTGAACAGAGCAAAGCCGTGGCCGTGTGTGGATCTCAGCTCGTTCGTTCGTGTGGTGTTATCGGGGTCGGGGTTGGGGGGCACGGCTTAAACGCCGGGAGATCTCGGCGAGATCCTCGATGGGAATGGGAACGGAATGGGTCGATGGTCCGGGCAGAAAGCAGGGGCATGGTGGGGCGTCGTCCTGTACTCCCTGTGCTCGTGGAACGTGGACACGTCGTCACGGGGTTGGTCTCGTGGATTTGTTTCTCGTCGCCCTCCCCACGCTGGCTTGACCAATAACCGTTCCAGGTTTCGTTCCCTCGCGCGTCAGTCACGGGCTCCGTTCCAGGTTGGTCCGTCCTCTGGTCTTCTAGAGTGAGGACGCTGTGAGCCTGTGTGTGAGTAACCTGTTCATTGTAGTCCAGCAAACGAGCTTGATCGAAGATGGAGATGCAGCCTCCTCTCAAAAATAAAATAAAATAAATCAGTTCGACTGAACTGGGTATGACTTCGAACTTGATCCGTCAGCTGCGTACCGTGCGTGCATCCGGACGTCCGCGCGTGCGGAGGAACCCGGGTCCCGTCGCGTCGCGTCGCGTCGCGTCCTCCCCGCGGCAGAGGAAGCCTGGCCTAGGCAGGCCGCAGGCCAGGCCGGTCCCTTGATCCGACCGTCCTCGGGAGTCAAATCTCAGAACCACTCGAGGTGGGAGGACGCACGGACTGTTTAGTTCCATCGAAAAATTGGTAAATCGCAAATTTTACTATTTATTAAAGAGAATCTTTCATGTATGGAGTATTAAATATGTGTTAATGACAAAACTTATTCCATAACCTTCCGGTAACTTTGCGAAACGAATCTAATGAGCCTAATTTGGACATGATTAGACAACATTGTGCTACAGTAAACAATCTCTAATGACGGATTAGTTAGGCTTAATAGATTCGTCTCGCGATTTCCCGTCCATCCGTGTATTTAGTTTTATAATTAAATCATGTTCAGTCCTCCTAATCTTCGATTTAGAATTGCTACAGTAAATTTCGGCAACTCTCCGTTTCAACTAAACAGGCGCTAAACCTCGGCCACGTACACGTACGCCCCGGTTTACGGCGCAGCCCCGGCCGGGGCATCCCGTTCCGTCCTGTCAAGAGACGGACCCTACCGCGCCGGATGCCCCGGTGTATGGCTGCCAATGAAGCGCCGAAAAACTGGGTGGGCCATCGACTCCCACGGGAGCCGGGATCCTGCGCCACGGCCCTGCGTCGGTGGGAGGATCCGCCCGCGGCGCGACCAGCGTAGCGGGGACCGGGTGCGTTGCGTACCACCAGTCCACCACAGCATGGCAAGGTGGCGCGGAAGCGGAGGTTTGGTGGCGCGTCCGGGTCCCGCGCGGCGGATCCCCGATCGATCCCCTAGCGGCAGGATCCGGCGATCTGAGTGAGGGCAGACACAGGCAGGCAGGTACCCGCGCGCGCATCACATCCGTGACGCTAGGGTGCTGGCGTGGCCGGCGGGTACTGCGGCGCGCAGCAGCTTTGTTCTCCTGCGCCCCCGCCCTGCTGGTCCGGGCCTGCTGGGGCCCACGAGATCTACTTGGCAGGATGGTATATCCTTTTTAGATTACGGAGCAGTATATCCTAATCCTATCATCATTTGACGATCTTTTTGCGGGATCCCTATTGATCGGTCACGCTGCCGTGGCGTACGGCGCGTGCGGTGCACATGTCGAAACGATGCCACATCCCAGTGCTGGTGGCTCAGCTGCGCGGCATGCAGGTAAGGACATGGTTTCACGTGCGGTCGTGGTGCGGGTTGACCATGCGAGCGAAGGACCCGTTTCTCACGCTCCACCAAGTGGATGCGATGCTACGATCCACACTACGAAATTGTACGTGAAAAAAATAGAATACAATTAGAGGATAGATTGAACCAAATAAAAAGCGTACGCCCTAACCCCGCCGCGGTGAGACGATCCGGCGTGACCGAGATCCCCTCTACCCTGACGGTCGTACGCGTAGGTCGCCGGTCAGATCCCCTCCACCCTGACGGCCGGGCGGAGCAGATCGCGAGGAGGATACGGCATGGTGGTCTATGGGTGGTACTGTGGAGTGGTAAATCGGAGATGGAGATGAGCCAATAGCAACCGCGGCAGCTCTGCTGGCCTAGTAGATTCAGGATCCGATCGCTCTCGCCTTTGAATTTTGATGCCTCCCTCGCCCTGCAGGCTGCAGCCTTCGCATCAATTGGTGTCAGCGTGGGCAACCTCTCGCCGGAGGCCGGACCCCGGATATCCTACTGGCCAGGCGATCAATGAAGTGGACTGGGACAGCTCTGCCGCTGCCGCGCGTGTTGACGACGCGATCGGTGCGAGGACGCAGGCTGCGCTGCAATTGCCTGCACTGACGCTCGGACACAGAGCCACAGAGACTGGTTGCCGGATATGGTGGAGGTTGAGAAAGGCAAAGGAAGATTTGCCCTTTGACCTTGTTTAGTTCTGCAAATTTCCGCAATTCAACCGAAAATAACGTATCGAAAAATATACCTCTTTTTGCAACATGTTTTTCAATGCACTTTTTTTTACAGGAAATTCAATCAACTTTCACGAACTAAACAAGGCCTTAAAAGGTTGTATATCGGCACGGCGAATACTATAAGCCATTCTCTCTTTTTTTTTTGCTTTATAAAAAAGACATAGAATACATCGTGATCGAGCACTGAATCTCGAGATTAGTTTAAACTGCAGTATCAACCATATCCAAGGGGATAAAAAGCGTGCTTGCTTTTCTTGTCTAATTTATGGTGCTTTGCCAGCCTTTCTCTTTCCATCTGGTGTGATCGATCTTTTTGCTGGATACGGTGCCTTTCAGCGCCCCAATCAGGAGGGGTACGTACACCGTACACATGTTGGCGGTTCCGCCGTGTGCCGGTGTCAATGAAGGTAGTAGCTGCTGTGCTACGGCTAGCTCAGAGTACAGTACATCTTGCAGATATGACGATTTTCACGTGACGTGGATCTGTCTTAAAATTCATTTCCATAATATTGCGCTGCTATAGGATTCATAAGCATATATATGTTGCTGTACTTGCTGTCTGAAAGGCACTCCCAGTGGCTAGTTGATATTCTACTTTTTTTTTTTGTAACAGCTATCCTACTACCAGTTACTCTGTTATCCATAGTACGACTAGGGGCGTGTTTAAATTCGGCAACTTTGCATAAAGTTTTCACCTTGAGAACTGTATCAGTTCATTTTTTCTCTATGTGCACGCAACCCAATGCATAAACATTTCATCACTTTTCACCAATTCACCGGAGTTAAACACCCTATCAAGGAGCTCCGCTCTAATTCCATGACAAGAAACCGCAAGGATCTTTTGCCTGGCCGTCTGCCCTGCCGTGCAAAGCAACGCTGCCTCCCAGTATCATCATCCAAAAAAAATCTTTTCAGAGTAGCTGCACCTACACACCCATGCCCCATGGCCATGCAGAAACTAGCCACTCTCAACATGATGGCCTATTCCTGTTTGCTAACGTTGTCACATGTGCTGTGACCCAGCAACTGAAGCAGTCATCATCCTCCCTGACCAAATGGTCTCCACAGACAGTAATAAAGTGATGAAGAGCTTTTCGTCAAGAAAAAATTGTTGCTCTTGGAGCTATTGGCACGCTGATGCAAATATGCAATCCACAGAGAGGACAAGAGAAAGAAAATAAATACAAAGGAAATGAGATGGTCCATGGAGAATGATGGGTTAAAAAATCGGCCTTTTTCGGCAGGTGAGGCACCGCCGGCCGGAATACACAGGGGCAGCATCATGGTGTCTCCCTTGTCACTGTTTCGCCCCATTTCTGTCCGTGTCGGTGTCGCGTCGGGGCTGCCCTGCCCGCTGCCCGTGCCTGGGCCACTGCCGTGTGGGCCAGGCGATGTTGTGGTAGTTGGACCGGTAGACGCCCCCGGCGTTGCTGTAGAAGGATCCCAGCGAATTTCCGGGGGATCTTGAGAGATCATGGGCATGTGACAGCAACAAATACGATGTCGTCTCTCGCCGGCCTGTGTGACAGCCGATCCGCTTGCCTTGCAAGCAACGGCATTTTCGTGGCAGATAAGGTTTCAGACTTTCAGCCTCTGCGTGCCGATGACTACTTACATCAAAGTAATAATATCATCCGATATCATCCGAGTTAGGGCATGTTTATTTCGTGAAAGTTGGCAAATTTTGGAAACTAGTTTGCAAAGCCTCAAAGTTTGACAAACTTGTAGAAACCAAAAGTTGAAGGGGTATTTAGTTCCAAGGTCGCAAATTTGCAAACTAGTTTTGCAACTTTCATCAACTAAATATGCCCTGGCATGTTTAGTTAGTGAAAGTTGGCAAACTTTGGAAACTAGTTTGCAAAGTCCCAAAGTTTGACAAACTTGTAGAAACAAAAAGTTGAAAGGGGGTGTTTAGTTCCAAGGTTGCAAATTTGCAAACTAGTTTTGCAACTTTCACCAACTAAACATACCCTTATTTACACAGGATAACAAATTTGATGCTGATGTAAAGTTAAAATTTGAGTGGCCTCTGCTGAAGAAGGCAATGAGGGCATTGGCAGATTATTGCAGAAAGCTCCACTAACTCACTGATCGGGGAGCCAGCTCTTTATAGCGGATGCAATCTTATTCGGTGATTTGAAGATTTCGAAGTGCTCCGAAAGTAGGGACGGAGCCAGGAGGGGCTCAAAGAGTTATCAGGAAAGGAAAAAAAAAAGAGAGAAAACACCAACATCAGTTGGCCTCAAACTAACGGCTCAAACTAAGGGCGAGCCTAAGGCTCCACCGTGGTTGGGTGCCTCAGTCTCCGCATATTCATGCAGAGGGGGTGTTCAATTCCCCAAAAAACCTTTCACCAAAATTTTTCCTAAGGGAATCTTACATGCATGGAGTAGTAAATGTGTGTTAATGACAAAACCCATTTCATAACCTCCAGGTAACTTTTCGAGACGAATCTAATGAGCCTAATTAGGTCATGATTTGCAACAGTGATGCTACAGTAACCATCCGCTAAATATCCACTAATCATGGATTAATTACCATCATTAGATTCGTCTCGCGATTTCCAGGCGAGATCTATAATTAGTTTTATTATTAGTCTACATTTAATACTCTAAATGGTAAGATTTTCTTGCAAAATTTTTCACCAAAATTTTTTCACCCAATTGAACACCCCCAGAGTCCACATCACATAAGTTGGTAGCTTCTAAATTCTAGTGGTGTCAGAATACTTTTTTTTAAAGTAAAACAGACGTGTTCGGATGGCCCTGGACAATTTTTTGTCCTCAAGGAATCTTGCATGCATGAAGTACTAAATAAAGTCTATTTACAAAACATTTTCACAGATGAGTGTAACTTTACGTGACGAATCTAACGAGCCTAATTAATCCATGATTGGCTACAGTGATGCTACAGTGATCATCCTCAAATCATGCGGTCAAAGGCCTCATTAGATTCGTCTCGAGCCTGTTCGCTTGGCTTATCAGCCACCAGCCAGCAGTACTTCAGTCTCACAACAAATCAGCACCAGCCACCAGCCACCAGCCAGCCAGCAGTACTTTTCTCTCACAACAAATCAGCACCAGCCATCAGCGACCAGCCAACCGAACAGCCATGCAAAGGCAGGAATCTCTCCGGTTGCCAAAAGTTGCTAGAGTAGAACAAACATTACATGTTTAATTTCATAAGTTTTTTCTATTCATCCCACTAATTAAGAGTATTAAACGTGGATTAATGATGGATTAATTAGGCTTAATAGATTCGTCTCGCGATTTCCCGTCCATCCGTGTAATTAGTTTTATAATTAGATTATGTTTAGCCCTTCTAATCTTTGATTTAGTTTTGCTACAGTAAATTTTTAAACTTATCCTGCTGAATTAAACAAGGTAAAGAGTTGCCTCAGTTTTTTTTTTTATCAACGTGCATCCTTACTTTTGTGCGAGGCCGCTAGCTAGCACTCAGGAAGTCAGGAAGGAGTAGATGTATATGTAAGAGCTATATGATGACGTATGCAAAAAGGTAAAAGGTGATCCTTTAGACATTTCCATTGATACTGCATGTCCTCCAAAAAGGCTCCCTGAGAGATGGCACATGCACGCATGCGTGTCAAGCCTGCATCAGAACATCATAATGAACAGGCAGGCACGTACAGGACCTAAAAGTTGCAATTCATTCACTAATCCTAGCGAGGCATCAAGGCCTTTGCCGCTTTGAGATCTCGCCGTTTGACCAAAGCACGCAGGATCTTCAGAGATCTCCAGCTGACCCCTCTTTTGACCCACTAATTGTGAGCCTGCAGCTGCAACAATCATACACCCAAGGAGCCCATGCCCTTTGTTCCCTTGTTGCTTGCGAATCACACTGTGTCTTGTGGCTTTGCTACAATGATACGCCGCTGCGTGCATTGGATGGATTTGCAGCAGCTGAAGATGGGCGACAACGAGGCGGCCTACCAGGCTCAGCAGTAGCAGTCCCTGCGAAGGGCTGAAGGTGAATAGGTGATGGTGGCATGGTGCCATGCATTGTGCTACGGGGAAGGAGGCTTCAGATTTTCAGAACTTCAGAGTGGCCCTGCACTGCAGTGAACAGGTCATCATTTTCACTCATAAGTAGGTAACACACACGAGACACGATTTCTGCATTACCTTTCTGCGGTACAAAAGAAAGACAGAATCAAGATTGGTGTAAAACAAAAAAACAAATAAATCCAGAGCAAAAAACTGAAGTGCATGTCGCATACCTCTCTGACTGTGGCTTTGTTTAGTTTGGAAAGTGGAAACTTGCCGAATCGTAAAAATGAGATGTTGGAAGGGGTATTCGGATACTAATAAAAAAACAAATTACACAACTCGTCTGGAAATTGAATTTCGAATCTATTAAGCCTAATTAATCCATCATTAAAGATTGTTTACTGTAGTACGACGTTGTCTAATCATGACCTAATTAGGCTCAATAGATTCGTCTCGCGAATTTACCTGAGGTTATGGAATGTGTTTTGTTATTAATCCACATTTAATACCTCTAATTACTGTTCTAACATTCGATGTGACAGGTGAATAGTGAAAATTCGCTGGAAACTTGCCGATCTAAACAAGACCTGAGATGGACTGATGGACATACAGGGAGTGTTGTACTCTCTGTATGTTTTGTCGTATGCAACTCACAGCATCCCGTTGTTGGCCCGTTCTACTGCCCAGGAAAGCTATCTGCTACGGCGCTGGGACACTGGACAGGTGTTCAGCTCCGTTCCCATTTCTAGGATCCTGTGGATTTGCCCTGACGCGACGTGTTACCCGACCGTCAGACCTTGCGAAGGACTCTGCATCCTGTAGTAGCAATTGCATAAGCTTGAATTTATTATGTACAGGAAGATTGTCATTGACATTTTATACGTACTATATATAAAAGCGGAGGAAGCAAAAATAAGTTATGCCAACAAGCCCTCGCTAGCTTTATGAGCTGATTGTTTCACAAAACAGACAACCCTGTAGAAGTATAAATCTGTGTACTTGTACTACCAATGTAAACGCTGTTGGGAAAGTGCGTAGTGTCGTGCTCCTCCGGTACAAGCTCGTGGTCATGGGGGACGGACGGCGAGGTGGCCAGGGCGTAGCGAACAAAGCGCAGCTGGCAAGGATGTGTCGTCGGGGGTAGGGGCATGGGGGCTGGGCCTAAACGCCGGGGAGATCTCGGCAAGATCCTGGATGGGACGCCGCGAAGTGGAGCGGATGGATGGATGCATGGTGGAGGCGGAGCCGGGGCAGGGCGACACGTCGTCACGGGATCCTATGGATTCGTCTGTCTCTTCTCAGCTGTCCCTTGAATTCGCGGGGCCACCGCACCATCCCCCAACCTAACTAACCGAGGTTAATTTGGTTCTCACGTGACAGTTAGCCCAGTTCGGTTCTGATTCGCGGCGCTTGGCCTAGCTTAATTGGCCCGGATTATTACCTCTTTACCCATCACGCTATTAATCTGACCGACGGGACGAGAGCAGAAGAAGCCAGCAGCCACACCACACGAGCGGTGATGCACGGCTATGCTACCTCGATACTATTCCGTATCACGTATTCCATACGTGAATACGTATCCGTATCCAATACAATCGATGCACTTTACATCATTATATTTTTAAAAAAACTAACATATCCGTGTATCCATATCGGCCGGTTACTGATACGCGTATCGGTATCCGTGCTGCATAGATGCACGGTGTCGATGGGACGATGGCGCCCGCACCCAACCTTGCGCTCGTCAGTCACGTACTACGCGTCCTCCGATTCGGGCCGGGGCAGCCACCGCACGGGCCGTGCCCCTGACGTCCAGCCAACAAAGCCAGCCCACGGCCGCGAGGGGGCCGCGGCCTGGTAAGATTGAAGAAGCGCATTGAAGCGCCGAAAAACGAGGTGGGCCACATTTACTCCCCGGGATCCTGCGCTTTACTACGGTCCGCGACCGCCGACCAGCGTACGAGAGCGGTCGGTCGCTGGCAGCCCGAGCGGGGCGGATCGCGAGAAGGACGGGGCGATCTGGCAGTGGCACAGGCGCATCGGGTCGACGCCGACTGGTGGCGCTACTGCGCCGGTGCAGCTTTGTTCCCCCGCCTGTCTGGTCCCTGGTCCGGTCCGGTCCGGTGGAGGGTCCACCCCACGAGATCGGAGTGCCAGGACGGCAGCTTCTCCTTTTCTTATTCGGCGATCTTTTGCGGGATCATGTTTGACTGTTTCGTCGTGTTTACTTCCTTCCCAAAAAAATTTGCAAAAGGGAATCTTTCTTGCATGGAGTACTAAATGAAGTCTATTTGCAAAACCCAGCCACGGATGAGCGTAACTTTCCGAGACGAATCTAATGAGCCTAATTAATCCATGATTTGCTACAGTGATGCTGCAGTAACCATCTTCTAATCATCCTCTAATCATGCGGTCAAAGACCTCATTAGATTCTTCTCGGAAATTTACTAGAGGTTGTGGAGGTAGTTTTGTGAACTGACATTATTTAATACCCCTAATTAGTGGTCAAAGCTGCATTTATTACCCTGCAAAAATTTACAGCTCCTATCTAAACACGGCCTTTGTGTCGCCGTGGCGCGATCAATGAAGTGGAGTACGGCGCTGCAGCATGTGCGGTACATACGTACACGTAACGGAGAAGTGCAAGGGCACGGACCACGGAAGCAAGCGCGCGGGTTGGCGCGTCGTCGGTGTCGCCGGGGATGGATCAGAATCAGATCTTAGAGCAAGTCCAACAGCTTGAGAATATTTCATCTCAATAGAGAGATTTTGGGGATGGACAAAACCAAGATATTGGATTATTGGAAAAACTGATCCATCAGCTTCCCAATAAGTCATTCCCAAAAATGTGGGGATTGGGGATGAGAGAGCTATCTCCACTATAGTGGAGATGGAGAGGTGTTTTTTGTCAATGGAGAAAAAATGGAGAAGCTATTGGGGATCTGTTGGAGTTGTTTTTTTCTCTTCCATCCCCAATACACTCATTTTTTTTTTTGCTATTGGGAATTGGAATGGGGAGCTCTTGGACTTGCTCTTACAGCGACTCGATCCGTCGAATATTTTCTACCGCGAGCTGAGTATACGGTTATGTTTATCATATATGTAAAGAGCGCATACTAGCCAAAAAAAAAAGAGAGAGAGAGAGCGCATACTAGCAAAAAAGGATTTTATTTAGTTTTGGACGGTGGTATTTCACCGGAATTTCGAATAAAAAAGTGTGGAGACTGTCCCTAGGAAACTCCTGCTTGCTGTTCGAATTTGAAGTGAGAACTGAGGAGGAGGAGCAGAGGATAAAAGATCCTAGCGTCCCATGTCCGGATCCCCAATGTCCATATGCTGCTGATATGATATGCCTTTAGGCTAAAAGCATAGAGGGGTCGGCTCCAACTGCAGAACAACAAATGGCCTGCCCTCGCCGCCTCGCGTGGGAGGCAAGGCAAGCAATGCTGCCCCCCGATATCAACATATCATCTGCAAAAATCTTCTCACCGAGGAGCTGCACACATGGCCGGGTAGAAGAGTTGGAAACTGCTCTCGACATGATGTCCAATGGGCACATAACAAAGTCACAAACACACACATATATGGATGGCAACGGGCATGAAATATCCGCGTGCCCGCGGATAGTAAACCCGGTGGGCGCGGATATAGGTCTTCGTTGTGCCCGCGGGCACGAACCTAGACCCAGAGGATATCTCTTCGCGGGCAGAGAAAAATGGTATCCGCACCCGCAAATCCGCGAGACCCGCTCCAATATACCTGACAGGTGGGACCCACACACACACACACACACACACACACACACACTGAGGTTAGGGTTTCATTCTCATCTCACCACTCGTTTCTTTTCCCCTCCCTCGCCGTCGCTCGCACGGACGCACGGGCGCATTCGCTCGGCCCCCCGCGCCCTTGCCCTCCCCTCCCGATCCAGCCCCCTTGCCCCGCCTCCTCCCCTCCCAAATCCCGATCTAGAGGGCGAAGAGCCGAAGACGGAGCGCGGCGCGTAGCGCGCTCGCCGCCGTCGCCATCTCCCCGCTGAGCCTCCGCCGCCGTCTTCCCATCAACCGTCACCACTCGCCAGCAGGAGCCCCCGTCCGGAACTCCGGATCCCGCCGTCGCCACTCGCCGGCCTGAAGCCCCGCCGAGCCCGAAGCCCCCCTGCTCGTCGCTGACTGCTGCCCTGTCCCTGCAGGTATTTCTTCCCCCTGTCCGCTGTACTCTGTCTTCTGATGTGGATCTGCCGCTGCCCATCGATGAATATGGCTTGTTATGCACTGATCTAGATCTGCGCATGAATGTGTGTCCTTGTTATGCACTGATGTTTTGTAGGCTGTAGTAATAGGCTAATAGCCTTGTTAGTTGTGTTAGTGCACTGATGAAGTGATTTGCACTTGTTAATTTTACTCTGCAGCTGCAGTGGCCAGTAGTTCCCAAGTGCCGGCCTCCCAAGCATTGAGGAAGAAATGAAGGTTGAAGTCTTGAAGATTCTTGCATCACTACTGCTGATGATTCTGACTAATAGTGTAACTGTGTGAGACTCGAGAGTTGAGAATGGGTTGTATCAATGTGTTCCTGTATCTTTGTCAGACTTGTTCATTTGCTTTGCTTGTTCAGAGATTGTTGTTGAGACATATGCACTACTGATGTGAATATAAATATGTGATTTACTGTGGAGAGCTTGAGCTTGCGGGCACACGGATTTGCCCGCGGGCATGGTATATTCGCGGGTCGCGGGCGCGGGCGTGGCTTTGTGCCTGTGGCGGGTCGCGGGCACGGATTTTTGCTTGCGGGCGTGGATATGTATAGACAGTATCCGCGAGGATTTTGGCCGTTGCCATCTCTACACACATATGAAGGCACAGAATCTAATGCAATAACCAAAAACTACAAGCCGATGAAGAATCTGTTCAAAAAGTTGCTCTTGCTGCAATTATCTGTTCAAAAAGTTGCTCTTGCTGCAATTGGCATGCTGATGCAGTGACAGTAAATACATTCCAGACAGAAGAATAAAAGAAGGAAAAAGAGAGCAAAAAAAACAGAGAAAAGGGCATGGTCCATTGGAAATGATGGGCTCCTCAGCGAGATGCCACATGCCGGAGTATACTGGAGCAGCATCATGGTGTGTACCCTTGTCGCTGTTCTCTGCTCGTGTCCCGGGCCACTGCCACGTGGGGCCGCGCAATGCCGTGGTAGCTGGATCGCGTAGCTGCCACAGGCGTCCCTGTCGAAGGAGATCCCAGCAAATTTCCGGGGATCTTTGAGAGATCGCGCGGGCATGTGACAGCAACCAACAGTACGATGTTTCTTGCCCCGGCATGTGGACAGCCGATCCGCAACCAACGGCGTTTTCGTGACAGATGTGTCTGATCCATCACCTCTGTCATGTACAGTATGGCGCCTGCATCTCGGAGATCTACTCCGTACGTGTTGGTATACGCACAGCAGAGAGGTAAAAAAGAAAGACCTGAATTATCTGCACAAGAGAACGGATTTTACACTGAATGGCTGCAGGAACATGACAAGCAGTCAAGCACACAGAAGGCACAGCTGAACAGAACATCAAATACAATGTTGTTCAGTGATCTCAATATTTTTTGAAGTACCCCAGAAGAAATGAAAAGGAAGACAAAAAAGGCAGCTGAGAGTGCAAATATTGCACAAACTAGCAGCTTCCTGTTCACACAGCTATCTAGCTAGTACAAAGGCTTCCTCAAGACCTCAACTGAATTTGTGCAGATTCAGGAACAGTCCATGAACTTGCTCTCGCATGAAGTTGTGCCTCGTCAGGATCCCAACAATGGAAGGTCTCTGCAATAAGCAAGTAATTAGTTACAGGCACAAGAAGCCAGAAAAGCATGTCAGGTTATGCAACAAATATGAACTCAAAAGAATGCTCAGCACTGCGATATCTTGATCA
>CM014274.1:8199911-8236493 GCA_004135705.1 Alloteropsis semialata
GGTCCGACGGCCGACGCCGATATGATGAGTGGTCCGATGACCGACGCTGGTATGATGACAGGTCCGATGATCGACGCCGGTATGATGATAGAGTTGATGATCGCCATCACTACGGTTATAGGTCCGATTGGTATACAGATGGACGTCAAGCTTATAACCGGTACGATCAAGATGATGATCATTGGGGGTGTCCTTTCTTCGTATACTGCTGGAACGAGAAGCTTAGACTGCCATCAAAGGCAGATTGTCCTGAATGCAGCTTCCAGTATGAAGAGTACAGAGCTTCCAAGAGAGGTCGACGATCAGTTCATGAACGGATCGGCGTCAGGATCGATGATCATCGTCAAAGAGATGAAGGCCGGGTTAACGCTCATGGCCACAAAAATAATGAAGGCCGGGCTGATGCTCATGGCCCTGAAAAGATGGAAGAGAAGGCTCTAGTTCAGAACGGATTGAAGAACCTCCAATGAGGCCTGGACAGTGGTGCCCGTCAGGAATTTCTAAGTCCAAGAAGAGGCGTGTGCAACGCTTGCGCTATAACGAGCAGATCCAGGAGCAAGAGTTGGCGAAAGAGAAGAAGTGGCGCGTCAAGATGGCCAATGATGAGGAAGCAAGTACATCGGCCGCAATAAATATGGTTTTGATGTTGCCGTCCGATTTTGCTGCTCTTGATGAACAAGACGACCATGAGGTCGATTATGAACTGGAAGAAGCCGCTGCATGCTTGGTTCTTGATTCAGAAAAGACGGTTTTTGAGAAACCAAATGCAAATGGGTATCGGCATCTGAAGCCTCTGTACATTAAGGGATACGTTGATGGGAAGCCGATGACCAAGATGTTGGTTGATGGAGGAGCTGCAGTCAATCTCATGCCTTATTCCACGTTCCGCAAATTGGAAAAAGGGATTGATGATCTAATCAAGACCAATATGACGCTCAAGGACTTTGGCGGAAACGTTTCAGAGCCTCGGGGGGCAATTCATGTTGAATTGACCATCGGCAGCAAAACATTGCCAACTACCTTCTTTGTGATTGATGGCCAAGGTTCTTACAGCATGCTCCTCGGGCGAGATTGGATTCATGCCAACTGTTGCATCCCATCCACGATGCACCAATGTTTGATTCAATGGCAGGGCAATAATGTGGAGATCGTCCCGGCTGATGATTCGGTTAGCATTGCTACGGCTGAATCGACGATTTGGGAGTTCGAAGGAGTTGAATGCCTATCAGGAAAAACATGGGATGGTGACTTTCTCAAGGTGTCCGATCAAGGACTACAGCCGATCCAAGCAGTCGGCTCTGAGACTTTATTTTAAATGGCTGATTTGGTTGCCGATCATTGTGGACCTAACATTAATGCTGCTGAGCAATGCACCATGGAGCTTGATGCAATTGGTCCGATCAATACAGAGGCCGATGTGGTTGACGCAGTTCCCTGGACCATGTTCTTTGATGGTTCATCTTACAATGATGGTTGCAGAATCAGCCTTCTTATTATTTCGCCTCGGGGGGCAAGATTCGAGTTTGCTTATCCGATTGAAAAGTGCACAAATAATCATGCGGAATATGAAGCATTGATGAAAGATCTCCGGATTCTTAAAGAAATCGGCGTTCAATTTGTTGAGCATATTCCAAGACATCATAATGAGGAAGTAAATCGGCTGGCGCAAAAAGCGTCTGGCTATCGGCCTATGTCCGATTTGATGGTACAGGAGATACCAGAAGGAGATTGGAATCGTTGAATATTTGAAGGATTCTTGACTTCCAGGAAGTTATGTTACAAATCAATCAGTGCTGGAATACCAAGATTCAGAAGAAAGGATTTCAACATCTATGCTGACACGACATCGGCTCGTCAATCCGAAAAACTATGTATGATCAAGTAAACTTTATTTCTTACTGCGAAATACTTGGAAATTTTATTTTATGAAAATAAAATACATAGTTTAGCTCCTCAATGATATGAAATTCCTACCAGAGCCATATGTTGATATCTTCTGAAAACTTTACACATATGCTGCTTGTTTTGTATTGAGCATTGTCAAATTGTTTGTGACCCTTGTGAGATTTGTTTCATGCTTTTAAGATCGAGATCACGTACACTCCACATATTATTCCATTGTTGAGTATGCTAGACTTTAATTTTTGGGCACATCACTGTCGTTTGGTCTGGATTCACATACTCGACTATTCATATGCTGACTTCTATACTGGGAGTTACGCAAAAACATGCCTTCCATCCATACAAAAATACTCCGTCCCTTTGACATGACTCTTCAAATTCATTATGCAAAAGGTATGGGTTGTGCAAAAAAGAAAAAAAAATAATATATTATCCGTGCTCAAGAGCATAAGGAAGAGTGATAAAAAATAAATATGAAAGATAGCCCATATCTGAAAAGAAAAGTAAAATAAAGAGTCATGCAAAGGGAGTTTCACCCAAAAAATTCCACACACATGCACATCTTGATCTGATTGTATGACTTATTTTCTCTACTGGATCCAGTTTTTGACTTTGCAAGATATGCAGTGCAAGTATGCTTCTTTTCTATATCCTACCCTGAGCTCCACAAAAAAAAAGGGCCTTATTAGAAGTAGGAAGAAAAAGAGACGATACAGTACCTTGGTGAGGAATAATACACATTGAGCGATCTGAAAGAATCATTTGAGGAGCGAAGTTATGTTTTGATTTGAAAATGAAAACCCAAGTTATTTAGCAGGAAGAGTAGAGTTTTCTTGATTATTCATATTGGCTAACATGTTATGATAAAGAAGCTTGAAGGAAGGTATCGGCTATGAAAAGGGCAGTGCTAGAGAGGTCAAGGTGTTGAATCTATGAAGCGAATTGCATCGGTTAGGAGATTGAGGCGCTGGATTTATAGAATTTCGAAGCATGAATCCTTCATACTCCGAAACTGGGGGGCATATGTTGACACCAGATTTTCGCACCTGACATGATGGGTCGGATGATGACATGGTGAGGTTGAGACTGCGAAGTGGACCCGTTGACTGGTCAAGGCCAAAGGTGACAGAGAAGGAAGCCGATGCTGAGGAAGGATCTAATGAAGCAGGAGTCCGATCCGACGACGAGTTCAAGAAGGAAGTCACGTCGGCTAAGTAGGAGGCGTATCAAGTTCAGGGACTATTTCCTTTTCAGAAGGTGTTTGAGAGTCCCGTTGTATCTTAAATTTAGTTTACCTAATTTAGTTAGTCTGGTCCGATCAGGACTCTCCATGACCAGGGTATAAATATGAACCCTCGTCCATTGTAAAGGACAATTCTCACAATTCAATACAACCCGGCTTCACGCCAAAACCCTAGTAGTAGTTACCGACGAAGCTCATTGGTGGACGGGCTTCATCAGTTCTGATCTCCGGCTTACCAGTAAGTTAGTCAATTTATCGAACTAGTATAGGCTTTGAATTGAGGCGCATCGCCCTTTCTCGTTTATACTGTTCAACCGATTTATCTCTGGATAATCAAGATTGATATAGATTCCCTACGTCGGAGCTAGATCAATATTGATTATTCAACAGATTATCGTTTATCGGACTATACTTTAAGCCTAGATTCCCTACGTCGGAGCTAGGTATCAAGATTAATCTAGATTCCCTACGTCGGAGCTAGAGTAATCTTGGTTACTAAAGGTAGTCTTTGCGGTTTGTTGGAGTTGCTAGATTGGTTTAGATCTACGCCATGTGAATCAATTCTACTTCTTCAACGGCTTTGAGCATGGGTCTTGGTCCGATTTAAGCATTATTTATCTTACAGCATCGTTCTATGTCCGATCTTGCCTTGTGGTTTAATCTGGTTGTTCTTTGAGTATTGCATTGGTGTAGATTCCCTACGTCGGAGCTAGATTTCTCTGAAAAGGCTATAGTCCGATCGGTTGGTTAGATGGTCCGATAAGATGAGTCAAACTGGCAATTAGGCAAGATGGATAATGTATCGGCTTACACTGTGATTATTTAACATCTTGTCTCAAGACACAGCTGATCCATTACTTTACATATTGGCCTTGTTTTATACTTTATTTCATTATTCAAAGGCTAGTCTGTTATATCAATCAAGGTCCGATCCTGATTGGTCCGATTCTGAGGTCCGATTTGGTGTCTGATTGAGGTCCGATCATTCGGTCCGATTGACGTCATCATTGAGGTCCGATTCTGAGGTCCGATCAGTATCGGCCGATGCGTGTCTGATTGGGTCTTGGCTAAAATTCGACGCTACTCCATCGTCTGAAATAGAGCCGGCACAATCATAGAGCAATTTAACTGTTTATTCCCTTGTCAATTACAGGTCAAATTGACTGGCACGCCGCGAACCTGAACTGGAGTGTAGACTGGCACTGGAGCGAAGCAGACTCTCCCCGGTCATCGTGTGCTGCACGCGGGAGATACGTCCGCCGATTTTCCGCGTCAACACCTCCAACAAATTTCGGTCAAATCTGCTAAAATTTTAAGGTGTGAACGCGAATTTTTAATTCTAGGGTCCAGGTTTACATATGGGGGCGTGGGGCCCACATGCAAATTTGGCTACATTGATTTGCACGGAGCAGCGGACTGTGGTTCTGAAACATCTCCAATAAATTCCGGCAAAACCGCTAAAATTTTAAGGTGTGAACATGACTTTTAATTTTAGGGTCCGGTTTTGGACGTGAGCCCCACATATAGATATGGCTACACCAATTTGCACGAAGTAGGGGATTATCATTCTAAGGCATTTCCAATAAATTTCAGTCAAATTCGTTAAAATTTTCATGTGTGAACGCGAGATATTAATTCTAAGGCATTTCCAATAAATTTCAGTCAAATTCGTTAAAATTTTCATGTGTGAACGCGAGATATTAATTTTAAGATCTGTTTTTTAATCTAACTTACACTTACACACATAACCATTATAATTGTTAATCATTCTAGACCGTTGTAACTATTAAAACAAACCAAATCAAACCATTATATATGACAATCTATTATTCACCAAACCAAGCAACTCCAACAAAAACCAAACCACTAAAGCTGGTTTGAGACCAAACCATTACCAGCTTTAGATGGATGTCTGTCACTCTCTTCCGTTAAGGCCTGGTGCCATGCTCATGTTGAGCGGATGCTGTTAAACTTTGAACACTTATGCCGTAAATCGTTGAACGGTCTTTGCTTTTGCAGTAAGATGGGGGCTATCGGGCTATGGCCCTTTAATTCTTAAAAAAATACATACCAAGAGGCCAACAACGGATCTGAGAAGGCAGAAGAGCAACTCTACTGTATTTCAGTTCCAGTAGTTGCAGGTTCATGCCTCATCCGGTCATCCCGTCGGGCGTCGGCTGTCTACTGTCCTTCAGCCCCCAGGAGCAGGAGCAGGCAGCAGGGGCGAAGCCAGACGAAAAGACCGCCGGGATCGGATGCATTAAATACCGGGGTCGATCACATGATAAGCAGTATTGAGCAGGGTTTTTTCATTGAATTTGGCAAAATTCGCCGGGTCCGACGACCCGATGGCTGCATGTAGCTTCGCCCCTGGCACGCAGGCTCCACCGAAACGTCCTGTTGCGTCGCGTTCCATGTCATCTTTCTTTGCGGTCTTCGTCCGGCTTTTTCCCCAGGAGCCGAGCCGAGCCAGCGACTTTTTTTGACCCCCGCAGGCCGCCGCCGCGCAGGGAATTTCTCGGGCGCGCGCAACGCAAACACAGCCTCAAAGCCTGGCCCCGGCGGCCATCAGTGCTGCTTTCCGCAATGCGGCGCGCGGGCCAAGGAGACCGACCCGGCCAGAAGAGAGAATCATGCTTCGTCGCCGTGCCGTCCACGAGAGTGGAGTGGTGAATGTGGGCTGTGGTGATGCTGCCGTGCTGCCCCAGACCGCATGATTTCCGGCTTTGCGTTGATGCCGTTGCTTTGCTGCCGGGTGTCCTAGCAGGCTAGCACGCAAGTGGAATCCATGAACCAAGAGGATATTTGTACGTCGCGACAAAACATCACGTAACGGTATAAGTACAGTTAGCCGGTTTCTGTTCTCCTTTATTCAAAAAAAAAGTTTCTGTTCTCGCGAGCAAAGTTTGCTTGTGTTCCACGCGAAATTGTGTTCGAATTCGCACGAATCCCATCTTGTTGGCACCGAATTTCCTTGGCTTGAAGAAAAGATACGGGGATGCTCGGTTGATGAACTACAGAGTCACGGAAAGAGACGCAGCAAAGGTTCGTCTCCCCATCCTCCTCCCATCATTTGATCACACACCCCACCAAAAAGCACACGAGACAAGCGCAACCCATTCCCAACAGCAGCTGGCGAACGAACGAGAAGGCGAGGAAAGCAAAGCTCCCCCGCCCCGCCCCGGCCGGCCGCCCCCATCCATCTCTGATCACCTCTCCTCCGTTCGCCTCGCGTCGCGTCGCGATTCGATCCGGCTCCTCTCTCCTCCGCGCCGGCCCGGCCCCGTTCCGTCCGTCCCGTCCCGCTGCGGCTGCGCCCCGGACCCCAGCGATCCCCCCCCACCCCCGCCAAAGGCTGCGGCCGTCGCAGTCCCATCGATTCCGCCCGCGCCCGCTTTCCCACCCCTCGAAGCCGAATCCGATGGTTCCACCCGTTGACCGCCTCCGCCATCGGAGGCCGCGCCGCCTCCTCGGCCCGCGCGCCCGCCTCCTCCCCGCCCTATAGATAGGCACCCGATGGCGGTCGGCGGCGACGACGACGGCAGCATGGAGCGGGACTTCGCCGCCAGGCTGCGCCTCGCGCATTCGCCCTCCCCGGCCCCGCCCGCCGCCGCAGCTTCCTCCTCCCCCACAGCCGCCGGGGGGATCGCCTTCCGCGCGCCGCAGGAGCAATTCACCGCCGCCGACTTCGACCTCGGCAAGATCTACGGCGTCGGCTCCTACTCCAAGGTTGGTTCTATACTGCTTGCTACCCACTAACTGCTTGCATGACGCGTCGTGGCCCCGCGGCTGCCTGGATCGTGGGAATTGCGGTTACTTATCGAGGTGGAATGTGAAATGGCAGGTGGTGCGGGCCAAAAAGAAGGACACGGGCAACGTTTACGCGCTCAAGATCATGGACAAGAAGTTCATCACCAAGGAGAACAAGATCTCGTACGTCAAGATGGAGCGCATCGTGCTCGACCAGCTCGATCACCCGGGCGTCATCAGGCTCTTCTTCACCTTCCAGGACACATACTCCCTCTGTCAGTGCCTTACCAAACTAATAGTAGTCAGCATTGCAAAGAGCTACTAATTCAGTAATGCTGTGCCTCTTTTTGATTGTAGACATGGCGCTCGAGTCGTGCGAAGGCGGGGAGTTGTTCGATCAGATTGTTCGGGTTAGTGTCAACTGCTCATAATGTGGTTCATTCATGTCCTGTCATTGCTTTTTACGTGTTGAATCGGCTTGCAGAAAGGTCGGCTGTCTGAGGACGAGGCACGGTTTTATGCTGCTGAAATTGTTGATATATTGGAGTATTTGCACAGCGTCAGCCTAATTCATCGGGATGTCAAGGTGCGAAATTCAGAATGGAGTTGCCCATGAGACTTTATGTTCGTTCATATTTCACAAGGACTGTGTTACTCTTTCAGCCAGAAAATTTACTGCTTACTTCTGATGGGCACATCAAGATCGCTGATTTCGGTAGTGTCAAGCCTACAAGGGATACCCCAATCAAAGTCCTCCCAAATTCAACTAGTAAGAGAAAATAAGCTGCGTTGAATTGTCATAGAATTCCAAATGTTCTGTTTGTTAATTCTTGTCTTCCCTGTATTTTCGTATAGATGAAAGGGCATGTACTTTTGTCGGAACAGCTGCATATGTACCACCTGAGGTCCTGAACTCTGCCCCAGCAACCTTTGGGTGAGTGGACAACTTACATCTGGTAAACATGCAGCAAACAATTGCTGTAAGAATAATTGTTTTCCTTCACTATAGTTAAATTCTTCATCATAGTTTCATGCACGTTATGTCTGTATTCTGTGTGAGTTTAATCCATTATCAAGGATCAGCATTAGACTAGTTACATAAAATATTCACACTGCATTGTGCATCATGCATAAAATGCTGAAGACTGAAGGTCTGAGTGCTCATTTTACTAGTTAAGTTCACTGTCAAAGAAATGGACGCCTGCTGTGAAACTGCACTTTGTGGTGATATGGACATAGTTTCATACATATTTGTCTTATAACCTTCTTGGCAGAAATGACTTATGGGCATTGGGGTGCACACTGTACCAAATGCTGTCTGGATCTTCACCATTTAAAGATGCCAGTGAATGGTTAATTTTCCAGAGAATCATTGCAAGGGACATCAAATTCCCTGAGTATTTTTCTCATGAAGCAAGAGATCTTATTGACAAGTTGCTGGTATGTACATGTACTGATTACTTGTATATATTTTTTCCACAAGTTCGTTCTTTATTCTTCATTTAAATATAATTCTTTTTTTTATCATATAATTACCGCAAACAAAAAGTTCAGACATGTTTCATTAAAGATAGAGCATGATTTTAAAAAAATATGAAGCTGATTTCATATTTTTCTGAGTTAAAACGAATTTTCTATGAATTTTTTAAGAGTAAGCAAGATTTTAGAATTTTAATTGCGCGTATTTTCTAACAAATTTTTTAGATTTTTTTGTAAAGTCTATTTGATACCCTCAAACTATCAATGCGGTCCAATTCATCCCCCTCCTGCTGACGTGGCGCCACGTAGGACACGTGGACCCGTGCCACATCACCAAAACCACCTAAGAAACCACTTTGACTCAGTCAAGGGGGGTATTTAGTTCGGTTTTGCGAGTTGGGGTGTGTTTTATTTCCGATTTTTGATTTGGGGTGTGTGTTTTAGATTCAGCGATTAAGTCAGGGGGGCAAAATGGACTTATCTAAAAAAAATAGGATGTTAAGAAATAAGAAAGTGCCTTAGCTGGGACTTGTTATAGTGGGTGGGTGTGGGGGGTAAGAGTAAGAATGCTACCATATGTAAGTCATTTGCTGGAAAACCCATTGGATGCTCAGTTATGCCACTTACTGTCCAAATGCAAACATGCTGACTTTACTTTTAATACATAATAAATTTGCAACATTTTCCCTAAAAAAATGCATGCCTTAGATCCCAAATTCGAGAACGGTCAACTTGAACTCCCAGACATATAGGCTTGACTTATCCTATTTTATCTTGTTATAATATTCAGGATGTTGATCCAAGCAAAAGGCCAGGTGCAGGGCCTGATGGTTATTCTTCCTTGAAGCAGCATCCTTTCTTCAGAGGCATTGACTGGAAGAACCTGAGGAAGACACGACCCCCAAAGCTCGCGATTGACGCAAATGTATTTTTGTTACATATGTCAATTAAATCATTTAGTTTATTCTGTCCTTCATCTTCCTGACAATGTTCCAATTCAGGCAAATGAAGATGAGGATAGCCAGGATTCCAATTGGCTATCACAAATGGGAAGTACTACAGTCAACCAACAGTCAAACACTGTTAGTAGTAATGGTGCCGCATCATCATCTGAAGTACGCTCCCATATATCTAAATTAGCTTCCATCGACTCCTTCGACTCAAAATGGTAAGTGTCTTGTACCATGAAATTGTTTATGCCTTAAAAGACTCAGGAGAGAAAAGTTGAAACAAAATACGTAGTGGATATGGTGGACATCATACCCACATTTGTTTCCATGAGTTCCAATTCACATTGATGCATATTCCTAAATGATTTGGCAGGCAAGAATTCCTGGACCCTGGCGAGTCTGTTGTATTGATATCAAAGCTGAAGAAGATTAATAAGCTAGCAAACAAGAAGGTGCAGTTGATCCTCACTGACAAACCTCAATTGATCTGTGTTGATCCTTCAAAAATGGTGGCCAAGGGCAACATTATTTGGTCCGATGACCCAAGTGAACTCAGTGTGCAAGTATCAAATTCTTCACATTTTAGAATATGCACGGTATCTATCTAGACTGCCACCACTGCTTTAGTATTGTATTGGAATATGCATATTTACCGCAACTAATTGAGCTATCTTACAGCCAAAGAAGGTTTCAACATTTGAGGACGCAAAGCAGCGTGCCTGGCAATGGAAAAAGGCAATTGAAGACCTCCAACGCTGCCAAAAGAGTTGATTTTTAATTGAAACCAGGTTACTAAAACCTCAAATTAGGCATTGTTAATACAGCACATCCTTTTTCACTTGGAGAAAATGAGGGGCCATGTTTCTCCTGATGTCCTGCTCCCGTGCCTGGTTGTAGTCACTAATCGGCATGTTGACTGATGCCCCTATAAATTTTCCTGTTCTATCTACACTTGCATATAGGGCACAATTTTGTTTATTGTTTTTGTGACTGTAGCAGCAGATAGCATCAAACGGCTGTGTTCCAAAAATATCAACACAGGAAACTATTTCATCGAAATGACTTCAACAATGCTGCCATAGTTCTGTCACTGTTGTCTTAAATGTTCTAGTGCACCTACACGTTTATGAAGCTATTATTTGTTTTTTCAAGATACTGATTGTTGTGCTGACAACTGTCGCATCACCAATTTTGTCCACGGCATGGAATTACAAGAAGGCACTGTATCCTGCCTTCATTTCAATACCATTGTAAATACACAGGAAAAAATTGATTGAGATTTAAATTATAATTGGACAAGTGTACTCATCAGTCCTGTTTGCAGAACATGACAGTTTATACAACAATCTTATAAGTTGAAAAAAAAATGCTAATACTAGTTTACAACATGAAGTATACATCTTTATCACTATGGACCAAAGATTATGGTTAGTGGGGTCAAGTAGCGTTGGAAGTCGTCGAACGCCTTAATAGAGCTTACCGACACAATTGACAAGGACACCCAAGAGGCCAGAGGAATACTTGAGCTAGATCTTTTCCAGGAGACCACCACAACCAGCAGTATTCAAGTAGACTTGATTGTATCCCATCCTCATGCACGATCAACCCTTCTTATGCATATAGACTCGTGCACAATAGACGTAAGCAGCCAGGGAAAAAGAACTGAGCAGTGCAAGAGACCAGTAGAAGAAATCAAGATGGGCTCGGTTAAGATTGTTGTTGAACCAGCTTCCTGATCCAGTGCTACTTGTCACCTTGTCAATGGCAAATACAAGAAAACTGCTGATGAAGCTCCCAACTCCACCTATGCTCAGGTACAAAGCCACGCCCATGCTTCGTAGACTATCAGGAACTTGACTATAGAAGAATTCCTGCAAGCCAACGAGTGCAAGCGAATCAGCCAACCCAGCCAGAATGTACTGAGGGGCCATCCACACTACGCTCATTGGAATAACAGCTTCAGGGTCATCTAGCAGGTCATAATCTCTTGCTATCTTGAGCCGCCTCGTTTCCACGAGTGCAGCGATGGCCACAGCGATGATCGAAATCACCAACCCAATGCCGATCCTTTGCAAAACTGTGATACCAGAAGGGTTCTTGCTGTACTTCCTCGCTATTGGAACGAAGACTCGGTCATAGATCGGCAGAAAGATCATGATCGAGGCATGGCTCAAGTTTGTCCCGGAAGCAGAGGGTATCTGTAAGCCCCAAATCCTCCTGTCCAGTGTGTTGGCCTGCTTAGTGAAGAAAGTAAGGCCCTGTGTGATAACAACAGTGTAAAACAGGCAGGTAGCCCATATGGGAAACAGCTTAAGCAATGTTGTGGTTTCATGAGTAAAATTTGTGGTGCCGGAGTTGCTGGCATTGCCCTTGGACGCTGACAACGGACGAGAGCAGTGAGAACCATCAGATGATCTGAAAATGATGAGGAATGTTTGGTTTTAAACTCCCAGTTTCAGAAGAACTAATGGAATGTTTCAGTAAGCTCACCCTGAACGCCAGGATGCAAGACAACCTCTCGTCCATGCAGCAAGAGGTTTGATAGCTTGTCTGAACAGGTTTCCATCAGTCTGGAGAGGATAGAAGCGGTAGGTCTTGGCCCCAAGACAGAAAACAGCTAGGGAGATGGCCATGACCACGCATGGGATCCCAAACCCAAGCTGCCAGCTTATGCTTTCTTGAACGTAGCTCAGCACCAAGCCGGTAATGGCGTTCCCACCAAATGTGGCGAAGAACCACCAGTTGAAGAAGGAGCTCCTCGAGGCCAGTTCTTCAGGGTCATTGTCGTCGAATTGGTCCGCGCCAAATGCTTGGACGCAGGGCTTGTGGCCGCCCTGAGCAAGCGCCACCAGATAGAGGGAGACGTAGAAGAACGCTAAATGAGCAGACAAGTTTGAGCATCCGGCTGACTCCACCCCGCCACTGCACTCTGCTCGCTCTCGTGGCACAAGAACTGATGAGAGGGTGAGCATGCCTAGCCCCTGGAAACGGTGCAGCCAAAGGAATCAGCTTCAAAGCTTCAGACTGAAACGGAAGAGAATGGCTTATATTCTTTCAATACCAAAATATAGAGCAGCGAAGCGCAGATGATGGTGCGGTACCGGCCGAGCCAGGAGTCGGCAACCGCCGAGCCGAGCAGCGGCAGCAGAAACCCGACGCCAAACCACGCGTTGGCGGCCGCCGCGGCGGACGACGTGGACTGCCCGAGCGGGCCGGTCAGGTAGATGATCAGGTTCCCCATGATGCCATAGAAGGCGAACCGCTCCGCCACTTCCACTCCTGCGCCAGCGAGAATCAGTCAGAAAACACGACGGCGCAGTTGACCACCGACGAGGTTACATCGCTATCGAGGAGGCGTTGTCGCCTTACCGATGATAAAGAGGGCGGCGCGCCACCGGCCGGAGCTCCCACGGGCGGCTGGGCGGCCGAGGTGGTCCACCGCGGACAGTGGCGGCTCCGGCCGCGGCAGGAGGGCCTCCTCCGTCGCAGCCTCCATCCTCCGTCGTGCCTGGAGAGAGAGATTGTGGCGTTAGCTGAATTTCACATCATGGGATTTTCCTTGCAGTCCAGATCTGTAGTCTTGGATTCTTGCGATCGATGATGTCGATGTTGATGTTGTGCAACTTGGTCATTGCCATGAGGCATAAAGCATCCTCCAATGTAAAATAGTATAAGTACTGTTTCGCGAATAAATTAAGGCCACTTGTACGTTACCAAATCAACTAAAGTATTCAGCAGTATCTATCTCCATAAAAATCAGGATATTGACATTGCATTAGGACTAGACCTGTTGTTGGGTATCCATAATTCATACTCAAATCCACACTCATCTCAAATGGAGAGGGTATGGACAAAAAAATACTTACCCATTAGAAATGGTGAGGGTAGGGTATGGGGAGAAAACTATTTATCCATTAGATTTGTATAGTATCTAGTTAAAGAAAAATTATCCATTGGATATGGGTGAGAATGGGGAGGGTGAAGATTGGATAATATATATTTGGATTTGGGTATGAACAAGAGTGGGTTTCTCCATACCCTCCCCGGTGACATGTCTAATTAGGACCTTGTTTGAAGAACAAGGCACCGTCACGCGAGTATCCATCTTCAATTTATCACTATAGATCGTTGTTATTGCTGTCACTAAGCGCCTTAAATAAGCGATGCCCAATTTCTTCTCTACAACAATTTCATTTTTGTGATCCACTTATCTAATTACAGTCTTGTTTACTAGTAATACCATTTTCATTTGAGATAAAGATCACAAGGATAGGGTCCACAAAACCAACCACTGCAAAGGTGCAAGAAATCAACCAACCAAAAAACATTGAGCACAGCCCACGACTTATTGGGGGAAAAAAAAGTACAGGCAAGTGAAACTGCCACTCCCACTGTTCTTTAGAAAAGTTTTTCCTTAAAATAAGATTTGTGCTCCACGTGATTCCACGTGACCACGTTCCTATTCGGAATAAAGTAGTTCTAGGGGGTGTTTAGTTGCTTTCATTTTGCAAAATGAGCTGCATTGGGCCATGTGCACAGAGAGAAAAAAGTGCATTGGAAAACGCGTATTTTGCAAAACGACCTTATTCTGCAGAATGGAGGGGGGAAGTAAACACCCCCCTAGTTTTTTGATGGTACAAGATAGGAACACACAAACAGGATCAAGAATACAGTCCAACCTGATCTTTTAAATAACTTTGAAACGATTACTCGCAATTTTATATGTACTTGCAGAGAGGTACTGGTAATTAACCAACCAAGATGTACAAAAACATAACAAAGCATCTCCCATCAACATGACTTCAAAATAAAATCTATACGAAGAGCACCGATAGCTATTTCTGCACTTTATTACTGGCTCATGATGAGTTCATCTCATGGGCGATCATTGTACAAAAAGTGTACCCTTTTTCTTATACACATAGGCTTGTGCACAGTAGATGTAAGCCACCAGACCAAAAGCACCGAGCAGTACAAGACACCAGTAGAAGTAATCAAGATGGGCTCGGTTAAGATTGTTGGAGAACCAGCTTCCCCCGGTGCTACTAGTCACCTTGTCGATGGCATATACAAGAAGGCTGCTGCCGAAGTTCCCGATTCCACCTATGCTCATGTACAAAGCCAGACCAATGCTGCGCAAACTATCAGGAACTTGATCATAGAAGAACTCCTGCTGACCGACGAGTGCAAACCCACTGGACAAGCCAAACAGAATGTACTGAGGAACCATCCACACGACGCTCATAGGAATAACAGCTTCAGGTTTATCCAATAGGCCATAGTCTCTTGCTATCCTGAGCCTCTTCATCTCGACGAGTGCAGCAACAGTCACCATGATGACCGAAATAACCAAGCCAATGCCGACCCTCTGCAACACTGTGATACCCGATGGATTCTTTGTAAATTTCCTAGCTATCGGAACGAAGATTTTTTCATAGATTGGAAGAAAGATCAGGATCGAAGCGTTGCTCATGTTTAGTAGGGCAGCAGCTGGTACCACTAAGCCCCCTATCTTCCTGTCCAGTGTGCTGGACTGTTTAGCGAAGAAAGTGAAGCATTGTGCGTCAACAATAGTGTTAATTAGGCAGGTAGCCCATATGGGGAACAGCTGCTTGAGCATTTCTGTAGATTGATGAGGGACATTTGAGCTACCCGTGTCGCTAGCATCAACCTTCGACAATGATGGTGTTGTCAGATCGTAGCTAGAATCAACAGGTAATCTGCAAGCAAAAAAAAAAAAAAAGAGAGAATGTGGTTTCGGTATCAGAAAAATGGATTCAATTGGAGGTTTCAGTATCAGAAGAATAGGTTCTGTTTGAGGTTTCAGTAAGCTTGCCTTGAGTTCCATGCTGCAAGCCATCCACGAATCCGTGCTGCAAACGGTTTGCCAACTTGCCCAATTAGGTTTTCACTAGTCTTAGGAGGATAGAAGCGGTAATTCTTCTTCGCAATACAGAAGACAGCAAGGGAAAGGACCATTACGACACATGGAATTGCAAACCCAAGCTGCCAGCTTACACTTTCTTGAACGTAGTTCAGTATCGAGACGGTAAAAGTATTGCCGCCATATGCAGCCCAGAACCACCAATTGAAGAAAGAGCTTCTTGAGGCCAGTTCTTCAGGGTCATTCTCGTCGAATTGATCCGCACCGAATGCTTGGGCGCAAGGCTTGTGTCCGCCCTGAGCGAACGCTAACAGATACAGGGAGAAGTAGAAGAATGCCACCTGACCGGACAAACCTGAGCATTCAGCTGCCTGATCCACTATGCCTTCACACTCTACTCGCTCTTGTGGCACAAGAACTGATGAGAGAGTGAGCATGGCCAGCCCCTGGACATGGTTCAGAAGGAGAAATTCAGTCTTGGTCGTTGGACCAATCCTTGCGAACAAGAGAACGCCGCATCACCATGCGAAGTGAAACAAATAGATATGGTGAGGCAACACGTATATGCTTCCTTACCAAGATGTAGAGGACGGATGCGCCGACGATGGTGCGATAGCGGCCGAGCCAGGAATCGGCGACCGCCGAACCTAGCAGGGGCAGCAGGAACGAAGCCCCAAACCAGGTGTTGACGGACGCCGCGGCGGACACATTGGACTGCCCGAGCGGGCCGGTCAGGTACATGATCAGGTTGCTCAGGATGCCACAGAACGCGAACCGCTCCGCCATTTCCATTCCTGCAATCACAGGCATGACAAGAGTTTGGCAGTTGGCACTGCATGTTTTTCTAGTGCAGTACCGTACCGATGATGAAGAGCGCAGCCGTCCACCGGCCTGAGCTGCCGCGGACGGCCGGGCGGCCGAGGTAGTCCACCGCGGCCAGCGGCGGCTCTGGCCGTGGAAGGAGGGCCGCCTCCGTCTCCGCCTTCATGGCATGAACCTGGAGCGTGGAGAGATGGATTTGGACTTTCGGGCACCACATTATAAATCCCAACTACGAATACTTTTAATATAATATTCTGCAGCACGGTGGGCAGGGCCACTGTCACGGCATCTTCCAAATTTGAAATCCGATCTCGCCAACCACCGAGATTAACCAGGACTTGGAAAAGTGGAAATGTTAAAATAAACTAATCTCGACAAACACAAGCAAACGGGCAGCGTAATTATGTTGCCTATTGGGATCACCTCTTAGCCGTCTGGTGACCAAGACAGGCATTGTTCACGCGAGCCAATTTTTTATAGCAACTGACTGAATCCAACTCCCAGTGTTTAGTGCACACCAGAATCAGATCAAAATACTGCTTAAAGGTAGGGATGAGCATGACACCCAGTGCCAGACTTGGCAGAGTTTAGCACACACAAAATTCAGCTCAAGGTAGGGATGAACGAGAATAGGCACAGAGTTTTTGTTCAATTAAACAGTATAATCACCAAGGATGTATCCAATATCTTCAGTTGATCTAAGCAACAATTTCCAAGTAGGCATGGACAGTATTCTCCCCAGACAGACAGGTATTGTACAATGTCATAAGCAAGCTGCAAGCCCTTCTTCCAGCCTGATACTTTTTGCATAGCTTCCGTGTAACAGCCTAATTTTCATCACAAGAAATTGTAGCAACATTTCCATGATTTTCTAGGATTTATGTAAAGCTTTGAATGAATTTCTGTGATTTAATTGGAATTATTTAGGATTTTATCGAATTAAACAATTAATTTATAGACTCAATAAGTTTTTGTCGCATTCATGCTGTTGCATCTGTTTTTGTTTGATTGCTTTTCAAATTTGAGTTTAAACTCTTTTAAATTCAAATTTGAATAGCATTTGTTTGTGTAATCCGTAGAATTTATGAATTTCTGTGATTTAATTGGAATTATTTAGGATTTTATCGAATTAAACAATTAATTTATAGACTCAATAAGTTTTTGTCGCATTCATGCTGTTGCATCTGTTTTTGTTTGATTGCTTTTCAAATTTGAGTTTAAACTCTTTTAAATTCAAATTTGAATAGCATTTGTTTGTGTAATCCGTAGAATAGTTATATTCAGCTAAGTCCGGTTTTGTTCCTTGATATTTTGTCCCAGTTCGGTCCTCGCCCCTTTTCTCTTCTCGGCGCAGCACCTCCCGGCCCAGCTTCAACTCACGCCCGGCCCGCTCCTCACCTTTCCTCGCTGTGTCGCTGACGCCGCGACCCCACCCGTCACCCTCTCCTCCAGCCGCACCGAACCAGAGTCGGAACCGAGCTCGAGTCCGACCAAGCCAGGCGCGCCGCCTCGGGCTCCTTGACCCGCACGCCGAAGCTGCCTCCTCTCACCCGCGACCCCCTCCCAGAGCCAATCTCGAAGCCCCGTGCCCTGTCAAGCTATTGCGGCCGCGTGCCCTAACTCTCGTTGGCTCGCTGCCGCCGTCGCCGCGTCGAGGACGAGGCCAGGCCTTCTGCCGTCTCGTTCCGCTGCTGGAGAACGTCGTCCACGTGAGTCTCGGTCGCCGTCCACGACGTGTCCGTCGCAGTTCTTGCCGCTGCCCCCGCTGGTGAGCATTCATGCGTGCCAATCTGATCTCTTTCTTTTTCACGTTCTTGAGTCCTGACCACGTGCTGCAGCACCGACGGCCATCAGCCACATCTGCTGCCTCCATCAGCGTATGCTCTGCGTCCTGCCCTTCACAACCATGATCACGGTCACCGATCCAGCGAGCGATCGTCAATCTCGTTGTGCTACACATTAGTCCTCTCTGTGTCAAGATCGGAGACAAGCTAATCTTGTTCTACAGGTCAGGAAGACTGGGACAGAAGAATAAGGTTTTCCACGATGATTAGTTCCTTTGCCGTATTAGTTTATTCCTTAATTACTCTAGTGATGTCATGCATCCATCATGCTGAGCACCAGTTTAGTTATTTCTCTTTCACCACATGCACGTAAGCAATGCATGCATGGACGTGTAGTACAAATTGGTCACAATGCACATCTGTGCATATGCTTGCACGTGTCCACTCACCATTCATTTATCCACCATACATTCTGATTATTTTTGGCCAGCCTATATTTTGCCTTATCAAATCCAACATCATAATATTTGGGGTAATCAACTGATATCTCCATGACGTCTTTGTGTGATCCAATAATATTCTTTTTCCTTTAAAGACCCATGTCTCATTCATCTTTGTCCCAAATTTGGTAATTCTTGTGCTAGCTCTTTGCTACATGAGCGACCTATATACATCTGGTTACAGTCCGTTGTCTGTTTTGTATTGATGTTTGGTGTATTATTCTTATTTTGTTGTACTGTTTCTTTGCATGTGACCCTGTGATGCGTATAGAAAGTGCGACGCTCGTGGTATACAAGAATCGTTCTTGGTGTTCGAGGATTCAGTTGAAAAGACCCTGAGCAGTAGCATTTATTGTCTGGATTTAAGGCAAGTGTATTCTTGATCATACTTTTCGTCCTAATAACCATATGACATGCTCATTTCACATTATAGTTACGCTATACTTGCATGCTTATAATCATGATGGGTCCTATATTTAGGATGACTAGTTTTCTTTAATCATACCTTGTTAACCTGGGTTTTATATTAATGTTGGGTAGCATTTGCTTAGTTGCTATATCTGAGATTGGTTTACACTAAATGTGAAGATAATAATATTGTGATATCTTTTATATATGATATATATGATCTGATGAGAATGTTAAACCAAGACCACATTGATTAATTGGAACATGGAGAACCACCCAGGATTTCCCGTACAACCATAATACTACATGGCTCTGGTCTTGGCTAAGTAACTAGATGAACTCTATGTTGTGTTTGGAGGTGTGTGTGGGGCGGATGTTTGGTTTGTGTGTGATGTGCGGGGAACGAAGGTGCGCCTTCCGATTACCCGTTCGGTCAGGGGCCAAACACATACATAGAGGGAGTCTTTGGAAAGGCCTCGTAGTGAATCCCTAGCCCCTCACCTAAGGAAGTGTTGAAGAGGCTCGCGACCTCAGGCGACATGGGAAACACGAATTGTGGGGAAAGCTGTACAACCTCTGCAGAGTGTCTAAAATCTATTGCAATAGCCGTGCTCGCGGTCATGAGCGGCCTGGACCCTCACATGATTAATATATCGAAAGATGATTTAAATCAATTTATTTATGGTGATGACAATGCTTATGGTTTACCATATGCTTAATTGGGTTGGTATATACTTATACCTTAGTAATTATGCTGCTAAATAAAATAAGACCAACTAAAGTGCTTTAAGCAATTTAAATAGAAGCCAGCTATTTCCTTGTTAAGCCTTTGCATGTCATTTGCGTTTGCTCTACATTTGCTGAGTACCAACCATAAGTGTACTCAACCTTGCTTTATCTGCGGCTCAGGCTTAGACAGAAGTTTCAGTGGAGTATTTTGGAAGTTTCTAGGCGTACGTGTTTTCCCAGTCAGCTGCCTGTGGAGGAGTTTTGAAGATTCCGCTGCTAGTAATTCGTTTCCGTGAGTGTAATAGTTTTATTTAATATTATTTATGTTTTGCACTGTCTTTTGTATCACTGATGAAGTCTCATATGTGTGTAAACTTGATCCTGGCGCACATATGATAGTCATTCGGTTTTGTTTACAAAATCGGGTGTGACATTCCGCAAACACCAGAAATGACTTCCAAAAGCCATCACCGTGCATTCGCTCAGGCATATTTACCATCGATGGGTGCTACCTTGCCGCATCCACAATGAAGTTGTATTTGGTCATAGAAAAATTCTTGCGAGCCCACCATTCTGAACAAGTCCGCCAAGCCAGATAGGACGAATTGAAGGACCAACCACCAGAAGCTCATAGGGATTTTAACATCAGGTTTGTCATCTCCACAAGGGCTACTGCGATAACCATTGGGATCACAGAGATAACCAACGTGGTCCCAATACTGGCACGCTATTTAAAACCTGCAACTGACTATGCAGAGTAGGATGTAGAGGATGGATGCGCAGATGATGGTGCGGTACCTGCCAGCCGAGCCAAGAGCCAGCGACTGCAGAGCCAGTGACTGCAGCACCACGCCATGCCAAGGGTTGACAACCGCCGCTATGAGTGACAACAGCGATCTCCATGTTATCAAAATGAATGAAATACTGAACATAATAATTAATCTCAACAAGGCGGGAAGAAGTTTGGCCGTCTGGTGCCGTCCGATCGAAACGTTTGCTCATGGCAATTTCACTACTCTCTACTTGAGGAGAGTATCTTTCTGTATCTTTGTACAGGGTCAGAGAAAGTTGCCATTTCACAACCAGTCATTGTATCATTGTAGCTTGAGCATATCAAATTCAGCTCAAAATAGAGATAAACATGAAAAAGAATAAGTACAACATCTGTGTTGGTGACTGAGTTTTCTCCCATGATACGTACTGTACAACAATATCTACACTTCCAGCCTGATAGCCTTCGCAGAACTTCCACAAGAACCTGCCGTGACCACCGAGAGGTATTCCCCCCATGCATTGCTCAGCTCAGGCCTATTTTTATCCCAGATGGGTATTAGAAGACAATCATTGTACTAAAAGTCCCTGCCTCTTTTTCTTGTGGGCATACACTCGTGAAAAGTACAGGTACATGGCCAAACCAAAAACATTGAGCACAGCCAAAAGCCAGTAGAAGTAATCAAGGTGCGCTCGGTTCAGATTGTTAGAGAACCAACTGTATCCTCCCCTGCTGGTCACCTTGTCGATTGCATACACAAGAAAACTACTGATAAAGCTCCCAATTCCAAATATGCACAAGTATAAAGCAAGGCCCAAACTGCGCAAACCATCTGGTACTTGATCATAAAAGAATTCTTGCAAGCCGACCATTGTGAAAACATCCGCCAAGCCAGCCAGAATGAATTGAGGGACAATCCACCAGACGCTCATAGGGATTGTGACCTCAGGTTTGTCCACTAGACCATAGTCTCTTGCTATCCCGAGCCTTCTCATCTCCACAAGTGCCGTGACAATCATCAGGATCACAGAAATAACCAGTCCAATTCCAATTCGTTGCAACGTTGTGATACCACAAGGGTTCTTCGAGTATTTCTTAGCTACTGGAATGAGGATGCGGTCATATACAGGAACAAAGATGACGATTGACACACTGATCAAGCTTTGAAGGGTCGCAGCTGGAACCTGAAAGGTACCTATCCACCTATCTAGCGTACTTGCTTGCTTCGTGAAGAGTGTCATCCATTGGGCAAAGACAACTGCATAGACCAGGCAGGCTGCCCCTATTGGGAGCAATTTAAGAACTGCAACAGAATCATCGGAAAAAAATTTGGTTTCGGCATTGTACTTGTCTCCATTGGATGATGATGCTGTTGCGCAGTGAGAATCGTCAGGTGATCTGCATGCCCAGAAAAAAAAAAGATAAGATCATAGTAGTTTCAAAAAAATGGCTTAAATGACAGTTTGAAAATGAACTTACTTTGGACATGACACACAACAGCATCGAATCCATGAAAGAAGTGATTTACCAATATGTCCAAATAGACCTCCATTACTCATTGGAGGATAGAAGCGATACTTCTTCGTACCAAGCCAGAAAATTGTAAGAGAAACAGCCATGGCAATGCATGGGATACAAAACCCCAACTGCCAGCTTATGTTATCTTGAATGTAATTCAAGATTGAAACTGTGATAATATTGGATCCATAAGTCCCAAAGTACCACCAATTAAAGAAGGAGCTCCTTGAGGCACATTCTTCAGAATCATTCTCATCAAATTGGTCAGCCCCAAATGCTTGGACACACGGTTTGTGGCCACCTTGAGCACATGCCACCACATAAAGTGACACATAGAAGAAAGCTAAATGAATACTCATCCAGGATACTGAAGAATCCACATTGTCAAATTCTGCTGGTTGTTGTGGCACAAAAATTGATGATAGGGTGAGCATGCCCAGTCCCTGAGTGGTCAATACAATTCAGGAAAAGCTACATACAATCCAGCAAACTGAATGTCACTTCATCGATTAGTAATTTTTCCCAGGCTCTTTGAATGCTACATCAAGCACCAATTAAACAGACCAAACATTTGTCTAAGCCTCTACGGTAATGCTTTACATGAATTGATTCTTTTAATGAATAGCAGAAAGTTTAGTGATTTGATCATAGTCACTTGGCTCAGGGGCAAATTTTATCCTGTAAATTTTTTATATCTGCTGTCCATTTCAAGGGTCAGGAAGTTGGACAGAATTAACTGTTGATAGTGGAGTTTGATGGTTTTAATGGAAATTACAGGATGGGAGCCCACACGTTCTCTTATCTGAACATGCTATATACATGCAGTCAAAAGGGTACATGGAGCAAGTCGTGAATATACTGACAAAATCAATGGAGATATGGAACTACATAAACTCCATCGATCCAAAGGTTAGTTCCAGAGGAGCTATTTCTAGAACAGATTCTGTTCTTACTCCTTTTTAGATCATTGTTCCCATTCCAATTTTAGAATCATTGTTCCTATTCCACTTTTAGAATCATTGTTCTCGTTCTATTTTTAGAATCATTGTTATCCCATGGAGAAGCATTTATAAATTCTGAAAGAAAATCCAGCACCCACATGGATAGCTCCAGACCTCCAGTATTAAGTGCATGCTAGTACATTACAGCTGCCTAAAGCGTAGTGCTTACTGCAGCTGAGAGAGATGAGAAAATTGTCTACAGACTGTAACAGTTGAAGTGTTAAACCCAGGCTAAATGCTGATGCTAGCTGGGAATCTAAAATGCGAGAGCAGTACAGAGCATACCAGGATGTAGAGGAGCGAGGCGCTGATGATAGCGCGGTATCGGCCGAGCCATGAGTCCGCGACGGCGGCGCCGAGCAGCGGCAGCATGAGCGCGGCGCCGCTCCACGCGTTGATGGCCGCGGCGGCCGACCCCGTGGACTGCCCGAGCGGGCCGGTGAGGTAGGTGATCAGGTTCCCCGAGATGCCGGAGAACGCGAACCGCTCCGAGATCTCCATGTTAAACTTGCAAACCAACTAGCAGTAGAATCGGATTCGGGAAACAGTAAATAAACAGAACCATTTGCCCTATACATGAACTACTAAGGAAACGGAAAAGAAACCAGAGGGTTAGAGTTACAACCATCGGCGGTGGTGGCGGGATTGGCGGCGGCGTTGGCCATGGCGATGGCGGCGTCGTCGTAGGAGGAAGAAGGTCGCGGTGAAGTCGTCAGTGGAGCAGTCCCGCCGCTTGCTGCGCCTCTGTGATCGGATTCACTAGGAATGTCGGGGTGGGGAGTACGGCTGCGGCGAATCTCGTGATCAGAGCCTGCCAGCCCCCACCCCTCTTAATATAGCGCAGTGTGACGGGGGCCCACTAACCATTAGGGTTAGGCGCCCCCGATCAGGGCGCGATTAAGGGGTTAATAGGCTGCCGTTGGGCCAGCCCACTTGAGATCAATCTAACATTCTCCCCCTTGATCTCTTCTATCGCCTTGTGCTTTTCCAACTCACCCCATCACAAATCAGAGTATTGAGCATGTTCCGTCATCACAGTCATTACCGTTAGACTCGACAGCCACAAACCCTTTTCTGTTTAGAGACGAATTCTTGCCTTGGGCCCCCTTGCTATCCAGGTATCACAGGCTTTCCCTTAAACCCATGCCGGCTACATGTCCTCTGAACACGTTGGGCGGTAAGCCTTTCGTAAGCGGATCCGCTAGCATCTTTTCTGTGCTTATATGTTCTAGACTGATGGCGTGATCCCGGATTTTATCCTTCACAACATAATACTTGATGTCAATATGCTTGGCGGCATTGCTAGACTTATTGTTGTGAGCGTATAATACAGCTGGCTCGTTGTCACAATACAACTTTAGTGGTTTGTTGATGCTATCAACCACCTTCAAACCGGGTATGAATTTCTTAAGCCAGTTCACCTGCCCTGATGCTTCATAACAAGCAATAAACTCAGCATACATCGTCGATGACGCAGTGTTAATTGCTTGTTTCTGGCTTTTCCACGAAATAGCTCCTTGAGCAAGGGTAAATATATACCCTGATGTGGACTTTCTTTCATCTCCTGCGTAGTCAGAATCTGAATACCCTACTATCTGTAGGTTATCAGTTCTTCTATATGTCAACATTAGACCTTTTGTACCTTGCAAATATCTTAAGACTTTCTTTATCAAATTCCAGTGTTCCATACCAGGATTACTTTGATATCTGCCAAGCAACCCGGTTACAAATGCTAGATTTGGGCGTGTGCACACTTGAGCATACTGCAGACTTCCTACAGCTGAGGCGTATGGAACAGCTTTCATGCGATCGCTTTCAAACTTATTCTTGGGACACTGATGCGCCCCATACTTGTCACCTTTGACTATAGGAGCAGGTGAAGGACTGCACTTATGCATATTGAATTTCTTCAGAACTTTCTCTATATATGCTTCTTGGGACAATCCCAATACCCCTTTGCTTCTATCTCGGTGAATCTTTATGCCCAAAACAAATGAGGCTTCACCTATGTCTTTCATATCAAAATTTGAGGACAAAAACTTCTTGGTTTCCTGCAGCAGACCAACATCACTACTTGCCAGTAGAATGTCATCCACATATAGTATTAGGAAAATGTATTTCCCATTCTTAAACTTTGCATACACGCAATTGTCCTCAACATTCTCTTTAAACCCAAATCTTTTGATTGTCTGATCAAACTTTAGATTCCATTGCCTAGATGCTTGCTTTAGGCCATAGATAGACTTCTTTAGACGACATCCCATTCTTTCTTTACCTTTCTCGACAAAACCTTTCGGTTGTGCCATATAAACTCTTTCTTCTAAGTCTCCATTTAGGAATGCTGTCTTTACATCCATTTGATGCAATTCTAGATCAAAATGTGCTACCAAGGCCATTATGATTCTGAAAGAATCCTTGCTCGAGACGGGAGAAAATGTCTCATTATAATCTATCCCTTCTCTTTGGGTAAAACCCTTCGCCACAAGTCGCGCTTTATATCTTTCTACATTCCCTTTGGAGTCACGTTTCACCTTGTAGACCCATTTGCAGCCTACTGTTTTGGCTCCATTAGGAATTTCTTCTAGCTCCCAGACTTTGTTTGCACTCATGGATCTCAACTCATCTTCCATGGCTTCTTGCCACTTAGATGCTTCAGCGCTTCTCATGGCTTCTTCAAATGAAGCGGGATCACCCTCCATCTGAACTTCTTCGCATTCATAGACTATGTAATCATCTGAAATTGGAGATTTTCTAACTCTTTGCGGTCTGCCAGAAGGCTCCGCAGCTGGCACTTCCTCTACTTGTGGTTGATCATTTTGAGGCTGCTGTTGCTCTGCCACTGGCTCAACCGGCTCCTGAAGGACAGGTTCCGGGCTACTAGGTAAAGGCGAAGGAACAGCAGGTGCTGGCTCCATTGTGGGGCCAGCGACAACAGGCAGTGTGAAGTAAGGCTCTTGCTCCATCGGAATGGGCACAAACACCCGTTTTTCCTCAAGATCAATTTCTCGCACTACCTTGCTCCCCCTGATCATCTCTTCCTCTAGAAATCTAGCGTGTCTCGTTTCCACAAACTTTGTGTGTCTACTAGAGCAGTAGAAACGATAACCTTTCGATTTTTCTGGGTAGCCAATAAGATGGCAACTGACTGTCTTGGGATCTAGCTTTTCTATGTTTGGGTTAAATACTTTGGCTTCAGCAGGACTCCCCCACACACGCAAATGGTTGAGTGAAGGTTTTCTCCCTGTCCATAACTCATACGGTGTTTTCATCACCGACTTGCTTGGAACTCTATTGAGAATATGAATGGCGGTTTTTAAGGCCTCCATCCACAAACTCAATGGTAATGTGGAATAGCTCATCATGCTGCGCACCATATCCATAAGGGTACGATTGCGCCTTTCTGCTACTCCATTTTGCTGAGGCTCGCCCGGCATTGAATACTGGGCTACTATGCCATTTTCCTGTAAGAACTTTGCAAAAGGTCTAGGAACTTGTCCATAAGGGGTATGTCGACCGTAGTACTCCCCTCCACGATCGGATCTTACTACCTTTATTTTTCTTTCGAGTTGATTTTCTACTTCAGCTTTAAATATCTTAAACTTGTCTAACGCTTCCGAACGTTCTTTGATTGGATAAATATATCCATAACGAGAGTAGTCATCTGTGAATGTGATGAATGAATCAAAACCATCCACAGACTTTACTGGAAAAGGTCCACAGATGTCCGTGTGGATCAATTCCAAAACTCCCCCGCTTCGCTTAGCTCCTTTCTTTATAATCTTTACAAACTTGCCTTTAATGCAATCAACGCATTGCTCTAACTCTGAAAATTCTAGAGGTGGGAGGATTGATTCTTTAACTAAGCGTTCTATTCTCCCCCTCGAAATATGGCCTAAACGACAGTGCCATAATTTCGATGAGGAATCAATTCTCTTTCTTTTCTTGCTTGCATCTACTGATAATACTTTCTCATGCTCATTGCTTACATCATTCACATTCTCAGACATAGATAATAAATAAAATTTGTCTTGTCGGAAGGCAAGACCCACACATTTATTATTAAACTGTAGCTTACACTCATTCTTAGAAAAATGGCAATCAAAGCCATAGTCTGACAAACATGAAACTGATATTAAATTTCTAGCTAAAGAGGGAACATAAAGGACATCATGTAACTGAAGCTTGAAGCCACTAGCTAGAACTAGAGATAGATTTCCTATAGCTTCAACTTCTGCTGCAACGCCAGTGGCCACCTTAATTTGTCTTTCTCTTCTTTGTAGGGTTCTCCCTCCATGGAATCCCTGCAAAGAGTTAGCAACATGAACAGTTGCACCTGAGTCAATCCACCATGTGGAACTGTCATAACTTACGTATAAGGACTCATCAACAAATGTAATAATGTCCTCACCTTTCTCCAGGCAGTGCCTCATGAACTTAGGGCAGTCATGCTTCCAATGCCCAGTTTCTTCACACCACTTGCACTGATCTTTGTTCACATCCTTCTGCTGGACAGCTGGTCTAGAAGGTGCTCTGAACTGTGAAGAATTGCCTCCCCTATACTGAGAAGTAGAGGCATCTGGAGCTTTCTTGTTGAAGAATTGCTTCTTGTTCTGTTGCTTGCCCTTCACAAAATTGAGAGTTTCCTCTCCTTTTGATTTCTTTAGCCTTTCTTCTTCTTGTACACACATGGCAATGACCTTTTGTAGGTCCCACTCCTCTGACTTTGTGTTGTAATTAACAACAAATGTCTCATACTCTTTAGGGAGTGAGTTCAGGGCCAAGTGAATGAGGAACCCATCTGCCAGAGGCATCTTCAGCTTTTCTAACTTGGATGCCATAGTACCCATGCTCAGAATGTGATCTCTCACACTTCCACCAGTAAATCTCATCGTTGTGAGTTTCTGAATCAGGTTGGAAGCATGAGCTTTGGTTGAACCAGTAAACTGGCTCTTCACTTTCTCTAGATATTCTGTAGCTGTGTCACACTCTGGGATGGCACCCCTTAAGCTTTCTGTAATTGTCTTTCTGATGATAATCTTGCACTTGCGGTTTGATTTGTCCCACTTGTACTTGTCTAGGTCATACTTTGCTCTTATGGGAGCATGATCTCGCTGCCGATTAGCAAAATCTGCCTCGGTCTCATTCTCAGCCCTCTCGGGCTCAGCTGGCTCAGTGGGTTGTGGCTCAGTAAGAGCCAAATCTATCTCTGCAAGTGCTAGCGCTGAATCAAGCTCCTCACGCCATGCAACGTAATTCTGGCCAGTTAACTTGGGGATTGCACTGATCAAGTGTATAGCATTTGCTGTTTGCTCTGAAATGAAACATGACACATTTGTGAGAACATTTTAATAAAGCTAGAGAAATCATAATAATTGCACATCTTAATTTAACGTTGGTCAAAATCAAGATATACAAATAACTTGCTTCACTTATTCTAATCACCGTTGGGCAGAATAGAATAAATACTAGTAAAACATGGATCAGTAATATTGCTATTATTAACGTTGGTCAAAAAATAACAACATTACAGAAATTCTTGTGCTTAAAACTAGGCTTCTCAAATTAAATATCCCGTTGGTTCAATTTAATAAGAGAATAACAATAATAATAATAACTTGCGCAGCGGAATAATAAAAAATAATCTTGCTATTTTTAGAGACATAACTTGCTGATCTTGCTCTCTAAATAATAAACACGTTGGTGTAAATTAATTAGTGTATCTAAAGGCTGCTGAAAAAACGAAAACTTCAATTTCTAGCTCGGCTTTTCCCCGGCGTTGCTCGGCCCAGCGGCCAGCTCGGGCGCGCGGCAACTGCGCGGCCCAGCTCGCCCTCCCGCTCGGCCTGGCACGCGGCCCACTGGCGCGGCCCACTTGCGCGCGGCGCGGCCCAGCTCGCCAAACCCTAACGGGCATTGAATCTGAGCCGTCGAAAACGGGAGATGCTGATCTAACGGCCCGCCGGTGATTTCGCTGGGATAAAAGCCGACGGCTCTCTCCCCTCCCAGCGCAGCCGCACGCATGCTCGCCCCGCGAGCACCGGCAGTCGGACTCCGGGCTCCGGCCTGCTCGCCGGCGGTGGCTGCTCTGCTTCTCCCTTCCCCTCTCTTTCTCTGGCGCGCGCGAGTTCCGGCGACCGAAAAACGCCACGCAGCCGCTCGCCGCGGCCTTCCACTTCCTGTCCAGGCCGCCGCCGCAGGGCTGTTCGCCGGTGCGCGCGCTCGTCGGAGTGCGCCGCCGTCGAACGGTTTTGCGACGGCGGGTTTACTTGCTTGGCGGCGCAGTGGCTCGCGCGTGTGCGCCAGGGACCCAGGTAAGTCCCTCTCCTGTGCTGTTAGGGTTTGGATTTGTGATTTGCAATCAAATCCATGCCTTGCTCTGTGCTGTGCTTGATCTGATTTTGGCCCGGGACGATGCTTGAAGCATGTCGCTCGGCGGCCACTGCAGCTTGTGGAACTAGGGTTTTGGCCCGGGACGATGCTCAAGGCATGTCGCTCGGCGGCCACTGTTCTTTTTGTGCTAGGATTTGTACCCGAAAACCAATCTACTCGCTAGATCCCGACTGATACCATTGTTAAACTTGCAAACTAACTAGCAGTAGAATCGGGTTCGGGAAACAGTAGATAAACAGAACCATTTGCCCTATACATGAACTACTAAGGAAACGGAAAAGAAACCAGAGGGTTAGGGTTACAACCATCGGCGGTGGTGGCGGGATTGGCGGCGGCGTTGGCCATGGCGATGGCGGCGTCGTCGTAGGAGGAAGAAGGTCGCGGTGAAGTCGTCAGTGGAGCAGTCCCGCCGCTTGCTGCGCCTCTGTGATCGGATTCACTAGGAATGTCGGGGTGGGGAGTACGGCTGCGGCGAATCTCGTGATCAGAGCCTGCCAGCCCCCACCCCTCTTAATATAGCGCAGTGCGACGGGGGCCCACTAACCATTAGGGTTAGGCGCCCCCGATCAGGGCGCGATTAAGGGGTTAATAGGCTGCCGTTGGGCCAGCCCACTTGAGATCAATCTAACACTCCACCCCTGCGGCACACCGATGACGGCACGCGGGTCAGATAGGGCAAGGGGGCAAAGGGAGACGACGACGGCCCTGTTGACTTGCTGGGTACCGATGATGAAGGCGGCGGCGGGAGGCCGGCCGGCCGAGGTGGTCCAGGGCGGTCGCCGGCTGCGGCAGGAGGGGCTCCACCGCCGCGTCCATGATGAGCGGTCCCCCTTCCTCGCTTCCCTGCTCCTCCTCGCCAGTAGTCTCGTTGAAAACTGAAAAGGCTTTGCTTATTGCGATTTTGATATGATGATATCCAGCATTCCAGCAGCCAAAAAGACAAACATTTTGAGAGGAAAAAAAAATTTAAAAAACTATCCAGCCGAGAGAAGGCCTAATTTAGTTTGGGCCGACTTTGCTGCCTTTTAGTCTATCTGGTTCAGGAAATTTAGGCCCAATTGGGTATCAAGCTTATACGGAAATTTCAGGCCCAAACGGGGATCAAGGGCTTTTGCGAATTGGTATTTGACATTTTGACACGAACTTTTCTGCCTGAAAAATGCCCCGTCCCTGCAAACAACAATGGTGTGGGGTTATGCAAAGGATATTGATATTTTAGAATGTTTAAAGTAAGATTATTTTTTCAATCATCATCCTAATCTCGTATCAAAATGAAAATATATCGCGATTGATTTAGTAATAGGTTTAAGCACTTGAAAAGTAATCAGTTCGTTGAAATACTGTGCGATTCAGAAAAGCTGCAGAATCGACGGGTGATTCAGAAAAGAAAGCGACGGTTCCGTTGAAATACTGTGCGATTACTGTGCCCAGTTTGGATCCACTAGTTCATCGACCCGTGCTTCTGTACAGGCTAATATTTTAAAAGCAATTATATTTAAAAATTATTTATAAATTAAACTCCTACCTAATAAACAAAATTGTTTACATATTACTCTTTCATTTGTCTCAATACTTCAACATAATAATCATATAGATGTGTGCTTATCTTTTTTTTGTGATTGAATTTTAATTAGTAATTACTCTATATACTTTTTCATCCACATTCACACCTTTTCATTTTGTATTGCACCTCCATACATTATATTTAGCATAAAAATCAATATTTTTCATCACTTTCTCACATATACATGTATAAATGGTCTACATGGTGACACTTATCATGCGTGTATATCTTAACTTATTATTTCTATATTAACAATGATAAATAGGTAATTTAGAATTATATATTAATTTAATTTTGGACTTTTCGCTAAGATGGATATGAAGATAATTAGATTAATATTTAGGTGTTTAGTTTAGGTTATCTTTAATAAAGACATACATGGGTAACTTAGATATAAATTTTGAATGTCATTTTAAGTTATCCTTTATAATGACTTGCGGAGTAAATTAGATAAATGTTATGGGGTTAATTTAAATTATTTTTCATAATTTTATAGCTCGATAACTTAGATATAGTTTTAGAGTTTATTTTATAATATTTCATAATGATAGTGGTGGGTAAATTTTTAAAAATTATAATAGACCAATGACTATGGTTATTAGAGTTTACATGATTGATGTTTCTGATTTTTGTGAGAATTTCTAGGATTTGTTTTTTCTAGCATATCTTGTAAGAACTAATGCGGAGTTTCTAATTAAAAAATTAAGGCTATATTGCTGCCAGACTATTACCTTGAGCTATCTCTCATTTGTTAAATATTTGAAAACAATACCTATATAGAAATATACTTATTATTTTCATCTAATTGTGATAGATTTTAGTGAGTAATTACTCGATAATATTTTCATACACATTTATAATCTTTAAATTTTCACTTTGCATCACATATATGCGCTCGAATTTATTTAATAAACCCTAAGTTTGACTATAATTTTAACATAGAAATCTATATTCTCGTCACTTCCCCTATATCTTTATAAATAACAACACACATCATGCATATATGGCTTAATCACTATATCTTAAACCAATAAAGTATGAAATACACGATTTAGAATCTTATATTGGCGTATATTTTCTATTGAGGTGATTTGGATTCAAATGTAGGTTTACCTCATGTTATTTTTAGTAATGACATATGTGGGTAATATAAATGTAAAGTTAAGGGGTTACTTTATGTTATTTTTTAAAGTATTCGTAGTGGGTAATTTACTTGCAAATTTAGGAGGTTATTTTAAATATTGTTTATAATAGCATAAGTGGATAATTTTGATGAAGATTATGGGGTTATTTTGTTTCTTTTATATAATGGCAGAGGTGGGTAATTTAGATATAGATTTAGAGGGTTATTTTAAGCTATTTTCATAATGGCATAGGTGGGTAATTTTTTAAAAAAACATAATAGATCTAATGACTATGATGATTTGAGTGTTCCAATTGATGGCTAGATGTTTTGCTTTTTTGTGAGAATTTTTATGATTTCTCTCTTTTTCTAGAGTGTCCACCTAGGATTTTATGTGGCTTCACCTGGAGGCTTCAAAAGGAGCCTCCAATTAGTAATAGTAAGATAAGATGGGCTAAACACTACTAAATTTAGCTAGCCAACATCCCTTAACTAATTTTAGCTGGTTAAACTTTAGCTCCAACTAAACTTCAGTTCTAATCTATCCAAACTGGGCCAACAATGATATAGCGTAGGCCGTATGCATTGCAGTTAGCACAAAACTGCCAGCACGCAGGCAATCCAGCACTCTGTTTTGATGTTTTTAAATAGCGTCGATCTCAGCCTGCGACAAAAAAAAAAGAAGCATCAACAAAATAGATGTAGTTTTACATGCATAAAACCATCCATATCACCTACCGAGGTGGCAAAATATATCGATGGAGTACATATGTCTGTGTATGCACACATTTGTCGTTTCTATTTAGAGGAAAAAGTCTTATTTCTGACCTTGCACAAACTAGGAATGCACATAGTACCACTAAATATACTTTTGGTGTATATTTTACACACAAGCTGGTAATTTCTGCTCACAAAGTGCTACCCATAATCACAACTCGCCTTTGCTCCTGTACACAAATCGCTTTGAAAAATACAAGAACACGGCAACATCTAGAGCGGCGAGCCCCGCAGGAGCCAGTAGAAGTAGTCGAGGTGCGCTCTGTTGAGGTTGTCCGAGATCCAGCTCTCCCCGCTGCCCCTGGTCGCCCAGTCAACCACCGACACGAGCATGCCGCTGGCGTAGCTCCCCGCGCCCATGGCGCTCAGGCACAGCGCGAGCTGAAATTTTTGCAAAATGGCCTTTTACTCGAAAGATTTTGATATTTGGACCCCTGGAGGAAAGAATTGCGGAAATGGACCCTTAGGTCGGCGCCAGGAAACCTGGCGCCAAGGTCAGATGGGTCGGCGCCAGCTGACATGGCGCTGACCCCCGCCACGTCAGCCGTCCAGTGGCCGGTCACGCCGTGCGTTGACCGAAGCTCGGCGCCAGCTGATCTGGCGCCGACCCATCTAATATTGGCGCTAAAGGAGCTGGCGCCGAGCCTGGGGACTTAACCCCAGCGCGCGGCCGCCAGCCCCCCAGCGCCCCCATTCCTCTCGGCCTCTGTTCGAACAGAGGCCTCCTCCAGCCGCGCCTCCGCCGCCCCCACGGCCAAATCCGGCCGGCGGCGGGCCCCACCTCGCCGGCGGCGGCCGCCCGGACGACGGGGAAGGTGAGGTCCCTCTCCTCTCTTGTTTTCTTTCCATTTCATTGGTTGTGTAGTGCCCAATCTAGGGTTTAGGGTTTGGGTATGAATTCGTTTGATCTATGATTTCCGTGGATAATATATTGTAATAGATATTTAGATGGACAATGTGGGTATGTGTAGAAGTTTCCCTAATAGTTTAGCCATTTGTTGAGCTTGAATTGATGTATTTCATGGTTTTGGCCCAAAAATGCATCGAAATGCTCAATGATTTGTTGTTGTCTTTGATGAAATAGATGGATAAACTAGTGACATTGCGCCATGGTGGAACCGTTGTGACCAATCGTTTGGGGGATTTTGAATTTAAGAGGATGGAAGTGGTTTCTTTGTTTTTCAATGCTAGGCCATCTTATGATTTGCTTGTGAGTCGAATAAAGGATAGTTTGCAATGGTCAGATGTTGGAGATGCAGTTTTATTGGAAGGGGTGATTGATGTTGGGTTAAATGGAAGAAATAATAAGCGGTTGATACCCATTGGTGGTGAGGAGGATTGGCAGAATTATGTAACTCTTGTGATGAACACTGAAGTGAGAGCATTGGACTTAATTGTGCGGAACGTGGTGAGGCAGTCCTCCACCGCTAGGGCTACATTGACCGCTCCTGGTCCTTCTGAAGTTGTCATGACTCAAGATGAGGAAGAGGATGATGATATGGGAGGCAGTGGTTTTGCTAATGATGAAAGGGGAGATGAATATTTGAGAGGTGGTGGCTTTGCTGACGATGAAAGGGGAGATAACTCATATTATGAATCCGATGATGAAAGGGATGGTAATTGTGACATAGAAGGTGGTCATGAAGATATGGAAGAATCTTTGCCAATAGTCGAGCCACCTGCGGCTGCCTTTCAAGTTTGTGAGATGGGTCGGACTTCGAATCGTGTCAATGTTCGCTTTAGTGGCGATGACGAGACATATGAGACTGCACGGGCTGTGGATTCTGAGGATGACCGTGAAATGCCTCCTTTGTCACCACGCACTGTTCAATTTATGAGGCAGTTTCTTCCAGACCGGGACCCTCTTGTGCCTGATTTCTGTGACCTACGTGATTCACACAGAGCCGTAGCTGATGGCGGGGTGTTTGAACCCGTCATTCCTTGTCCAGAGTCTGGGTCAATGATTCAGAAGGGACATGTGTTTCCGGATATTGATGCACTGAAGTTGTGGATGAAGGAGTATGCTGTAGTGCATAACAGGCCTCACCGTGTCAAGAACTCGCAAGCCCAGAGGCGGTACACCCTTATGTGCGAGGATAGAAACTGTTTATGGAAAGTTTGTGCTAGGAAGGTCAAAGACTCGACACAGTTCAAAATCACAAGTGTTGTTGGTCCGCATACTTGTGGTTCTGCAGTGCCTGACCAGAAGCATCGTCAGTTGACTTCGAAATTCATAGCGACACGCATATTGCCTGTTGTGAAGCTGCAGCCTCAGTTGCCTATTCGTGCTGTGATTGGGCTTGTGAATTTGAAGTGGAAGTACAGAATCAAGTACGGCAAGGCATGGAGGGCTCATCAAAGGGCTTTGAGGATGATCTATGGATCTTGGGAGGAGGCCTACGAGCGGTTGCCTGTGTTGTTCAATGCAATTAAAGCGGCGAATCCAGGTATGCACTATGAGTATGCCCCTGTTCCAAACGTCATGAAAGACGGACGACAGATTTTTCAGCGTGCCTTTTGGTGCTTTGGCCAGTGTGTGGAGGCATTTAGGCATTGCCGACCAGTTTTTTCGATCGATGGCACTTTCTTGACAGGCAAGTATACGGGCACACTACTCATTGCAATTGGGATTGATGCGGACAATCATCTCCTTCCTATGGCATTTGGTTTGGTTGAGAAAGAGAACAAAGGTAGTTGGTCTTGGTTTCTAAGGCTAGTTCGCATTCATGTGGTAGGTCCTGGGAGGTCGATTCATATCTTGTGTAGCTTTGATCGTGTGCGCCAGAAGAAGGTGACAGACTTTCTAGACTACCACCGAGAGCGCATCGAGTGGTGGGATAGGATGGAGACCAACGCGGAGCCAGAAGGGACCCCGCATACAAATGCAAACTTCAGAGCATATTTGGCATGGTACCACTCTGCTACACGCTACAGACTTCGCGCGGGGTGGACCAGGGACGACTACGCAGAGATTGCATCCTCCGATGATGAGGACACCGCGTACGACGTGAGGGGACGTACCGGACGGGCTGTGGAGCTAGGACCCCTCCTCGACAGAGTGGTAAGGTCATAAACCACTATTAAGGAATAACTACTCTTCAATATCTTATGTCTTTATTTCAAACATGTGTATTGGCAGGGCACTTCTATGAGGGAGTCAGTGGTTGAGATAGATGCTGCACTTCAGTCCCCACCTGGCCACCCTGACAATGAAGGGCAGATGAGGACCTTGCTTCAGGTAGAGATTGCTTGATTGACATGTTACGGCACTGGTTTGTATGTTCAAACCCTTATTCCCACAATTTGCTTTGTTTTGTTGAATGCAGAGGTTACGCAGACGTTTGAGTCGAGCAGCCGCTCGTGTTGGTTGCCGGACTCAGGCTGCGGCAGACGTCGACATACCAGCCATCTTGCACCCGTCTGGCTCCGCGTCGTCCCATCGGGCAGCAGCCGGACCGAGTCACTCGCGCTCTGCCACCTTCAGCTCCCAGGCAGGTGACGGCGAAGATGATGACGACACCCAGGACGACGAGTGGGAGGACGACGACGAGAGCGAGGACGAGGCCGAGGGCCAGGACGAGGACGACCACGGCTACGACGAGCTTGGCTCCTCACAGTTGTCCGACGCACCACCTGCCACACAGCCTTCACAGCGACCTCGCCGGACTCACCGGCCGCCTGATCGTCACACTCCGGGCACCGATGCCCTTGGGAAGGGCAAGGCAAGCGTTGGGCGAAGGGAGGCTGATACGGGACTTGTTATGACCTCTATGTAGTCACTTCTATGTGTCGTATGCTTATGTATGTGTATTGTTTGTGACCTAAGTTTAAACTATGGGATCTCAATTTGTGTTTTCCATTCCAATTCTGTGATCTAAATTTTGAGATATACTGTCTGTCTGATCTAAGCGGAATTGAGCTAAGTTCTTGGTTCTGGCACAGGTCGGCGCCAATAGTAATGGCGCCATGCTATTCAACCTAGGCGC
>CM014274.1:8246519-8310361 GCA_004135705.1 Alloteropsis semialata
AACTATGTTTATAATACCAATCCCTTGAATTGCTGGAAGAAAGCGGCAGAAAATCCTATAGGTCGATGTGTATGCATGTGAGCTCACTACTACAGAATTCTTATCACCGCCGGTTCTTAAGGGATCTTCACCGCTGGTTCTTAAGGGGTCTTTCACCGCCGATTTTGCTTGTGCTGCTGCATTAAAAACTACGTAAAAATATCAAAAGATACAAAAAATTATATTTGAATGGGAGGCCTACCCCCCACAAACCAGCCACCCTCTCTCTCAACGTCACTATTTTCTTGCACGTGTTGTAACACAAACAGACGGTGAAAGTAATTTTAAAAACCACATTAAAAACTGCATAAAAAATATCAAAAAATACAAAAAAAATATATTTGAATAAGATAAAAGCTCAAACATTTTACAAAAAGTTATCAGCGACAAATATTTTGATACGGTGGGAGTATTTTTGTCAGATAACATACACATAGTTTTTTTAAAGACCCATAACATGCACGTATTACTATAGTTGTAGTTTTGTACTGCCTGTGTTACTATAGTTCTTGAGTTATGATAAGTACGTAGTACCTGTCAGCCAGTGTCAGCTACTAGATGCTGAAATTTTTGCAAAATGGCCTTTTACTCGAAAGATTTTGACATTTGGACTCCTGAAGGAAAGAATTGCGGAAATGGACCCTTAGGTCGGCGCCAGGAAACCTGGCGCCAAGGTCAGATGGGTCGGCGCCAGCTGACATGGCGCTGACCCCCGCCACGTCAGCCGTCCAGTGGCCGGTCACGCCGTGCGTTGACCGAAGCTCGGCGCCAGCTGATCTGGCGCCGACCCATCTAATATTGGCGCTAAAGGAGCTGGCGCCGAGCCTGGGGACTTAACCCCAGCGCGCGGCCGCCAGCCCCCCAGCGCCCCCATTCCTCTCGGCCTCTGTTCGAACAGAGGCCGACTCCAGCCGCGCCTCCGCCGCCCCCACGGCCAAATCCGGCCGGCGGCGGGCCCCACCTCGCCGGCGGCGGCCGCCCGGACGACGGGGAAGGTGAGGTCCCTCTCCTCTCTTGTTTTCTTTCCATTTCATTGGTTGTGTAGTGCCCAATCTAGGGTTTAGGGTTTGGGTATGAATTCGTTTGATCTATGATTTCCGTGGATAATATATTGTAATAGATGTTTAGATGGACAATGTGGGTATGTGTAGAAGTTTCCCTAATAGTTTAGCCATTTGTTGAGCTTGAATTGATGTATTTCATGGTTTTGGCCCAAAAATGCATCGAAATGCTCAATGATTTGTTGTTGTCTTTGATGAAATAGATGGATAAACTAGTGACATTGCGCCATGGTGGAACCGTTGTGACCAATCGTTTGGGGGATTTTGAATTTAAGAGGATGGAAGTGGTTTCTTTGTTTTTCAATGCTAGGCCATCTTATGATTTGCTTGTGAGTCGAATAAAGGATAGTTTGCAATGGTCAGATGTTGGAGATGCAGTTTTATTGGAAGGGGTGATTGATGTTGGGTTAAATGGAAGAAATAATAAGCGGTTGATACCCATTGGTGGTGAGGAGGATTGGCAGAATTATGTAACTCTTGTGATGAACACTGAAGTGAGAGCATTGGACTTAATTGTGCGGAACGTGGTGAGGCAGTCCTCCGCCGCTAGGGCTACATTGACCGCTCCTGGTCCTTCTGAAGTTGTCATGACTCAAGATGAGGAAGAGGATGATGATATGGGAGGCAGTGGTTTTGCTAATGATGAAAGGGGAGATGAATATTTGGGAGGTGGTGGCTTTGCTGACGATGAAAGGGGAGATAACTCATATTCTGAATCCGATGATGAAAGGGATGGTAATTGTGACATAGAAGGTGGTCATGAAGATATGGAAGAATCTTTGCCAATAGTCGAGCCACCTGCGGCTGCCTTTCAAGTTTGTGAGATGGGTCGGGCTTCGAATCGTGTCAATGTTCGCTTTAGTGGCGATGACGAGACATATGAGACTGCACGGGCTGTGGATTCTGAGGATGACCGTGAAATGCCTCCTTTGTCACCACGCGCTGTTCAATTTATGAGGCAGTTTCTTCCAGACCGGGACCCTCTTGTGCCTGATTTCTGTGACCTACGTGATTCACACAGAGCCGTAGCTGATGGCGGGGTGTTTGAACCCGTCATTCCTTGTCCAAAGTCTGGGTCAATGATTCAGAAGGGACATGTGTTTCCGGATATTGATGCACTGAAGTTGTGGATGAAGGAGTATGCTGTAGTGCATAACAGGCCTCACCGTGTCAAGAACTCGCAAGCCCAGAGGCGGTACACCCTTATGTGCGAGGATAGAAACTGTTTATGGAAAGTTTGTGCTAGGAAGGTCAAAGACTCGACACAGTTCAAAATCACAAGTGTTGTTGGTCCGCATACTTGTGGTTCTGCAGTGCCTGACCAGAAGCATCGTCAGTTGACTTCGAAATTCATAGCGACACGCATATTGCCTGTTGTGAAGCTGCAGCCTCAGTTGCCTATTCGTGCTGTGATTGGGCTTGTGAATTTGAAGTGGAAGTACAGAATCAAGTACGGCAAGGCATGGAGGGCTCATCAAAGGGCTTTGAGGATGATCTATGGATCTTGGGAGGAGGCCTACGAGCGGTTGCCTGTGTTGTTCAATGCAATTAAAGCGGCGAATCCAGGTATGCACTATGAGTATGCCCCTGTTCCAAACGTCATGAAAGACGGACGACAGATTTTTCAGCGTGCCTTTTGGTGCTTTGGCCAGTGTGTGGAGGCATTTAGGCATTGCCGACCAGTTTTTTCGATCGATGGCACTTTCTTGACAGGCAAGTATACGGGCACACTACTCATTGCAATTGGGATTGATGCGGACAATCATCTCCTTCCTATGGCATTTGGTTTGGTTGAGAAAGAGAACAAAGGTAGTTGGTCTTGGTTTCTAAGGCTAGTTCGCATTCATGTGGTAGGTCCTGGGAGGCCGATTTGTGTGTTGTCAGACAGGCACGCCGGAATCCTGAACGCCGTTACTGAAACAATTCCAGGACATTCACAGGTGGTGCATAGATGGTGTACTCGCCATCTTGCTGACAACTTGATGAAGAAGGATCATATCAAGGAAAATTTTGAGCTCTTTGAGAAAACAGCTAGACAGCTCACGGAGAAGTCATTTGAGGAGCAATTGGAGAAGTTGAAAACAAAAACAAATGCCGAAGGGCGTGATTGGCTCCGTGACTTGCTGGGTGACGTTGAGAAATGGTCCAGGGCACATGATGGTGGGTGGAGGTATTCGTTCCAAACAAGCAACATGGCCGAGTGTTTCAATGCTTTGCTAAAAGGGTCACGACAGTTGCCAGTTACCGCCATAGTTGTATTTACGTTTTACAAGTGTGTAGAATGGTTTGCATTGCATGAGCAGAAGGCGAGGACTCTGTTGAGCAAGGGAGAAACATTGTCACCAAAATCCAAAGAATATCTCGACAATGCCAAGCTAGCAGCAAACGACCTTCAGTGCATGGTATTTGACCACCAATCGAGGACATATGAGGTTGCCGAGCCTTCTGGGATCAATGAGGCTGGTGAGGTTAGAGAGGGACAGAAGCACATCGTGGTGATAAATGCCAATACCTGCACTTGTCGACGGCCACAGCAATTTCATTTCCCTTGTTCGCACATGGTCGCGGCTTGCAGGGCACGTCGGGTGTCTATAGAGTCAAAGATTCCTACAGTTTTCTCCGCCCAGGCTTACTTGGACACTTGGTCTCCTCGCTTTGTGCCCTTCCATGACGAGAGTGAGTGGCCACCCTACGACGGTCCAAAGTACGTGGTCGACGATGCCCTTAGGTGGCCAACGAAGGGATCACGTAAACGAACGAGGTACAAGATGCAAATGGATAGGATTCCTGGCAAGTTTCGTAGGGGCAAAGGTAATCCGTTTGTAGTTGACCCCATGGAGACGCATTGCGGAAGATGTGGTGAGCTCGGTCACAACTCGAGGACTTGTGAGCGTCGCTAGGTTAGAGTTGTTTCAAAATTTGATGTCATATTCACTTGAATTAAATTGTAACTAATCTTGTCATATTTACTAATCATGTACTTTTTGAATGTGTGCAGGATGGCGGCGCAGTACCGCCTGCTTGACGAGCACTACGACGCGAGCCACCGTGCTAGGCGCATCGCGGATAACCCGGACCTGGTAAGATTTTTCTTTCCCAAAGTTTATCACGGTTCTAAAATGTAATTGCCAAGTTTATTTTGTTACTACATTATTCTTTTACTACATTACTAATCCATATCTACCTTTTTAAAAATAGTTCTCATGTTTGCAATAACCAATGATATACCAGTTTTGCAATTTACAATAAGACTTAGATTTACTACTAAAGAAATTGTCCTATTTGCTTTTTGCATCTTGGAAAATGCACATGATACAGATTGATAAATTACCCTATTTGCTTTTTGCATCTCAAAAATTAGCATATGGTTTTGTATACATGACAGTGTATCTGACAACTTCATTGTTTCTATCTTGTTTTAGGCTCTTTCGATCCTTCGCCCTCGAACCCATGAGGGCATTGCAGTCATCAACTACGACCCCCGTTACGCGCCTCTCCTTCAGCGTGCTGGCCTCCACGTGATCTCCAACATTGTTAGGAGAGGCTTGCCGACTTTCAACGCCACAGCACTCACTGCCTTGATCGACAGGTCAGCACTGCCCCACTCGGACCTTTCGAACGGCGTTTCCTATTACTTGTGTCTAACATTTGCTTCACATTTTTTGTAGGTGGAGGCCAGAGACTCACACCTTCCACCTGTCCTGTGGTGAGATGACAGTGACGCTGCAGGATACAGCGATGCTTTTGGGCTTGGCGATCAGAGGCCGTGCAGTTTGTGGGTCTGCAGTTTCCGCTGGGTGGAGGGACCGAGTTCAGGCTTTCTTGGGCGACGCACCACCGGCACCAGTAGCGGGGGATGACGGCCAGGCACCGAGACGTACTCGGGTTTCGGGCATCCCGTTACGTTGGCTCAGAGGCACTTTCGCAGTGTGCCCTCCAGAGGCCGACGAGCAGACAGTCACCTACTACTGCCGTGCCTGGGTACTCAACCTATTTGGGTCAGTTCTGTTTCCAGATGCCACAGGGGATTCTGTTTCTTGGATGTACCTACACTGCCTACAGGACTGGGACGACGCAGGGACTTACAGCTGGGGTTCAGCAGTTCTAGCTTTTCTGTACAGGCAGTTGTGCGAGGCTTGTCGTCGTCAGTCTCAGTCCTCTAGTGTTGGTGGTTGCACCCTACTCCTACAGCTGTGGATGTGGTCAAGGCTACCGGTGGGGAGGCCACAGGTGTTGCAGCCTCGTGTTTGGGACGTGGCGGGGGCAGACCACGCGCCTACTGTCGCGTATCTTTGGGACCAGGTCAGTGCCCCCTACGCGACGACTTGGAGGGCCTACCTCGACTTTCAGAACGAGCTGGACGCACTCGTCCCTTCCACGGTAAGATATTAACCTCTTCTTTTTCGGCATAATGGAATGGTCAAATGGTTGTAGCTTGTGTAACTATCATATTATTTGTGCCCAACAGGTTGTATGGGATCCATACAATACGCAGGAGGTCCTGGCGATGCCACTCAACCCGATGTGTAGGCGCGACCAAGTCCTTTGGAGGTTGCGGTGCCCTTTGATTTGTTTCTACGCGGTCGAGATTCATCTCCCGCATCGTGTAGCCCGACAGTTTGGGTTTGCCCAGGCGTTCCCCCCAGACGAGGTCTCCACTTCCATCACCTTGCACAGGTAAGACTTCAAATATTGAATTGAGCACAAGCTTGTACCATTGACTTACATTTCTATTGACAACTAAGTCTGATCGATTCATATCTTGTGTAGCTTTGATCGTGTGCGCCAGAAGAAGGTGACAGACTTTCTAGACTACCACCGAGAGCGCATCGAGTGGTGGGATAGGATGGAGACCAACGCGGAGCCAGAAGGGACCCCGCATACAAATGCAAACTTCAGAGCATATTTGGCATGGTACCACTCTGCTACACGCTACAGACTTCGCGCGGGGTGGACCAGGGACGACTACGCAGAGATTGCATCCTCCGATGATGAGGACACCGCGTACGACGTGAGGGGACGTACCGGACGGGCTGTGGAGCTAGGACCCCTCCTCGACAGAGTGGTAAGGTCATAAACCACTATTAAGGAATAACTACTCTTCAATGTCTTATGTCTTTATTTCAAACATGTGTATTGGCAGGGCNAAAGATTTTGACATTTGGACCCCTGGAGGAAAGAATTGCGGAAATGGACCCTTAGGTCGGCGCCAGGAAACCTGGCGCCAAGGTCAGATGGGTCGGCGCCAGCTGACATGGCGCTGACCCCCGCCACGTCAGCCGTCCAGTGGCCGGTCACGCCGTGCGTTGACCGAAGCTCGGCGCCAGCTGATCTGGCGCCGACCCATCTAATATTGGCGCTAAAGGAGCTGGCGCCGAGCCTGGGGACTTAACCCCAGCGCGCGGCCGCCAGCCCCCCAGCGCCCCCATTCCTCTCGGCCTCTGTTCGAACAGAGGCCTCCTCCAGCCGCGCCTCCGCCGCCCCCACGGCCAAATCCGGCCGGCGGCGGGCCCCACCTCGCCGGCGGCGGCCGCCCGGACGACGGGGAAGGTGAGGTCCCTCTCCTCTCTTGTTTTCTTTCCATTTCATTGGTTGTGTAGTGCCCAATCTAGGGTTTAGGGTTTGGGTATGAATTCGTTTGATCTATGATTTCCGTGGATAATATGTTGTAATAGATGTTTAGATGGACAATGTGGGTATGTGTAGAAGTTTCCCTAATAGTTTAGCCATTTGTTGAGCTTGAATTGATGTATTTCATGGTTTTGGCCCAAAAATGCATCGAAATGCTCAATGATTTGTTGTTGTCTTTGATGAAATAGATGGATAAACTAGTGACATTGCGCCATGGTGGAACCGTTGTGACCAATCGTTTGGGGGATTTTGAATTTAAGAGGATGGAAGTGGTTTCTTTGTTTTTCAATGCTAGGCCATCTTATGATTTGCTTGTGAGTCGAATAAAGGATAGTTTGCAATGGTCAGATGTTGGAGATGCAGTTTTATTGGAAGGGGTGATTGATGTTGGGTTAAATGGAAGAAATAATAAGCGGTTGATACCCATTGGTGGTGAGGAGGATTGGCAGAATTATGTAACTCTTGTGATGAACACTGAAGTGAGAGCATTGGACTTAATTGTGCGGAACGTGGTGAGGCAGTCCTCCACCGCTAGGGCTACATTGACCGCTCCTGGTCCTTCTGAAGTTGTCATGACTCAAGATGAGGAAGAGGATGATGATATGGGAGGCAGTGGTTTTGCTAATGATGAAAGGGGAGATGAATATTTGAGAGGTGGTGGCTTTGCTGACGATGAAAGGGGAGATAACTCATATTATGAATCCGATGATGAAAGGGATGGTAATTGTGACATAGAAGGTGGTCATGAAGATATGGAAGAATCTTTGCCAATAGTCGAGCCACCTGCGGCTGCCTTTCAAGTTTGTGAGATGGGTCGGACTTCGAATCGTGTCAATGTTCGCTTTAGTGGCGATGACGAGACATATGAGACTGCACGGGCTGTGGATTCTGAGGATGACCGTGAAATGCCTCCTTTGTCACCACGCACTGTTCAATTTATGAGGCAGTTTCTTCCAGACCGGGACCCTCTTGTGCCTGATTTCTGTGACCTACGTGATTCACACAGAGCCGTAGCTGATGGCGGGGTGTTTGAACCCGTCATTCCTTGTCCAGAGTCTGGGTCAATGATTCAGAAGGGACATGTGTTTCCGGATATTGATGCACTGAAGTTGTGGATGAAGGAGTATGCTGTAGTGCATAACAGGCCTCACCGTGTCAAGAACTCGCAAGCCCAGAGGCGGTACACCCTTATGTGCGAGGATAGAAACTGTTTATGGAAAGTTTGTGCTAGGAAGGTCAAAGACTCGACACAGTTCAAAATCACAAGTGTTGTTGGTCCGCATACTTGTGGTTCTGCAGTGCCTGACCAGAAGCATCGTCAGTTGACTTCAAAATTCATAGCGACACGCATATTGCCTGTTGTGAAGCTGCAGCCTCAGTTGCCTATTCGTGCTGTGATTGGGCTTGTGAATTTGAAGTGGAAGTACAGAATCAAGTACGGCAAGGCATGGAGGGCTCATCAAAGGGCTTTGAGGATGATCTATGGATCTTGGGAGGAGGCCTACGAGCGGTTGCCTGTGTTGTTCAATGCAATTAAAGCGGCGAATCCAGGTATGCACTATGAGTATGCCCCTGTTCCAAACGTCATGAAAGACGGACGACAGATTTTTCAGCGTGCCTTTTGGTGCTTTGGCCAGTGTGTGGAGGCATTTAGGCATTGCCGACCAGTTTTTTCGATCGATGGCACTTTCTTGACAGGCAAGTATACGGGCACACTACTCATTGCAATTGGGATTGATGCGGACAATCATCTCCTTCCTATGGCATTTGGTTTGGTTGAGAAAGAGAACAAAGGTAGTTGGTCTTGGTTTCTAAGGCTAGTTCGCATTCATGTGGTAGGTCCTGGGAGGTCGATTCATATCTTGTGTAGCTTTGATCGTGTGCGCCAGAAGAAGGTGACAGACTTTCTAGACTACCACCGAGAGCGCATCGAGTGGTGGGATAGGATGGAGACCAACGCGGAGCCAGAAGGGACCCCGCATACAAATGCAAACTTCAGAGCATATTTGGCATGGTACCACTCTGCTACACGCTACAGACTTCGCGCGGGGTGGACCAGGGACGACTACGCAGAGATTGCATCCTCCGATGATGAGGACACCGCGTACGACGTGAGGGGACGTACCGGACGGGCTGTGGAGCTAGGACCCCTCCTCGACAGAGTGGTAAGGTCATAAACCACTATTAAGGAATAACTACTCTTCAATATCTTATGTCTTTATTTCAAACATGTGTATTGGCAGGGCACTTCTATGAGGGAGTCAGTGGTTGAGATAGATGCTGCACTTCAGTCCCCACCTGGCCACCCTGACAATGAAGGGCAGATGAGGACCTTGCTTCAGGTAGAGATTGCTTGATTGACCTGTTACGGCACTGGTTTGTATGTTCAAACCCTTATTCCCACAATTTGCTTTGTTTTGTTGAATGCAGAGGTTACGCAGACGTTTGAGTCGAGCAGCCGCTCGTGTTGGTTGCCGGACTCAGGCTGCGGCAGACGTCGACATACCAGCCATCTTGCACCCGTCTGGCTCCGCGTCGTCCCATCGGGCAGCAGCCGGACCGAGTCACTCGCGCTCTGCCACCTTCAGCTCCCAGGCAGGTGACGGCGAAGATGATGACGACACCCAGGACGACGAGGGGGAGGACGACGACGAGAGCGAGGACGAGGCCGAGGGCCAGGACGAGGACGACCACGGCTACGACGAGCTTGGCTCCTCACAGTTGTCCGACGCACCACCTGCCACACAGCCTTCACAGCGACCTCGCCGGACTCACCGGCCGCCTGATCGTCACACTCCGGGCACCGATGCCCTTGGGAAGGGCAAGGGCAAGCGTTGGGCGAAGGGAGGCTGATACGGGACTTGTTATGACCTCTATGTAGTCACTTCTATGTGTCGTATGCTTATGTATGTGTATTGTTTGTGACCTAAGTTTAAACTATGGGATCTCAATTTGTGTTTTCCATTCCAATTCTGTGATCTAAATTTTGAGATATACTGTCTGTCTGATCTAAGCGGAATTGAGCTAAGTTCTTGGTTCTGGCACAGGTCGGCGCCAATAGTAATGGCGCCATGCTATTCAACCTAGGCGCCAACGCTTTTGGCGCCGACATCACGAAAGCACTGTTCAGTCGAACCCAGGCGCCAATAACTTAGAATAGGTTTTCAGTGTACCACAGACTGTTGCGGTGGTGACCAAGATGGTCACCGCAACAGTCGGTGATGGTAGGGCCATCAGGGCCGGTGAAGGCAGATGCCACCAACTGTTGCGGTGGTGGTACTCAGGTACCACCGCAACAGTCGGTCTTGTGAAGGACAGATGGGCCCAAGTGACGGCAACCACCGGAAGTTGCGGTGCTCGGTCGAGCAACCACCGCAACAGTCGGTCCTGTTGGGCCAGAGACGAGTTCGTCTCTGGTTTGACGGACTGTTGCGGTGGAACGGGGTTTTTGACCCCACCGCAACAGTCGGTGGTGTGTCAGTTACCGTTGGTTTTGTGTACTGTGGTACACCACCGATTGTTGCGGTGGTGGTCTCTATACCCCACCGCAATAGTCGGTCGTTACGAAGTTTTCAACATGTTCAAGAGTACATCGGCCATCTACAAGGAAAGCTTCAAGTCATGGAACAGGAGAACGCGGAGAAGCATGATAATATTAACCACCTGCTGCAAGATAGTATGAGCAAAAAAGAAGAGATCAACAATCTACAGCAAGAGAAGATACAAATGGCAGAACGCATCAATCAACTAGAGGAACAATTGCGTCAAGAGCGAGAGAGGAACGTTAATCGACGTTTCATGCCGCCTATGGTTAGTGGACGGCGAAACTATTATGGCTAAATATTGTACCTATTAACCTAGCTATGCAATATATATGTAATATTGCATTTCATATTACCTAATAATCAAGAGCGAAATAGTCTTACATTCAAATAGTTCAAACACATACATAAAAGAGAACACAAGATTGATTTAAACATGACACAGACAGACAAAGTTCAAAGTTGATAGTTCATGACAAAGACATGTAGAGTCCAACAAATGGAAAAAGGTTGAAACAACATATATAGAGTCCAACAAATGGAAAAAGGACATAAACATAGTTCATGACAAAGACATGGGAATTCATACACTTCCAGCATCAGGCCTAATCCGACTCACACCCAGGGAACACCTCGTCGTCGCCCCAATCCTCCTCGTCCTCATCATCCGAGCAAATGACGACCTCTCCTTTGCCCTTGGAGTCTCCTTTGCCTTGCCTTGCCTTTGGGTTGGGCAAATCTGACACTAGAGCCCTCATAGCCTCCAGCTGTGCCTCTTCTGCCCTCTGCCTCTTCATGTTCTCTGCCTCTATAGTCGGCGGCGTCAGACTTTCAAGAATATCAGCATCTGACCTCCTCCTAGAATTGTTCAGCCACACAGGCTTGTCCTTCTTCTTTCCATTTGGTCGAGGCCACAAACCCATCTGTCGCGCATCCTTCCTTTGCTTTTCCTTATGGAACTTGAGAAAGGTCCTCAGCACCTCTGGATGGAGTCCCGGCTTCTTTCTCCTTGCAATCTCATCCTGTACTTGCCGCTCCAAATAATGGGCCTCATAGTCACACTTTCGAGTACTCTGCAAACAACAAAACATACATTTTCACATTCAACATAAACATATGAACCTTATATAAGCGGATATTGATTTCAAGTCACGCTAATGAACTCACCAAATCATCGCCAACCATATGCCCGCAATAGTATCCTATTCCAAGCTCCGAGGGCAGTAAACCATGATTAGCTACTACACCACAGGCACACTTCCTATCTGGGGCAGGGTCAATGTACCGCTTTTCCCCCTTTTTCCTCCTAATCCCTTCCTGCTCAGGCCAATAAGATTTGAGACCGTAGTCATATTCCGAAAATGAACAAACCGGATACCTATTCTGCTTTTGTGTAAAACATGAAATTAGCAACCACAACAAATTAAGCAATGCAGATGGATGGAAACTAGATTACACTTACGGCTGTACGGTTGGGACACCCGAAGGTGCGAGGCCAAGGACAGTTGGGCATCTGCCGACTAATCTCAGCTGGATCACCGCAATTGCATAATGGTGGATTTGACATACGTCTGGCAATGGCTTCTTTCTTCTCCTCAGCTGTCATGGGTGGCGGGTTAGGAGGAGGAGGTAGCCACCGCTGGAAAGTCTCATAATTCTTCGCGGAATTGGGTCTAAAGAGAAGAATGCGTTGATCCACCATCTCAGGGCCATCTATCCACTGAAAAAAGTTGCATTGCTCCCAGTCCTGCATCAACACAACCAAATTAGCAAATCTTCATAATATATGAGAGTTTGGGCAATCAAGTAAGACAGTCTATGATTGCATTATCTTACACGGTAATCAGGACACGTGTAGTACGCTCGAGCCGCAGTATCTGGATGCATCGATTGAGTGACCTTCGCAGGCTTCCCACACTCACACAGAGGTTGCGGGAGAGCGGGAGGAACAGGCGCATCCTTGCAAGACACGTCGGGATAACTCTTCTGTCCACGTTCCTTCCACTTTCTCTCACGCCACAGGGCATCCATTGATTTCCTGTACAATGTGTCAACCCATGACTTTATATAAAAAAAAAACTTAAACCATTCAAAATAAACGCACAAGCAATGTAACACTATCTCACAACCTTACATTGGTGCAAAGATACTTCTATTTCTAATCCTAAATCATTCACTGCTCCATTCCAACCAAATCATTCATCCATCCATTTTCTATTTTTAACCTAGGGTTCCTAGTTTTCCACCTAAACAAAGCAAAAAACAGGAAGAAAAGAAGAGAAGGGAGGGACCTCACCTTGCCTCTGCTCCTGGTGGCCGCCGCCGGCGAGGTGGGGCCCGCCGCCGGCAGGATCTGGGCGGAGGGGGCGGCGGAGGCGCGGCTGCAGCCGTCCTCTGTTCGAACTGAGGAGGAAAGAATGGGGGCGCTGGGGGGCTGGCGGCCGCGCGCTGGGGTTAAGTTCCCAGGCTCGGCGCCAGCTCCTTTAGCGCCAAGGTTAGATGGGTCGGCGCCAGATCAGCTGGCGCCGAGCTTCGGTCAACGCACGGCGTGAATGGCCACTGGACGGCTGACGTGGCGGGAGTCGGCGCCATGTCAGCTGGCGCCGACCCATCTGACCTTGGCGCCAGGTTTCCTGGCGCCTACCTCAGGGTCCATTTCCGCAATTCTTTCCTCCAGGGGTCCAAATGTCAAAATCTTTCGAGTAAAAGGCCATTTTGCAAAAATTTCAGCAGCGCGAGCCCGACGCTGCGGACCGCGTCGGGCACCTGGTCGTAGAAGAACTCCTCCAGGCCGATGTCGGCCAGCACCATCGCCAGGCCCATCTCAGAACGTACTGAGGCACCACCCACCACAGGCTCATCGGCACCGCCACGTCCGGCAGGTCCGCCACGCCCGCGTCCCTGGCCACACGGAGCCGCCTGCCTTCCACGAGCGCCGCGACGGCCATGGCCACGCAGGACATGGCCATGCCGGTGCCGATGCGCTGGAGCGTGGTGACGCCGGCGTGGTGCCCCGTGACGCGCCTCGCCAGGGGCACGAAGGCGCGGTCGTACACCGGGAGCATGGCGATGAAGGTGAGGCTGATCAGACACTGGAGCGCCGCGGGTGGCACGACAAGGCCCGTGCCGAGGCGCCGGTCCAGCGTACTGCTCTGCTTGGTGAACAGAGTGTACACCTGCGAAGTGACCGCCGCGTAGACCATGGCGCCCAACCATATTGGAAGCAGCTTCACAACGAGTCCTTCAGCCTCCTCGGACTGTCGATTCAGAAGCCTGAACACATCACAAAAAGACTTTCGTGCATTATGACGCAGAAGTTGGCACATGATATTGCAGAAGCTCGCGCGTGCTCACCGTTCGGTACTAGTGCCATCCTTGCGACGGAAGACCCTCGTGGACCATGCCCGCACGGTCTCAACGAACGGGTTGCCCCTGCCCTCGCAAGGTTGCTCGGTACGATACGTCCTCGCGCCGAGCAAGAAGACGGCAAGGCCGAGCACCATGATGGCCCAGCACGCGCCGAACCCGGCGGTCCAGCCGGCGTTGTCCTCGAGATAGCTCAGCACCGTCGTGGACATGGCGTAGCCCCAGGAGATGGAGAAGTGGAACCAGTTGAAGTAGGAGCTCCGGGACGCGCGCGAGCTGGGGTCGCCGCCGTCGTTCAGAGCGAACTGGTCCGCGCCCAGGGCTTCCGCGCACGGCCTGTGGAAGCCCTGCGCCAGCGCCAGCAGGTAGAGCGCGACGTAGATGAAGGTGAGGTGGGCAGGAGACGTCGACGGCGCCGAGCTCGCTGAATGAGAATGTGTTTGCAGCGCGGATGAGACGGTCAGCATTCCCAAGCTCTGTCACGTGTCACGTTGCAGTTTCGAAACAGTGTCAGACATGGTTGCAAAAATGGAGGATACAATGGTAGTTCGCAATCACTAGAGATGGTAAATTGGTACTACTCCACACAACACAGCAAAAATCGTGTTATAGGCCTTGTTTAGATTGAGGAAGTTGGTCGAATTTTCTCTAGAAAAAGTGCATTGGGAAGCGTAAAAGTAGAGAGGGGGGCATGTTTTTCAATACGTTACTTTTGGTAGAATTGGTCGAATTTGGTGAATCTAAACAGGGCCATAAATTTGTACCAAGAAAATAGGAGAATTCAGTCACACTAGTGCTACCATAACGCAGTCGTTGGAGAGTGGAGACCCAATGTAATGCGATCAGCGAGCAAAATAAGGCGAGCCAGTCGACAAGGGATGCACTAACCAGCAGATAGAGCACGCCGGCGGCCAGGACCGCGTGGTACCGCCCAAGCTGCGAGTCGGCGGCGAGCGCGCCGACAAGTGGCAGCACCTGCACGGTGCCGGCCCACGCGTTGACGCCGGCGGCCGCGGCCGCCATGGACATGCCGAGCGGGCCGGTCAGGTACATGATCAGGTTGCCCTGCACGCCGTAGAACCCGAGGCGCTCCAAGAAGGCGACCACTGCGGAGCCAAGGGCAGTAGTAACAGCCGCAAGCAAGCAAGTTACAGTTAGTTTTGCATGACAGTGATAAGCTGAGTCAAGATCTGCGAAACTACCGACGAGGTAGAGCGCCGCGCGCCAGCCGCCCCGGACGTCGCCCTTGGAGCCGACGGACGGGCCGGGTCCGCGCAGGAGCTCGCCGGACTCCATTACTCCGCCTCGTGGTGGAGTCGTCTTGCCCTGATAAGAGGAGGAGGACGCGCGTTAATGTTTTTATCGGTGTCCCTACTCCCTCGTGCTGCGGCGTGGTTGATCTGTCAAGAACTAGCATCCATCAGTTGCCCCTCTCTCTCTATTCTTTATTTGGTGACCTATTCTGCTGCATATTTTATTTAAAAAAATCTTCGTATCATATGAGAATATAATATCTCGAAATTCTGTCAACATCTAACCTTGTAAGCACCTATCCTCTCTCTCGTCCTGGTTGTGTTCAGAAAAGATCAGAGTTCGAAAAACTAATATATTGGTTGAGAAAGCAGCAGGCACAGCTTATGATCGATCCAATCAGTGTTTGTCATAAGACAAGTTGCGCAAGAAACTCAACTTTTTTCGCAGGAAAAAGAAATGTAGCCAAAAGCAGAACATCTGGGCCATGCTATTTAATTATTTTCTTTATGCTAGAGGACATAGAGTACATTCCAAAAATGATGTGGCAGGGGTCACTAAAAAGTGATGCTCGATGCCTTCAGCAAAACAGTTTCATCTTTTCCATTCATCAGGCATCCGGATTTCCTCTCCTAATACTTACAGTCTCTTCCTACAATTTGGATCCACTTGTCATTAGGGGTGAATTTATTTTTGGAGATGACATTATTGCGTGCTGTAAAAATGTTACCAAAATTCAACTAAAATTGAAATATATGATAATTTGTCATACTTTGCTATCAAGTTCTATGACCTTAATGTTTCAACTTTGTCTGCTTTTAAATACAACACATGATATCAACACAGGTCCCTATATCACATATGAAAAATCATTTTAAAGGCAGAGGAAATGTGTTAGGGTAAAAACATGTTTTTCAACGATGACTTGACGCCGCAGAGTATATACTCTATATGCGTACTGCAAGAGTTCAGATTTGAAGAGGAGAGATAAATGTGCGAAACTTAAAAAAAATGAAGGAAATGAAATAATTGAAGTTGAATGTACGGGCATCCATACAACTCCTTCACACGAACAAAGTCTTGTGTACTCACGAAGTTTCAGAGATCAACGATTCGTCTTTGTTCCTATATATGTATCGGTTTGCGAAATGCAAGAACACGGCCACCTCTAGAGCCGCAAGCCCCGCCAGGAGCCAGTAGAAGTAGTCGAGGTGCGCTCGATTGAGGTTGTCGGAGAACCAGCTCTCGCCCTTGCTTCTCGTCGCCCAATCGGTCGCGGACACGAGCATGCTACTGGCGTACTGCCCCACGCCAAAGATGCTCAAGCACAGCGCGAGCCCGACGCTGCGGAGAGCGTCCGGCACCTGGTCGTAGAAGAACTCCTCGAGTCCTATCTCGGCCAACACCACCGCGACGCCGAGCAGGAGGTACTGAGGGAACATCCACCACAGGCTCATCGGCAGCGCCACCTCCGGTTTGTCTAGCAGGCTCGCCTCCCCGGCGACGCGGAGCCGCCTGGCTTCAACCAGCGCCGCGACGACCATGGCGACGCCGGAGGTGGCCATTCCGGCGCCGATCCGCTGGAGCGTCGTGAGGCCCGCGTGGTGCCCCGTGACGCGCCGCACGAGGGGTACGAACAGGCGGTCGTAGACCGGGAGCGTGGCGATCATGGTGACGCTGAGGAAGAACTGCAGCGCCGCGGGTGGCACGACGAGGCCCGTGCCCATGCCGAGGCGCCGATCCAGCGTGCTGCCCTGCTTGGTGAACAGAGTGGTGACCTGAGCAGTGATGGCTGCGAAGATCAGGCTCGTCACCCATATCGGCAGCAGCTTGACGACGAGTCCTTTGCCGTCCTCATCTTCTCCAGTTAGAAGTCTGCACGAATCAAATCTGCATCATGTACAGGCAAGAGAACGCAGAGGTTCGTGCGTGCTTACCGTTCTGTGTCAGCGGCGTCCTTGCGCCGGAACACCCTCGCCGCCCACGCCCGCACGGTCTCGGCAAACCGGCTGTCACCGACGGGTTGCTCGGCACGGTACACGGGCGTGCCAAGCAAGAAGACGGCGAGGTGCAGTGCCATCGTGGCCCAGCACACGCCGAACCCGACGGTCCAGCTGACGTTGTCCTCGACGTAGCTCAGCCCGACTGTCGCGATGCCGTAGCCACACGACACGGAGAAGTGGAACCAGTTGAAATATGAGCTCCTGGACGCGCGCGAGCTGGGGTCTTCGCCGTCGCTCGACCCGAACTGGTCGGCGCCGAGGGCCAGTGAGCACGGCCTGTGGAAGCCTCGCGCCACCGCCAGCAGGTAGAGCGCGACGTACAAGAAGGCGAGCCGGGCCATGTGAGGTTGAGTGGATGAGATAGTCAGCATTCCAAAGCTCTGTCATGGTTGCCGCTGTCAAACATGGAAGCAAATTCAGGATCACGGTTGTGATCCCAATACCCAAGAGTAGAAGTAGTTAGTACTAACCAGCAGATAGAGGACGCCGGCAAACAGGACCGCCCGGTACCGACCAAGCCGCGAGTCGGCGACCAGGGCGCCGGCGAGCGGCAGCACCATCCCGGTTCCGGTCCACGCGTTGACGCTGGCGGCGGCGGCCGCCGTGGACATGCCAAGGGGTCCGGTCAGGTACATGATGAGGTTGGCCTGGACGCCGCTGAATCCGATAACCTCCAAGAACCCGATTGCTGCAATTGGCCGAGCCAATTAGCTTCGCGTGAAATCAAAAAAATGACGCAAGATGTTTGTAAGATTACCGAGGACGAAGCTCGCGGCGCGCCAGCCGCCGCGGCCGCCGGCGGGTCTTGGGGCGACGGACGGCATGGGTCGGGGTAGAAACTCGCCGGACTCCATTGCCGGACCTCGGCTCCGAGTGTGGTGCCTTCAGAGTCTATAATAGGTCCGGCAGCTCAGTTGAGTCGTAAAAAACTGGCAGGTACCAACGTATGCAAATGTTCTTTAAGCCGGCAAGATCCTTTTAGATTGTTTACTTGATCGGCAGATATTTGTTTAGTGATTTGAAATCGTATATTGCCACTGGATGAAACAACGTCGTCACTGAATTTGTCGGCATATAAATAACCTCGTCCAGCACCTTGGCCTGCTGCTAAAATTGTTTGGCGTTGGTGTTGCCGCGTGGTAATTGACACGCAAGCACGTGCTTGTTTATTTATCGGCGGCTCTCTTCTTAACTCTCTCTCTCTCTCTGTGTTTTTTTTTTCAGAATACATCTCTATTTCGGGTCCCTTTTATAAGACGTGCACATATATTAAAATTCAAACTATAATATTTGACCAATAATGGCCAATAATTTGTAACTATTCTTAAAAAAACCTGATATGGATAGATTCGTAATCAAACGTACTATCCAATAATCATAAGTTTAGAATCATAGCAATTTTAATATAAAATAAATAAATAATCAAAATGTAATTTAAAAGATCGTGCCATATCAAATTCCGCCATATAAACTGGACTGGAGGGAGTATTCAAGAGAGATATAGTTTTGCAATGCCTGCCAGATCGGCGCATAGCTGAAAACTGACGTGACATGTATAGACTTTTAGCTAACCATTCAGATCGGCGCATAATGCATGCGCTATATAAAAGAAGTTAACTTGAAATAACAAAGAAATTTGAATTTTTATCCTAATATGTTAAAAGTAGCATCGCATTGCATCAATTCAAATAATATTTTTAATCATAATAATTGTTGGAGCATTGTATCAAGATTTTCTAGGAATTCATGGACTTTTGGGAGTTTTTAGATGTTAATAGATTGATGTGCTATATAAAATGATTCATGGTTTTGATAAAAGTAAAAGATAAATTAGCGATGAATGAATAATTTAATCATATTTTACGAGTTTATGATTTCGAAGCAAAGTCAAGTATTAGGGCTACCTGAGGTGAACGTAGTGTCCCACGTGGGTCCCATCTGAACAATACATGGGTCCCACATGGGTCTCACCTGAAAATACATTGGTCCCTGTGGGATATGGGTATCCCTGGGCCTACTATCGACAGGGTAGACAGTCGGTCTGGGCCCACATTTGACAGTCGTGTGGGCCGACTCAGGTCCGGCCCACGAGGATTTCTGGACTTGATGGACAAGATTGATGAAGACTTAGCCTGCAAGGCACGCGGCGCGATTCCCCCCGGAGATTACGGAGATCACATTGCAACCAACTCAGATTAGTTTCCTAGTTGTAGCCGGATACAATTAGAGATAACCGACTTGTAAACCCTAGGCCGTCGGCCTATATAAGGCGGCCTAGGTCGACCCTTTAGGTCATTCAGTCCTTCTCCCTCGTGTAACCACAGACTCGTCGTCGTTCTCCGGAACCTTGCCGAGCAGATCAATCCAACATCATCGAGCACATGACATATGGTATTATACCTCCGGGTAGTCCGAACCTGTATAAACCCCACGTCTCCTGTGTTAACTCGAGCTCCCTAGTCTCGCGATTGCCCTTTGCCTACAAATCAACCGCTTGGGAACCCCTTGTGGATTGCCGGTCAATAAATCCGACAGTTGGCGCGCCAGGTAGGAAAAATTACGGGACATCTACAACTAGCTTTATGGCAGATCATCGTCACATCATCTTCCCGGAGAGCCTCAAGGACTGCCCTGAGCACCTCGAGGGCATCAGCTTCTTCGTCGAGATCCTCTCCACCACCTCCGACTCCAGTACGTCGCTTGGCGCCATCACGCCGACCAGCTCCGTGCTGTCCAGCTCACCAACTCCATCGTCGATCGTTGCCCTGCTCCAGCAGCGGTTCGATGTGATGGCACTCCAGGATCAGGCTCCGAGCCTGGCCACCCGAAGAAGACTCCCAGCCTCCACCGAGCTCCTCGCCGGGTTGGACCGCATTCAAGGCACTCTTTCCGAGGGTATCGCCGTGTCAGAGGAGGCCCTGCGCCGACCTCATGATCGACCCCCTGAGGGCACCGCATCTCAACCCACGACCTCCCATCTAATTGACAGCTAGCTTGACGGCAGATTCATCTACAAAGCAATTTCAAATCGTCGCCGTCGACCAGTGTTGCATAGCCATTCCTGATCTACACGCCGAACCGCCGATGCGGCGTCTGCCGTGCGCGTCCGAGGCCTCATCGCTCCTCTCCATGCTGAACTCGACGATCCGGCGATGGCTGCACATTGATCTCCGGGTCATCGTGTTCCTATCATATGCCGACCTCCGAGATCGTGTCCCACGGATCAATCCAAATCGCATCCGCCGCCGGCTGAAGATGTGTTCTGACCGGATCAGAGCACGCGCCGACTTCTTCTGGTCGGCGTCTTACGAGCCACGGCCAATACATATGTGGGAGTCTGAGGCTGCTGCTGTGATATGGCCGCTGCTGCGATATGCCTGACTGCTACATCAACCCGATGTACCGGTCGGACACAAGACCCGACTGTCGAGACCTTGGATGACAACCTCGTCCACTCGGCTATGACGGCAACAATGCCTGAGGCTTCGTACCAACATTCGACGGTGACACATCGATTCTCTGACTCGATTACGAATGAAGCTAAGTATTATTTCAATTAATTATTTTAAGCTTTCGTATATCTTCGTACGTATCGGCTCTCCTATGTCTCCGTGACTTTCGCCGACCACCTCGGTCACGCTCCGACTGCTTATACAGCCTGGTCCGTCCAGACTGCACCTCACGGGTGCCCAGCTCATGCTGTTGTTTTTCTGCACAGTTGCGGCTGTTTTGCGACTTGTCCGTCTCTCTTAACGACTGCTAAAGTACTCGGGTAGCACACGCTCTAATTCGTGAAACCTCAATCATGCGTGCCGCCTACATCTAAGCCTCCATGCTGAGCAATGTAGCCTGTGGTAAGTCGTCCTCTCTGTAAACAGTGGTTAGCATGGTCAGGTGCTTAAACATAACGGGCCAACTACCCAGGGAAAATATACGCCTGATAAGAGGAGGATGTACAGAGTTTTACCTTTTATGTCGATTAAACTTCCGAGTTATTCAAATATTCTACATTATGCTACATAATGTTTATGTTGTCATTCTGTAGCTTAGAAACTACTTGGTGCATGCTTCCTACCACCCGACCGACCTCTCAGCTAGGTGGCTGGATGTGGGAGGCGACTCGGCGGCTCGTTTGGCTCCCAGGCTCGGGGGCTGGGCGCCCCAGACGACGACTCGACGTGCTTCCTGTTGTCTAGTCGACCTCTCTGGCTTGGGGCGAGAGGCAACTCGGCGGCTTGCTCGGCCCCCAGGCTCGGGGGCTGGGCGCCCCAGACGACGACTCGGCGTGCTTCCCGTCGTCCAACCGACCTCTCTGGCTTGGGGCGAGAGGCAACTCGGCGGCTTGCTCGGCTCCCAGGCTTGGGGGCTGGGCACCACAGACAACGACTCTGCGTGCTTCCCGTCGTCCAGCCGACCTCTTTGGCTTAGGGCCAGAGGCAACTTGGTGACTCGGCCAGCCCCCACGCTGGAGGACTGGGCACTACGACTCCGGTCGGCGGGTCTCCGTGACTCGGCAGCCCCCATGCTCGAGGACTGGGCACTGTGACTCCGGTCGGCGAGTCTCCATGACTCGGCCAGCCCCATGTTTGGGGACTAGGCACTACGACTCTAGTCGGCGGGTCTCCGTGACTCGGCCAGCCCCCATGCTCGGGGACTGGGCACTGTGACTCCGGTCGGCAGGTCTCCACGACTCGGCCAGCCCCTACCTCTGGGACTGGGCAGTGCGACTCCGGTCGGTGGGTCTCTGTGGCTCGGCCAGCCCCCACGCTCGGGGACTGGGCACTGCGCCTCCGGTCGGTGGGTCTCCATGACTCGGCCAGCCCCCACACTCGGGGACTGGGCGCCACGATTTTGGGATAAGCTCCTCTCTTCGGGGTGCCAGGCAGCCCTGTATGCTTTCTGCAACTTTTTCGCCATGGGTTTGTCATGCACACCCACGGGCGTATTGTTCTTGTCTTGATCTGCCCTGGCAGATGTGGTGATCTTATCTTCTAGGCGACCTTTCTGCCCCGAAACTCGGATGTTTCTTCTTTTATTGACCATTGGCCCGATTACACTAATCGGCTCAATGCTCGGGGACTACTCCAGCTCTCCATATGCCCCATCAGAATGTGTCACTTTTCTCAAAGTGGCGCAGTCCCGTACGGTGTCCGATTTGGCCACAACTCGGCACTACGCTACTCGAGGCTCCGCCCCCGGGTCTATCCAGGGCCATCCCCGATGACTTGCGGTTTCTTTTTTGAGCATTGCCCACCCTTGTGTCGGCCTTCTGACCAAAACGCTTCAGCCGACTACGATGGCTTCGCCTCTTCATCGGCAGTCCACCACGCGCCTGCACGTTGCTCGGGGACTTGTGGGATATGGGTACCCCTCGGCCCACTACTGACAGGGTAGACAGTCAGCCTGGGCCCACACCTGATAGTGGTGTGGGCCGACCCAGGTCCAGCCCATGAGGATTTATGGACCTGATGGACAAGATTGATGAAGACTTAGCCTGCAAGGCACGCGGCGTGATTCCCCCCGGAGATCACGGAGATCACATTGCAACCAACTCAGATTAGTTTTCTAGTTGTAACCGGATACAATTAGAGATAACAACCCTAGGCCGTCGGCCTATATAAGGTGGCCTAGGTCGACCCCTTAGGTCATTAAATCCTTCTTCCTCGTGTAACCATAGATTTGTCGTCGTTCTCTGGAACCTTGCTGAGTAGATCAATCCAACATCACTGAGCACAGGACGTATGGCATTATACCTCCGAGTAGTCCGAACCTGTATAAACCCCGCGTCTCCTATATTAGCTCAAGCTCCCTAATCTTGTGATTGCCCTTTGCCTACAAATCAACCACTTGGGTACCCCTTTTGGACTGCTAGTCAATAAATCCGACAGTCCCACACTCAAACCATGGAGATTTAGGCCCTGTTTAGTTTGCAAACTTGTCACATCAAATGTTAGGACACTAATTAAAGGTATTAAACGTGGATTAATGACAAAACCCATTCCATAACCCTAGGTAACTTCATGAGACGAATCTAATGAGCCTAATTTGGCCATGATTAGACAACGTCGTGCTACAGTAAACAATCTCTAATGACGGATTAATTAGGCTTAATAGATTCGTCTCGCGATTTCCCGTCCATCCGTGTATTTAGTTTTATAATTAGATCATGTTTAGTCCTCCTAATCTTCGGTTTAACATTGCTACAGTAAATTTCACAAACTTTCTCACCGAACTAAACAGGCCCTTAGTAGATGTTATAGGTGGATAATAACTTTAACCACCGGAATAGAAAATACATTTGGAAAATGACGTGCCAATGGTCACATGAAAATGATGCTCGATGCCGTCAGCAAAAGGGTTGAAAATGAAACGCTGCATACCTTAACAATTTCCTCTTATCCCTTCATCAAGCATCGTTCGCTAAGATTAAGATCCCTGGTTTGCTTACTGAAACAGATGGAAAACTAGTCGCAAACATTATGATACGCAAACATTCTTAGCTTTCCTTGGTGCAGCTGTCGGTCAAAGACTCAAAGTTTACGTTTCTTTTTCCCTACTTCTATGTTCATTCTACGCGTACATCAATATAATGAACATGTTGTGTTCATGTGCTTAGCATGAGACTATTTAGGATTGGTGGGACCCAATTCCTGATTTTTTTTTTGCGATAGGAGAAACCATTCTCACGTGTTGGTTATGGGGATGAGTTCAACCTGATTTCGTGTTAGGTTTGGAAACTACCAATGTGGGATGAGAAATTTAAGATATAGGCTCTACATGTCAGTCTTTCTTTTCCATTTCCCTTTTCCGATGTGTTGCTCGCCCCCAGCGGCCTAGGCACTCTCCCTGTCCTGCTCCACTCACTCCGGGGCTACCACAGCCCGCGTCACTTCCAACCAGGGTTTTTTTTCCCGACCGTTACCGGTCCGGTTACCGCGGTAACCGCTGTTACCGGTCCGGACCGGTAGCGGTACCGGGCGGTAACAAACCGGTTAAATTTAAAAATTTGAAATTTGAATTCAAAAAATGAAAAAATAGAGTAAAAATTTCAAAAAATACTTCAAGGTGCGTATAATCCAATGGTGTCAAAATTTTTCAAATATTTGTTCATTTAGTATTTTTGGCGGGCATTACAAATTAAAAAAAAAAGAAAAAACCGGCCGGCCCATTTAGGGCCCAACGCCCCTAACACCTCCCCCGGTCCCCCCCCCCGCCCGCACGAACGGCCAGAGGCCTCTCCCTCGCCCTCCCGTGCTCGCTCCCTCTCCCTGACCCGCCGCGCGCCGCAACCGCCGCGCGCCGTCGGCCCGCCGCCCCCAGCCAGCGGTTGGCCGGGCGGTTGCGCCGGTTAGCCGGCCCGAGCGCGGATCTACCGTCTCCGGCCCGGGTAACCGCTCGGCGCGGCGGTAAACCGGCCCTAGCGGCGGTTGACCGCGGCGGTTGCGGCGGTTGGCCGGCCGACCGTTGAAGCTCAAGGTAAGAGCTATTTAATGTCTAGTATGAGCTATTTAGTGTTTAGGACTTTAGTATTTAGGCATATATAAGTTGCAAGAATTTAGGTATTATTTGATTTAGGTATATTGTGATTTAGGTATTATTTGATTTAGGTATATTGTGATTTAGGTGTATTGTGATTTAGGTATTATTTGATTTAGGTATATTGTGATTTCGGCTATTGTGATTTAGGTATGATTTGATATAGGTATGTTGTGATTTAGGTGTATTGTGATTTAGGTGTTGCAAGGTTTTAGGTGTATGGTCATTTAGGTATGTGTTGTGAACTTGTGATTGATATGTTTATGTTGGTTCCATGTTTGCAGATACAAAATGTCAGGCAGAGAGAAAGATATTGTATGGGAACACGGTGAAAATCTTTACCCCGGTTGGAGATGCAAATATTGTCATACGTCCAAAGGAGGAGGTGGTTCCACTAGATTGAAACAACATTTGGCAGGGCGCGGGACCGAGGTCGTCCATTGTAGGAAGGTTCCAAAGGAGGTGCGTGAATACTTTCAGCGTGACATTGAAAGGGTTCAGAAGGCAACTGCTGACCGGGCTCGAGAGAGGTTGAGAAAGGAGAAGGTTGCAGCGGAGGGTAACTATCCCGGTGGAGATGAAAGATATGATGAGGAGGCTGAGCTGGAGCGTGCCCTGCACCAATCGAGAGCGGAAGAGGAGTTCCGTCGGGGGGTGCAACAGAGAGGAGGTGCATACGAGCATGGAGGGGGTAGTGGTTCGAGGGGAGGAAATCCGGTGCAGAGGATTCTTCGAAGGGCAACTTCGGGGAGGGAGACTCCTGGGGTTAGGGACTATAACTTGGCGGCGGGCATGAGAGGAACGACGCAGCCAAGGATTGACACAGGCTCCTGGACGCAGAAGGGTAAGAATGCAAAGGAAGCTATTGGGAAAGCTTGGTCAAAGTTTTTCCATATTGCGGGAGTACCTGGCAGACAGGCTGACAATCCATACTTTGTCAGCGCGGTCAGAGAGACTCAGAAGTGGGGTAAGTTTTTCTTTTCATGCGAATGACACCTATGCAACTGCATGTCTCTATCTAATCTCATGATTGCCATATGGTTGCAGGTGAAGGTATCGCGTCACCCACTGGATGGGATATTGATGGCAGGTACCTGGATCAAAACGAGCAAGACTTGAAGACTCAGTACGCAAAGTTTCAGCAAGAGTGGCCTCTCTTTGGCGTCACGTTGATGTGCGATTCGTGGACTGGCCCGACGAGGATGAGTGTCATCAATTTTTTGATATATTGCAATGGGGTCACGTGGTTCCACAAGTCTATTGATGCGTCTAGAAAAACTCAAGATTCCGAATTTTTGCTCCAGGTAACCCCTTACCTAGTTCCTTTCAATCCGAATATGATTCAGATGTTGCTAAAGAATCTGTTGATGCGTCTGGAAACCGCTAAAGAATCTGTATATTTTACCAGGAGCTTATAAAGGTGGTGGAGGAGATTGGGCCAGAGCATATCGTTCATGTTATCACCGACAACGGCTCGAACTACAAGAAAGCATGCAGGGAGCTTTCCGATGTGTATGCACACATTGCTTGGACACCTTGTCTAGCACACACTGTCAATTTGATGTTAAAGGATATCGGTGCAAGGTATGAACATCAAGGTATGATCGATCAATGCAAGAAAATTTCAGCTTGGTTACACAATCATGGTCAGTTGAATCATATGATGAGGCAAGCGATCGGTGGTGAGTTGGTCAAGTGGAATGCAACTCGCTTTGGGACCAACTACATGTTCCTAGACAGCATATATCGGAAACGTGATCGTTTCATGCAGTGGATGGGATCTCCTGAATTTTTGCAGAGCAAATGGGCAAATACAAATATGGGTAGATTTACTCATGCCAGATTTGCAAGTATGGAGTGGTGGGATGGAATGAAATTTATCATTGACTCAGTTCAACCATTATACAAGTTGCTTCGCTTTGCTGATCAGGACAAGCGGCCCAACTTGTGCGAGGTGATTATGACCTTCCAGAATGTGAGACATGAAATGGAGTCTTTCTTCGGTCAAAATGTTTCCACGTGGAAAGAGTATGAAAAGCTTATGAACAGCAGGATGCAGAACGTCATCGTACAGACGTATGCGGCTCCAGGTAAGACTGTCACAAAAGTTTCTACTTTCATGTTCCATACACTTTATGCTCATTGGTGGTATTTCCATTTTGCAGCTTCTGTCCTAAATCCGAGGTACGCCTATACGTATACTCCAACTTCAGAAATGTGGCGTACACTCAAGGATGCATTTCAGCGCATGACGGATATCCAGAGCGCCATCCAGGCATTGAACGAGGCTGAGATGTTTCGACAAAGGCGTGGCGAGTTTGCCACAGATTTGGCAATGAAAATGGCGCTTGACCCAAACACAACTGCATCTTCATGGTGGATGGTAAACGGCAACACCACTCCCAAGCTGCAGAGCCTTGCTTTGCGCCTTGTTTCTCAATGTTGTTCGTCAAGTGGATGCGAGCGGAACTGGAGTACTTTTGCCTTGCTGCATACAAAGGTTCGCAATCGGTTCCATACACTGTCACAAAAGTTTCTACTTTCACGTTCCATACACTTTATGCTCATTGGCGGTATTTCCATTTCCAGGTTCGCAATCGGTTGTCGCACAAGAAACTGAACAAGCTTGTCTATGTCAACTACAACCTACGCCTGCGACTTGCGGATGTCGGCAACCCCGTGCGTGATGAAGGTGATTTCATTGACCAGCTGTCCCATCTTTCATTCTATGATGAGAAAAATCCGGTGCGGGAGTGGATGGAATATGGTAGATCAAACCGGGATCCAGTTCTGGACGAGGACGATGATGACGGAGACACCCCGCTCCCGTCCCATATTGTCACGGATCATATAAACCCATCAGACCTCCGGACTTCTACAGGGGATGATTGCATCAGTGATTGGGCACGTCGAAATGTGGGTGACACTCACCTAGGGAAGAGGAAGCACCACGTAGGGCCTACGAAGGGTGACCCGAAGCGCCAACGAGGACAGGCCACGGGAAAAGGCAAAGGCAAAACAACACTAGTGCTGAGCGACGACGACACTGATGATGGCGAGGGTGATGGTAGTCCACCGTATCAGGAGTCTCAGGATAGCAGCTCCGCTGATGATGATGATGATAGTGATGGCGGTGGTGGCGGCGGTGGTGGCGGCGGTGGTGGCGGTGGCGGTGCCGGTGGCAGTGGCGGTGGCGGTGCCGGTGGCAGTGGCGGTGGCGGTGCTGGTCTTCGTTTCACAGGTTTGAACTTTGAAGTGCATGCACGTATATATGCACATATGTTTTTCACTGTGAGTACTAATTATGCTATATGGTTGGTTGCAGGGGAGACTGAATTCACGCATGCTACTCAGGACGTTGACCATGGAGCACCGGAATCCCAGAGGAGAACGGTTCAACCGACGGATTACAACACTCCACACTTTCCACAGTACTCTTCTAGCTCATACAGCGATTCCTCCCAGTCCAGTTATCACTATCCTATACCTGATTTGAGCACGCAGCCACCGATGAGATGGGTGTACGAATGGGAAGACCCCCATTGGTACAATATGTTACTTCAGGAATGGCAGACGACATCGGCGTGGACGGGCCAAACTTGGCAAGAATACAAAGCTGAGCTGCTTCTAAGGCAAGGTTTGAATGTGATGTCCACCGCCGAGTACGAAATGGCTACGCAATACTACCGTTGATCTATTTATATGCACAACTATTATTTCTATGCACAATTATTATTATGAATCCATGTTTGTATCTATTTGTGGTCATTTTCTATTTCTATGTATAATTATTCAATTATCTCGCAACCGGCCGGCTAACCGGTCCAACCGGCCGTCTAACCGGTGCTACCGACCGGTCGCCCGACCGACCGACCGCTCCAACGACCGACCGGTTAACCGCTCGTACCGACCGGTTAACCGTTATTCCTGTCGGTTTACCGTTATTTTCCGTTTGTATGGCGCGTTTTGAATTTGGATTTGAATTTGTTCGGTATTTACCGGTAACCGCGGTTAACCGACCGGTTAACCGCTACCGCCGGCCGGCGGTTACAAGGGACCGGTCGGTAATTGAAACCCTGCTTCCAACCAATACAATCACTCCGCTCCTTGCGCCGCATAGAAATTTTGTACATGGGACGCCCGAGTTTTGTCCTCGGCCTGGGTGCTTTCAGATTCGTGCAAAGGACGAAAATTGACGCCTCTTGTTTCTTCTTGCACCTCCCGTCTCGTGCAAGGAACGGATATCGACAGCTTTTGCTTCTTCCATCACTCGCGGCACGACCAACGTTCTTTTCCTTATTTCCTCGGAACAATTTCTTTTTGTGGAAAATTTGTTCCTTGTTCTAGAATATTTTTCTCCACTGTTGAGCTCGCATGCCTTGTGTTGTTGGGTTAGTGAGCTGTTCTATTTGGTTGCTAGGAGTAGGATGTCCTACAGGGAAAACCGTACTTGTCGAACATCTAACTCAGATGTCCACACTAGACAGTGTATGAGATTCGTGCGAGCTTTCATGTCCCCTTGATTCACAAGCTTTTTTTTTTTCTTCCAATGGTGTTTCGGTTCTCCTTCCCCGTTCATTCATGATCTCTGCCTCCTCCTTTCCCCCCGCATCTGATTACTCCCTCGCACTGGGGACACTAGGTCCCCACCTCTTTTCCCAGTGCAGCTGCTCCCCCGTGACTGTAGACGCTTGACCACCGCCGGTGGGAGGCCCCATGCTGCAGCTCGCCCGCAATCGGAGACGCTCGGCCGCCACCCGCGAGTGGCTGCTCACCCGCGGCCGATGGGGCTGAGCGCGCCCATGGCGAGGCAGAGCCCGCGCGACCAGGAAGCACTCGTGGCTAGCGTGGCGGGACAGAGGCTGTGCAAGCGATGGGGCCGTGCCTATGGTGTGGCTCGCCTTCATAGCCCGCGGGGAGCCCCGACGGCAAGGTTCATTTTTTCTTCAAACAAATCTTTAATTTCTGGAACAGTTGTTCCATGATTTGGAACAATTGTTCCGGAACAAATTTAGGCGTTATTTGGGCCTCGTGGGCTGATGATTTACGGTAATTGTTGAATATACTACACATAGGACCCCTCGTGCTGCTTGGCCGCTGCTCCGAGCCTCTGTTACTCGGCTGCCATCACGCCCTACCACTCCGGGCTCGCTATGCTCCGCATCCCCCAGCCGCCTGGAGCACGTGCCCTCACACGTGAGTTCACCTAAGCCGCTCGATCTGGAGAAATTAGATGAACCTATCTATAGGGTGCATATTATCTCCTAAGATGGACCCAGTCCCATAGCCTTCAAACTGAAAACCTCAAAAAGCTGCTCCAACTTAGCCCAGCCCAACCTACATCAACTCTTGAAGTAAATACATGCTTAATTTCTGAATTTTATAGATACTCCCTCCATATTGTAAAGGAAGTCGTTTTGAGATTGTCCTGAGTCAAACTTTTTAAACTTTGAACGTAAATATTTTTTTTGTGTTAAGTTTAGAAATGTGAAAATGGTACGAGTAAATTCGTATTGAAATATTGTTTCATAGAAGTACTCTCTAAACATATTTTATAAATAGTTTATAGCAAAAAAGTATTAGTCAAAATTACATTTTGGAGACTGTGTCAATGTCCTAAACGACTTTCTTTACCGTATGGAGGGAGTATATTGCAATTTTTGAGGCGATGTCCGAAGGCTTCCGGTAATAGCGGTATGATCTATACACAGAGTTGTCGCGCATGTTATTAGACGTAACAAGGACCACACACATGGTACACATGTAACACATGCCAATGCCGACATGCGCACGCACCATGGCTGGATCCTGGAGACCAGGGAGGCGGGGGTTGAAGGAAGCAGACGAGCTGCAGCCTACAGTTGCTTATGTTTCTTGGGTACAATTTTTTTTTTTGAGCAAATCTTGGGTATATAGGTGTGAATTGGTAGGCTGAAATTGATCAACGGGCCAGGCCAAGTAGCACGTCGTGCTGTGGTGGTGGCCCAAGCGCGACAGAGTACTGGGCCATACTGTCTCGGGCTTGATGTCCAACAGACTCGGCCGTGCTACGGCCAGGCCTTGAGCAGAAGAAGCGGGCACGAGCAGCTGGGCTACGACTGACTTCTAGTCTCGGTCCTCATAGCTCTATGTTCTCGGTCCGGAACATTTCTTATTTGTTGGGCCAAACCACCTTTATACTTTGCTAGGCTGGTGGGCTGACTCTTGATGCTAACATAGTAGGACGTACTAAGTTGCGCCCAATGTTCTCNAATGCCGCAGGGAGAGGCGACAGGCGATGCATGAAAAAAAAAAGGCGATGCATGTGAGTGAAACGGGCATGCATTGAGTGAGCGTGTAGCTTGTGGCAAGGCTTGGAATGTAGGTGTGATTGTGAAGCCAATAATGTCAAAAATTCAGCTAAAATTTAAATATGTGGTAATTTGTCAGTTTTTTTTTATCATGTTCTATGAATGCCCCGTTTAATTTTATCCAATTTTAACTAGATCTCATGATTTTTAAAAAATAATAGACAACTCATGATGTCACACACAGGTCCAAATTGCAAATCAGTTGAAAATCTAGAGGCAATGGTGCAAGGGCAAAAACACTTTTCAATGATGACTTAACACCGTTAAATTCCCTAACCAGAGTGTGGGCTGCGGGCACAGCAAAAATTCCGATTTGAAGAGGAGAGGTAAACATCAAAAAATGAATGAAAACCAGTAAAATGAAGTTGAAAGTAGGGGCATCATACAATTCCATGTGATACCGCTCTAGTTCTGACTTCATCCACATGACCAAGAGCCTTTAGATCGGTGGGAAATTTAATTTGTGAAATTTGCTGTAGCAATTTTAAACTAAAGATTAGAAGGACTAAACATGATCTAATTATAAAACTAATTACACAGATGGACTGAAAATCGCGAGACGAATCTATTAAGCCTAATTAATCCGTTATTAAAGATTGTTTACTGTAACACAACATTGTCTAATCATAGCCTAATTAGGCTTAATAGATTCGTCTCACAATTTCACCCGGGGATTATGAAATGGATTTTGTCAGTTATCCATATTTAATACTCCTAATTAGTATCAAATATTTAAATTTACTGTAGTGATACAAAAAGTTGGTGAACTAAACAGTAAACAAGGGTCTAGTGTGCTCGCCCTAAAAAAAAAGGGTCTAGTGTACTCACGAAGTTTCAGAGATCACTGTTCGTCTTTGTTTCTGTAGACGAACCGGTTGGCGAAATGCAAGAACACGGCCACCTCTAGAGCCGCGAGCCCCGCCAGGAGCCAGTAGAAGTAGTCGAGGTGCGCTCGGTTGAGGTTGTCGGAGAACCAGCTCCCACCCTTGCTCCTCGTCGCCCAATCGGTCGCGGACACGAGCATGCTGCTGACATAGCTCCCCACGCCAAAGATGCTCATGCACAGCGCGAGCCCAACGCTGCGGAGATTGTCGGGCATCTGGTCGTAGAAGAACTCCTGGAGTCCTATCTCCGCGAGCACGGTCGAGACGCCGACCAGGACGTACTGAGGCAACATCCACCACAGGCTCATCGGCAGCACCACGTCCGGCTGGTCAACCAGACCCGCCTCCCTTGCGATGCGGAGCCGCCTGGCTTCAACCAGTGCCGCGACGACCATGGCGACACCGGAGGTTGTCATTCCGGCGCCGATGCGCTGGAGCGTCGTGAGGCCGGCGTGGTGCCCCGTGATGCGCCGCACGAGGGGTACGAACAAGCGGTCGTAGAGCGGGAGCGTGGTGATCATGGTGACGCTGAGGAAGAACTGCAGCGCCGCGGGCGGCACGACGAGGCCCGTGCCCATGCCGAGGCGCCGATCCAGCGTGCTGCCCTGCTTCGTGAACAGAGTGGAGACTTGAGCGGCGATGGCTGCGAAGATCAGGCTCGTTAGCCATATTGGCAGCAATTTTGCGACGAGTCCTTTTCCCTTAACGTCATCAGGTTCCCCTGTCAAAAGCCTGCACAAATCAACAATCTCCATCACGACGAGACCTCTGCGCCACGCACAGGCAATAGAACGCGGGCGTTCGAGTTCGAGCGTGCTCACCGTTGAGTGTCAGAGGTGTCCTTGCGACGGAACACCCTCGCCGCCCACGCCCGCACGGTCTCAGCAAACCGGCTGTCCTCGACGGGTCGCTCCGCACGGTACGTGGGCGTGCCGAGCAAGAAGACGGCGAGGTACAGCACCATCGTGGCCCAGCACACGCCCAACCCGACGGTCCAGCTGACGTTGTCCTCGATGTAGCTCAGCCCGGTTGTCGCGATGCCGTAGCCACACGAGATGGAGAAGTGGAACCAGTTGAAATAGGAGCTCCGGGACGCGCGCGAGGTGGGATCTTCGCCGTCGCTCGCCGCGAACTGGTCGGCGCCGAGGGCTTCCGCGCACGGCCTGTGGAAGCCTCTCGCCACCGCCAGCAGGTAGAGCGCGACGTAAAAGAAGGCGAGTTGAGCAAAAGTTGGCGAGCTCGCCGCCGGAGGTTGAGGGGCTTGCAGCGTGGATGAGATCGTCAGCATCCCCAAGCTCTGTCATGGTTGAAGTTGGGTAACCGGGGTGTCAGAGACAAAGACTGGAGCAAATCAGGATCACTGCTGCGATTCCAAGTAAATACTAGCACTTACCAGTAGATAGATCACGCCGGCGACCAGAACCGCCCGATACCGACCGAGCCCCGAGTCGGCCGCCAGCGCGCCGGCGAGCGGCAGCACCATCTCCGTGCCCGTCCACGCGTTCGCGCTGGCGGCGGCGGATGCCGTGGACATGCCGAGGTGTCCGGTCAGGTACATCATCAGGTTGCTCTGCACGCCGCAGAACCCGGCAAGCTCCAAGAACCCGATCGCTGCAATGGTAAGGCCGAACCAATTAGATTCATGACAATCTGAGGCAAGATGTTCAGAAGATTACCGAGGAGGAAGCGAGCGGCGCGCCAGCCGCCGCGGCCGTCGGCGGATCTGGAGCCGTCGGACGACCCTGGTCGGGGCAAAAGCTCGCCCGACTCCATCGCTGCACACCGGCCGGGAGTGTTGCCGTCGGCGGCTGGCTTATGGAAGTAGCTCCGGCAGCTCGGTTGTCTCGTGGCAAATGGCGAGGAAACACGTCGTAGATGTTTATTGGGCCGTTCGTCCTGATATGGCGTGCAAGGCAGCCTATAATTGTTTGCTTGACCACCGTTGTTTAGTGTCTCGGAACCATATATTACGAGTAGATTAGACAATGTCGACACTAAAGTTTGCTGCCATCTATATCTTGCCAAGCATCTCCTGCTTATTGTTTTAATTTTGTGGAATTGTCGGTGTTGCTGCGTGGTAACACGCAACCATGTGCTTGTTTATTTATCGGAGCACTAAGGCCATGTTTAGTTGGTAAAACTTTAAAAACTAGTTTACAAATTTGCAACTTTGGAACTAAACACCTCCCTTCAACTAGTTTGCAAAGTTGCAAAAGTAACGCACTGAAAATGTGTCCTCCCTCTCGCGACACGCTTTCTAATACAATTTTGTAATTAAACACTCTCTTCAACTAGTTTGCAAACTTTGACATTTTTGCAAACTAGTTTTCAAAGTTTCACGAACTAAACAAGCGCTCCTCTTGCCGTTTATTGGACCGGAGATTGACGCGGAAGATGGCTCGATTTTGGATGGGACCACAGTTTAGCCGGATATTTTTAAGATCGAGCCCTCGCTCGGTTCATCCGGCCACACGAGCACCTTCAAGAAGCTTTGTGGAACGTAATTAGGTATGTTTGAATGGGGTTTGGTACAAGGTTTCATAGATATTGAATATGGACGGTTTTTATGGTCTGGGTTAAAACTGGTTTTTATGGTCTGGTTTCCTTTTGGACAGAACAGGTTTGGTGGTAAATGGACTAAGAAGGCTAGTGGGCTGGTTCGGTTGGGGTTAGCAGTCAGAGTGGATTGGTACAGCTTGGTCTTTGGTCTCGTACATGCTAGTCCATTGCCGCTGGACAGCCCGACGACGCTCGGCTCGTCGCCGCATTCCATGATTACAACGAGTTCCCTGATCAATGGCCTGGCTCTGGTGAGCAGGATACGAACCGTCAAGAGGACTGGCTCGTCGGAGATAGTGTGGAACCCGCGCTTTCTCGCCGGAGGCGTCAAGGATGGCGGCGGCCGCCGGCGGCGGAGACCGTTCGCCAAGACCAGGATGTTGTCCAGGAGCTGCAACACTTGCGGAGCATCGGCCAGCAGCATGCTGTGGCGCAACGTGGCCGGCGAGCAGCGACGGAGCGACCCGTTCATTGATGTGTGCCACCTCCGGCGACGGCCTGACCACCCCTCACAGATTCACCACACAAAACAGATGCGGCGGCGCGGCTCAGCACGCGAAGCAACGAGGAGGCACGGCCCTGCGTGGCAAGCAGCTCTAGGCGCAAGGGGATGTAGCGGCTCGGCGGCTCCGCTCCGCGTAGGAACGAGAGCGTAGCCATGACGGGGAGAGAAGAAAGGCCACATAGAGAGGAATTAATTTTGCTATTGCGCCTGATAGAGAAGAAAGGCCAGATAGAGGGTGGGATCAATTTGGCTGTTGATTGATGCGGGTCCGTGGTAGTGTACTAACAAGCTAGCACAGTTTGTATAGGCCGAATTTGTTCTAGTTTGGAGAGGCGGACAAATTGGATTGGTTCGGTTTTCAATGCAGGCAGATTGGCTCGGTGTGGTTGATCGGCGAACAAAATTATAATTGGTTAGGTCTGGATTTGGTGTGGATGCAGGACCATTACCACCTTTACCATTATAATTGGACGTGACATCACCAATTCAATATGGGTGTTGATCGAGTAGCTCCTGATTAGTTTGGTAGCCCTATGTCATGTAGGCTGATCAGTATTAGAACTGTTTGCTCAAGGAGGGAGAAAGGGGAAGCAAGAAGATTTAAACTTGGTACTGATGGCATCACTAATTTTGCGTCTGTGAGTGGGACCCATTTTAACATTGCTCCACGTGCCTTTTCTTCTCTTTCTCTCTCTTATTGTGTCTTCCCCTCTCTCTTATTATGTTTTCTTTTCGTCTCATACGTCAACTAGTTCAATTCAAAAGCTTAAACTGATTAGCAAAAGTGGACAATTAACTTATACTTTAACATTTCCCTCACATGTAGGCTCTCTTAGGCATCAGACATAGAATTTAGGAGTTGGCCACAATTATTTATATTTAATGGCGCCCGCCAGGATTTGAACTTGATACCATACTTAGTTGCATGCACCAACCAGATCAACTCAAAAGATTAACTTGATAAGAAAAAGTGGGCAATTAACTTATACTCCAACACCTCACACTTCCTTCCCCATCCACTTTCAAAGATGGCGAGCTAGAAAACACCTGGAGCTTTGTTGCGATTGGTGATGGGAGCACGATGGTTTAGGGTGTAGGCTGCCATTTTTTTTTGCGAAAGATCAGTACAAACGCAGATACACACGCACACAAACTCACTCTTATGGGTACACGCAAACCCTACTCCTATGAGCACCTTCAAGAGATGGGGTTGACTGTTCCGATATTGAGATTGACGAACTGCGCCTGCTAAATCATGGAATAAATCCAGTAATATGAGACACTCGTGTGAAGTCAGAGACTCAAATCCGAGTGGCACATTCCACCACAAGGAACCTAACCAACCAAGTTCTTACTTTTACCAACATTTTCATTTTTCAAGCACTTAGTAGAAATTTTATGGATAGTTATATATATATATATATATATATATATATATATATATAACTTCATTGTGTGTTACCTAAAAGTTACTCAAATAAATTTTAATAAAAATTTGACTAAATTTTATGTAAATATATTTTGATAATCTTTATATAATTGTTAATATATAATTGGTTATAACAATCAATGTTGCGAATAGCGGGCTATGGATTTTAGCGGCACCCCGCACCCTGCCAAAAATGCTATCGGGGCAATAGCGGGGCTATAGCATTTAGCGTTTTGCACAAAATCACCAAAATTCATCATATCTTTGCACATGTTTAACCAATTTTAGCACATATTTGAGTGCATTACATAAGCAAACATGAGAAATAAGGTAAAACACACAAGATAGATCACAAATTACAAGTTCATAACACACAAGAACATAAATTGAGTTTATAACTTCATCAATTTATGGCTTCATGCCATCAGCGGGGCTATTGCCCGCTATAGCGCATGTCAAATAGCGGGGCTATTGCCCGTTATAGTGTATTTAGCAGCCATAACCCTAAAATGAGTGATATTGTCGTGGCACCTCTCTCCAGGGGGCAACACTGCTAACAATATTTCTGTATCTAGACACTACATTTTGATCCAACACCCAAGGTTTAAGGTTTAGACCAGAAGTATTTTTTTAAAGAAAGATTTAAATCATGTCTCCTAATCGACATGGTTGGCTTACATACTAATCCATGTAATTGTATATGTATGTGGTTTTAAGGTTGCGTAAAATAAGTATCTTATTCTTATCTTTAATTACCTCAATGTGAAATGAGCGATCGATACTGTGTAAAATGATAATTGTAGGTCTGTCAGGACATTGATATTGTCTTCGATATAACATTTTGATAAGATGTAATCATCATGTTACTTCGATACGGGTTAGAACACTACTTCGCAACTATGAATGCAAATGGGCGCATGCCAGCCCACCTGCGAAAAATGGCCTTGTGAGCACTTGCATGCATATGCAATTTCTTGGTGGGAAGTCCTGCCAAATCTGGTAGGATTTAGAGTTTGGGCAATGTTCTTAACATGAAAATAATGTTCTCATCACTTCATTTGTTCATTTATATATGTTCTGCATGGTGAGACATATCATACATGCATACCGTAAGTATATATTTTGTATATTAACAATTAATGACAAAAATAGATAATTTAGAACCATGTATCGGTGGTGCTTTGGGATATTTTTTGAATAATATTAGGTTACTTCTAGTGGGAGATGTAGGTAATTTATGTGCGGATTTAGGGGTTTCTTTTTGGTTATTTTTTAGGATTGCATAAGTGGAAATTTAGATAAATACTAGAGGTTACTTTATGTCATTTTTCATAATGGCAGAGGTGGGTGACAGCTATGGATTCAAATTTTGCAAAAGTGAGTAATTTTTTAGAAAATATAATATATCAAATGGCTATGATCTTTGAGTCTATGGATTGATGACCAGATATTTCAAAATTTTGTGAGAATTTCTAAGTGTGTCTCATTAGTATTAACATGGAGTCTTCAAAAAGATGCTTTCAATTAGTAATTGAAACCGTTCATGTTTAATTGGGTTTGATGTTCTTAGGAATACTACAAAGTCAATTAGAACCTTGATCAATCCAGCAACGTTGAACTTGAACCCAATTAGAACGTTGACTATTTGCACTTGCAACATTCCAAAGATCATGGCTCGCCTATTTGTTCCTGTAGACGTATCTTCTTGCGAAATGCAAGAACGCGGCCACCTCGAGAGCGGCGAGCCCTGCCAGGAGCCAGTAGAAATAGTTGAGGTGCGCTCGGTTGAGGTTATCTGAGAACCAGCTCTCGGTGCCCCTACTGCTCGTCACCCAATCGATCGCCCAAACGAGCATGCCGCTGGCATAGCTCCCTGCGCCCATTGCGCTAAGGGACAGCGCGAGGCCGACGCTTCGGAGCGCGTCGGGCACCTGTTCGTAGAAGAACTCCTCGAGCCCGACCTCTGTCATGAGTCTCATGACGCCCACGAAGCCGAGCAAGACGTACTGTGGCGCCACCCACCACAGGCTCATCGGCACCGCCACGTCCGGCCAGTCCACGAGGCCCGCCTCCCAGACCACGCGGAGCCGCCTGCCCTCCACGAGCGCCGCGACGACCATGGCGACGCCGGACACGGCCATGCCGGCGCCGATGCGCTGGAGCGTCGTGACGCAGGCGTGGTGTCCCGTGAGGCGCCCCACGAGGGGCACGAAGGCGCGGTCGTAGACCGGGAGCAATGTGATGTAGGTGCCGCTGACGAAGCAGTGGAGCGCCGCGGGTGGCACGACAAGGCCCCCCGTGGCCACGCCGAGGCGCCGGTCCAGCGTGCTGCTCTGCTTGGTGAACAGAGTAGACAGTTGCGAGAAAATGGCCGCGAAGACTAAGCTCATTGCCCATATCGGGAGCAGCTTATTAGCAACGGTTCCATTACCTTCGTGACGTTCTGGCGGTAGAAGCCTGCAAAAACTCGAGAATCTCTGGCATTACGAGGTCGACACCTCTGTCTCGTGCGTGCAAGAGAAGGCGACAGTTAGCGAGCGCTCACCGTTCTGCGCCAGTGTCGTCCTCGCGGCGGAAAAGCCTCGCCGGCGTCGCCGCCCATGCCTGTGCAGTCTCGGTGGACGAGCTGCCGTCGACGTGTTGCTCGACGGCGACGCGACGATACGATGGCGTTCCAAGCAAGAAGACGCCAAGGTACAGCACCATCGTGGCCCAGCACGTGGCGAACCCCACGGTCCAGCCGACGTTGTCCTCGACGTAACTAAGAACCGTCGTGGAGATGGCATAGCCCCACGACTGGAAGAAATGGAACCAATTGAAGTAGGAGCTCCGAGATGCTCCCGTGCCGGGATGGCTGGCTGGGAACTGGTCCGCGCCGAGGGCTTCCGCGCACGGCCTGTGGAAGCCTTGCGCCAGCGCCAGCAGGTAGAGCGCGACGTAGAAGAAGGTGAGCCAAACTGGAGACATGGACGACGGCGAGCTCCCTGCAGTTTGTTGCATGGATGAAACCGTCAGCATTCCCAAGCTCTGTCATGGATGAGTTCGGTAATCCAGTGTCAGACAAAGGCGCAGAAGATCAACATAGGAACATGAACAATGCAGAAGGAGCAATTGATTCCTCAAAATGGACTATTATAGGTTCGATTTGTATGGGACAATTGAGTTCATGAACTTGATACCTTCTGTCTGCTCTAATTGCTTTTTCCAACCATCAAAAAAATCATCGCAAAAATTATTTTCAAACGGATTTTAAATTTCCTTCATGCAAAGTGTAAATAGCAGAATAACGGCAGAAAAGCAGATATACTAACCAGCAAATAGAGCACGCCGGCGGCGAGGACTCCGCGGTACCGGCCGAGCCGAGAGTCGGCAGCGAGCGCGCCGACGAGAGGGAGCACATACACCGTCCCGGCCCACGCGTTCACGGCGGCGGCCGCCGCCGCCGTGGACATGCCGAGTTGACCGGTCAAATACATATAATCAGTCAGGTTGGCCTGCACGCTGAAGAATCCGATGCGCTCCAAGAACCCGATCGCTGCAGGGTAGCAGTAAGCTAGGACGGAGCTATGCAAGAAGGGAGAGTTGACTTCCAGATCTGCAAAGCTTACCGACGACGAAGCGCGCGGCGCGCCAGCCGCCATGGCCCTCGGGTTTGGAGTCGATGGACGGCCAATGACGTAACAGCTCATCGCTGGACTCCATTGCCGCAGCTGATCTCCGGGAGCGGCGCGAAGGCATAACTGCATAAGTTTGTAGGGCCTTCTGAGATGTGAAAATGGCTAGGGTCAACGACTCAACACTACGATTTATTGAGACACCCCTGCGTGAGTGCGTGGTCCATCTGGACTCCCGCATGACAGTAATCTCCAAAGTCCAAACTGAGATTCTTTTTTTAACAAGCAAACTGAGATTGTTACTCGCCAACGACTCTCTCTTGGCCAGTTTTTGTTTTTCAAAATAAACTCTGCTACCCTGTTCAGATTCAAAGGACAAAGACCTCAATTCAAATCAAAGGCAAACAGTGTTCAGGCATAATGTATCAAGGGGCATGCAGTTTATAGTAAGAGGATGCTCGACTAATTAAGGCCAATCCAATGATGGTTTCATATTGATGTTTTCAAGGTAGCAACGTAATCAAGAAAGAAATGATATAGTGTTTGACATTGCCTTTCCAATGGATAGTTTAATGGTGTGATTTTATAGGCTTCATGTAGCATTTAATTTATGACTCATTCATATTTGGTACTAGTGATTAGCGCGCGCCCATGCGCACGGTGTGGAGCACGCATTGTGTTGCATTATTAACATAATTTTTGTTTTGTATTAAGCATTAGAAATGGGTAGAGTATTAGTAATATTAGATAATCACATATTTATATACAACATATAATATTTTTGAGTAGCGCAGCGAGTCCTGGGTGTCGTCATTGAGCCGCGGGAGGGAGTAGGGACGGTCATGACGTAGTAGTCCACGAGAAGAGCACGCAACAAATCGATCTGCAGGTAAACCAAATCGATCTTAATGCATCAAATCGAGGGATGTGACAAGCTCAAAAACGTGGATGGGCAGGTGAAGGACGAGGAACACATCTATCTATCTGAAAGTGCATCTAGGCTTCCTTGTGGGTTTTGGTGAATTGAATGACAAAAGGATTAAAGGACTAACATGTTTGTTAAAGATTGTGAGCAGGAATTAAATTATATATTGATAATTCACTATTGGTCATTGGTTGAATTCAATGTGGATGGCTCATGTTGACATGAATAAATAAGTGGTTGCTCCCATTATATATGAATATGAAAGATGGCAAGCTATGGTGCAACAAAGAAAGAGACATGAGGATGTGTGTGATATATTGGTCTCTAAAAATTGATGAAAGCTTGTTTTACATTGATATGGGACATCTTAGATCATGTTAGATTAAAATGTTGCATAAAGCAAGTTTGGTTGAATGGACAAGAGACATGGTGATATGGTTTATTCTTGGTCTATATTTGAAGAATGACTTGCAAACAAGACATGATGACTTTGATAGAAATGAAAGGTCAAATTGAAATGGATATATTGCATATCAAGAAATGACCAACAAGACAAGATGACTTTGATAGAAACGAAGGGTCAAAGTGAAGTGAATATATTGCATATCAAAAATGGTGTTCATCGATGATACACACTAATGTGAAGCTATATGTGAAGCAAGGATGAAGAGGTGGAATTCGGGATAGTGTTTCTAGGAACTAAGCAATGTGTGATCAAGTTGCGGACTTGAGTCATGTATCTTTGCTAGGGTGACGAAACTTTCTTTGGATTTCAACTTGATGAATCTTGGTCACATGTGGTGTTCATATTGGAAAGTATCAATCTTTCTAGAAGTAAGTTGTGAAAAGGTGAATTGAACTAGAAGTGGATTTCATTCAAAGACAATGGTTCAAGTCACTAGCTCAAGGTTGAAGTGCTTAATTCAAAGAAGACAAGTTGGATGCAACTCTCAAGCGGATATATTGAAGAAGTATGGCATGGTTCAAAGTGATGAAGCTCAAGTGTATCAATAGTATTTATATTTGATCTTGAGTATAGGTATGCCGTACTATCAAGAGGGATGCATCACATGTAGTCTTGAAATTGTCTAAGTGCTCAAGAAATCCATGTGAGTTGTTGAGAGACACAAAACCCTCACGTACACACTTACTGGTTTTGCCAGGGCAAAACCGGTGGCACCGGTTTTGGGAAACCGGTGGCACCGGTTTGGTGTCAGAAAGTACAAACGGCTAGTTGGTTTGAATTTTCGGTAGAACTGGTTTTAGGAACCGGTGGCACCGGTTTTTACTGGGTCTGTAACGGCTAGTTTTTGAGGAGTGGAGTATTTATACCCCACGACCTCCACAGTGGCAAGCTGCTGTTCCTGAGGTTGCTATAGTGCTTCCCTGCTCTTCCTTGCCAAGCCAAAGCCATATTTGCTCTCCCCAACCCCTCTTTGTGAGGTAGCTTGCAATTGTGATATCCTTTGTGTTGGGTAGTAGAGAGAGCAGCCATTGTGTGAAGTTTGAGAGCACCAAAAGCACCTTGAGCACTGTTGGACTTCATCAAGCTTGTGTGATTCATTTGTTACTCTTGGAGCTCCGCTCGGCTAGGTGTTGCCCGTGAGCTACCAAGGTGTGGTGAGCTGCGAGAAGTTTGTGCAGGTTGTGCTTCGCCTCCGAAAGGGAAGAAGCAAACTAGTGGAAGGAGGAAATAGCTTGACCTAGTGTGGTCGTATGAGCTTCCTCAACGGAGAGTAGGATTCGCCGTGCCGTGGTGGCTGCTTAGTGCAAGCGGTGAATCCGAACTTCGGGAAACAAATCTTGTGTCTCCCCGCTGGTTTGAGCCTCTTTGTGTTTATATTGCAAATTGGAGGAATTGCTCGATATCGTTGTATTTGTGTTTTTGAGTGCAGGGACTTGGAGATACACATTAGAAAGACATTTCAATCATCATCTCCAAGTTTGGTTTGATTCCGAGCTCCCTAACATATTTTATCTAATTTGGGGGTTCACTGCCCGGGCAAAACCGGTGGCACCGGTTTTGTGAAACCGGTGGTACCGGTTTTTTGTGGCAGTGCTCTATATCCGCTGCGTTAGGCGTGCTAGTCTTTTAATTGGTGATTCTAAAGATCCTTTTAGAAGTTCATTTACTGAATTTCTAAAAGTGGTATTTGGAATACCCAATTGTCACTAATAAATTTGTTTTAAGTGGCAATATTTTCAGGGCTCGCCTATTCACCCCCCCTCTAGGCGACATCAAGGTCCTTTCACTATCGGTATGAGAAGGGCAGATATTTGACTGGCAGGGCATTCGAGGGATATCGGGAGTGTTTCATCCTATAGACGAGCGACGCGTGGGCACATCGATAGGTGGGGCAGAAGAGCAAGGAGTAGCCACAGGATGACGCGTGAGGACAGAGGCTTTCGGCCAATGGGACACCGACACCTAGCCTTTGGGAGCGCAGGTTGATTCAGTGAAAACGCGGATATCTAAATAAGTGAATGTTGATTACATGAAAACTTGGGGACCTAAATGTAAAATAGCTAGCCTTGGGAGCGCGGGTTGATTCCATGAAAACACGGAGGTCTAAATAAGCGCAGGTTGATTATATGAAAACTCAGGGTTCTAAATGTAAAATGGTCGGGCCACATGCTGTATCACTGGACGTTGGATGGCCATCGGACGGACGAATTGTTAAACTCAGGGTCTAGATAAACAAAGATTGATTACATGAAAACTCGGGATCAAAATTTAAAAACACGTAGGTCTAAATAAGTGTAGGTTGATTATATGAAAATCCAGGGTTCTAAATGTGAAATGACTGGGCCACATGCTGTATCACTGGACGTTGGATGGCCATCGGATGGACTAAATGTTAAACTCGAGAGGGGGGTGTCTAGATAAATGCATGTTGATTACATGAAAACTCGAGATCTAAATATAAAATGGCTTGGCCACATGCTGTATTACTGGCCGTTGGATAGCCACCGGACGGATTAAAATGTTTAACTAAGAGGTTCAGATAAGTGCAGGTTGATTACGTGAAAACTCGAGGGTCTAAATATAAAATGGTTAAAGTACATATTGTATCACTGGCCGTTGGATGATCATCGGACGAACGAAATAATTTGGATGACGTGGATGGTCTGGCTGTCCGCCGAGACCGCTCCGTTTGTTATATAGATATATGTGTATACATAGTTTCATCTGGATGAAACTGGTTCCCTCGCTCTATTCTTAAATTTGATGCCATGTCAAGAACAAATTCTACGTGACATGCTAATTAATGAGAATGGAACTCTATGAAATACCCATTTGGAGTGGCCCTAAGCACATGAGGAGAGTCATAATTTGAATCCTGTGGTAGGCCGTTTATGTTTACTAGAATTTCAATATAATATTCCTTAAAATCAAGGTTGGTTGGCTAGTATCATGCTTAGCCTCATAGTCTGTTAGATTTTATTAATAAAAGACAAATCTTATACAATTCTGGTCATGAAGTATGGGGAGATTGAAACTTCATGTAGAATTTAATTTATGACTCATTCATATTTGGTGTATGTGTATACATGGTTTCATCTGGATGAAACTGTTCTCTCGCTCTATTCTTAAATTTGATGCCATGTCAAGAACAAATTCTACATGACATGTTAATTAATGAGAATGGAACACTATGAAATACCCATTGGGAGTGGCCTTAGGCACATGAGGAGAGTCATAATTTGAATCATGTGGTAGGCCATTTATGTTTACTAGAATTTCAATATAATATTCCTTAAAATTAAGGTTGGTTGGCTAGTATCATGCTTAGCCTCACAGTCTGTTGGATTTTATTACTAAAAGGCAAATCTTATATAATTCTGGTGATGAAGTATAGGGAGATTGGAAACCTTGTCAATAATGTTTGGTTGGAAAATCTCAGTAGGAGAAAGAGTGCTACGATGACTCGATAGTTTCGATACAATGTTTTTGGGTTTGTGCCAGTCCCTTCCTTGATTCTAAGAAAGGAACTATTTTGTACCTTTTTGTTAATTTACAAAGATTATATAACTTATTTTTTGTTAATTTTTATGAAGGTATGTTTTGCTCCCTCTGATTGAAATTACTAGGCATATTTTGTTTTGTTATGACAACCTTATATGAAAAATACTCTTTTACATGCCATTTATGTGATACAACATCATAATCATTAATAACTATTTTTAGGTACAAATATGACAAGCAACACCAATTTGCATTAAGAATCAGGTATTAATACACAAATTGTTGGTCATAGGTTTGTCCTAACAAAACTAATGCCCTTTGTAATTTCGAACGGAGGAAACACTTCTTGTGGTTGGAAAGAAGAATGCATTAGTATATCGACACAATCTGCAAAACGATATTTTTAGCTAACAACATGTATAAAAATATAATATAATATACTATTGTGTTTAATTATAAAATTCATATATTATGAAAGTAGTTTCGTATAGTAATGGTAATATTATATTGTTAATCTCAATAATAAAATATATTTATAGTTAAATATAAAAAATGACCTAGTACAAGTCGACGGGCTTCAAAAAATTGTTTTACATATTTATTTTTTCAAAAACAACACGATTGTGAACTCTCTATATCTCATCCTTTAGTTCTCATGACAGTTTGATTTTCAATCTTCAACTTTAAAACCGACATATTCGAACCACTCTATGTGCCATGTGAGGTGAAAACCAGGGTGAAATTGCTACGGCCCAGCGGAATGCTTCCTTTTTTCCATATTGAATAGTTGGATGCTGCGTAGTGTGTGGTTCTAGAGTTGGAGGATGTAAATATGACTTTGATATGCTAGTCGGAGGTTGAAGATCAAACTTTACTCTTAAACGAAATAAAGTATCATTTTTTCATTTACAACCAATTTACAGCAAAATGATTTCCAGTATTCTGTGGGACTTCGAAGTGGGGGCGCCTATCCGGTAACTGGAAGCCAGTAACTCAAGATAAATATAAAGCCCAATATAAGCAGCGCGCGGCCCATGTACAAATCAGCTCATAACTAAGAGTAACCGGTCCATTCCGTTCCGTTCTGCGTTTTTCTTTTCGCGAGCCAGACTTTTTTTTATCACGCGCGCCCGTTCTGCGTTTTTCTTCTCGCGAGCCAGCCTTTTTTTTATCACGCGCGCGCTTCATTTTTTGTTTCCGGCGCGCCAGACATTTTTAAAAGCAAGCGCGTGTTTCATTTTTTTCCCGCGCATGCATGACTTTTTTTTTGGTCACGCGCATTTCTCGATCATTTTTGCAGGCGACGTGGGTCAAAGGGGGAAAGTGACGGGTGGGAACTCCAAACTACAAATTTGTAGTTGCAGTTTTTTAAATAAACAATGTTCTTAGAAAAGAGTAATTGGAAAAGGCTAAATTTATAGTAAACTATGCGTATAGTAGACATAAATATCATGTATTTTCAATACAGAAGTATCCTAAACACTCTTAACATATTGTATAGTTGTAGATCGGTAGCCAGTCTTTGAAATTTCTGTCAACTTGCACCTATGAAATATAAAAAAAATAAGTTAATAGATCAAATACTAAACAGAAATGTTGATATATTACTAGATAAATGTTCATATAGCTTAAAACAAAAAGTTGATATATTAGTACATAAATGTTGATATAGCTTAAAACAAAAGTTTAAACTGTTTCACATAAATATTGAATTATTTTACAGATAATGTGGATATAATTTTATTGAAATGTTGGCATTGCTTAACAGAAATGTTGAAACTATTTTACATAAATATTGAACCATTGTACAGATAATGTTGGCAGAATTTTATTGAAATTTTGACATAGCTTAACAGAAATATTGAAACTGTTTTTCAAAAATATTGAACCATTGTATACATAATGTTGACATAGTTTCATTCAAATGTTGACATAGCTAAACAGAAATAAATATTGAACCATTCTACCAAAAATATTGACATAGTTTCATCTAAATGTTGACGTAGCTTAAAACATATGTCCAAACATACGATAGATTTGTTGTGACATAGAAAATGTGGAGACAGAGATAGACAAAAGTTTAATTCCATGAAGCAATATTTATTACATATCAAATTGGCAAACAATTGGGTTATTTTATGAAGGTTAAACATGATTCAAAGATATAACAAATGATTTTGATACAGATTTGCTAATCTAATAATTGGTATATTGCAAGACAAATACCTGAAACAGAATGTCTCGAAAGATAAACTTCTCCAAAAGTACCCATTCCCAAATTCAACATCAATAAAATCCTGAGCATAGTACCCTACTAATAAAACCAATCATTTGGTGACATAATAATCATTACAAGAAGACAATCCATATGCATAAGTGGAACAGAAGAAAGAGGTAAAGCAGATGGCACTTACATTGAAGTTATTAATTGATCTAGATTAAAAGCTCTATGAATTTAGCTGAAAACTTGTTGAACTTGTAAGACAACAGCTGAAACAAGAACTTCTACCATAGTGGAAGCAAGTCAGCCTGAAACACCAAAACAAATATTATTCTCAAATAAAATTCAGGAGAATCACATTATTTTAATAAGTGAACCATACATTTGAGATCTTCTGCACAACCTTTCCATCATAGGTTTGCATAAACCTTATTGCAAAGGTACCAGGATCATACCTGACACATAAAACATAATAAAAATATTACAACAGATTGTAAATATGTGATGCTCAGTTCATTAAATTTGTTGTGAAACGAACACATCGAGGATAGACCAATAAGAATAAGTACTTAAAGTTGTATATGACGGTGTTAATTTTCTACTCATAATCACCAGTTCCACAGTCTGAATTGAGAATATGAAACTTGTTTTCAAAAAAATTGGGGAGCCAAAGCCAAAGCAATCTGGCCATCTATGGCAGGGGGTACATGGCCGCTCCAAACCCCGAACATGCTTCTGAACCCAATAGGACGGAGTCGCCCCCAAACAAACCCTGAACCCTAACTGGTATAACCGAAGCCGAAGCAATTTAGCCTTCTATGGCAGGGGAGCCGAAGCCGAAGCAATTTGGCCTTCTATGGCAGGGGGTACAAGGCCGCCCCAAACCCCGAACATGCTTCTGAACCCGATAGGACGGAGTCGCCCCCAAACAAACCCTGAACCCTACCTGGTAGAGCCGAAGCCGAAGCAATTTAGCCTTCTATGGCAGGGGAGCCAAAGCTGAAGCAATTTGGCCTTCTATGGCAGGGGGTACATGGCCGCCCCAAACCCCGAACATGCTTCTGAACCCGATAGGACGGAGTCGCCCCCAAACAAACCCTGAACCCTAACTGATATAACCGAAGCCGAAGCAATTTAGCCTTCTATGGCAGGAGAGCCGAAGCCGAAGCAATCTGGCCTTCTATGGCAGGGGGTACATGGCCGCCCCAAACCCCGAACATGCTTCTGAACCCTATAGGACGGAGTCGCCCCCAAAAAAACCCTAAACCCTAACTGGTATAGCCGAAGCCGAAGCAATTTAGCCTTCTATGGCAGGGGAGCTGAAGCCGAAGCAATTTGGTCTTGGCCGTCCCAAACCCCGAACATGCTTCCGAACCAGATAGGATGGAGTTGCCCCCAAACAAACCCTGTGTGACACCCCTGGTGTCACCGTTATAATTATGAACCATAATGAACTTAATTAAATCAATAATGGCATGCATCATTACATAATCATCTTGTTTGTTCATATGTGTGGATGTGGGATCAAATTCAACTATTATAAAACAATATACTAAGAATAGCTAAATAAGGATTCGTGATAGAGATTCCATTGTCTCTATCTAAGAGTGAGAGCTTATTTGTCTCATGTTGAACCCTTGGGCATGAGATAAACCTTAGTCCATCAGAAATTCAAATAAAAACCAACTTGAAACATACAAAAGCCGCTATCACAGCAAGTTGCGGTGCTGGTTTCAATGGTCACCGCTACAATCTATGCCCTAGTGACTTAGTCCTTTGAGGTACCACCTGACCGAATGTTGCGGTGGTCTGCCTTCTGCCATCACCGCAATAGTCGGTGCCCGGCGTGTTTCACACATGTTTTCCAAAAGCCACACCAGGATATTGCGGTGCCATGACCGCAACAATCGGTCGCCTTAGAAAAATTTGAAAATGCTCTCTGGATTGAAAGACTGTTGCGGTGGTCCCTCATTTATACACCACCGCAACATTCCATGGTCGTTCTATTTACACTTAATATCCGAGCCACCAAATGTTGCGGTCCTAAACAAAAACCATGACCGCAACAGTCGGTGGTCTGGTTGAACAGTAAAAATCATCTCTGGATTGAAAGACTGTTGCGATGCTACCCATGACGGACTGTTGCGGTGCGGATCACATACCACCACCGCAACAGTCGGTGGCCCGCGAGATGTCGAATTTGAAGTTAGTCGGCACAGTGTTATGACCGACAGACTATTGCGGTGCGGGTCTTACCCCATCACCGCAACAGTCGGTGCCCAACCACTGCCGCCGGTATGGGCGTCTCCGGCGCCGGTATGGACGTCCGCGTCGCCCTACGTCATCCTCGTGCCGTCCTGGACGCGTGTCCGCGCTTCCCCGTGCCATTCGTGTGGCCTATGCATTGGTGTCGCGCCACGTGCATGGATGGAGGACCGATTTCAACAACTCATGTACCTCCAAGTACGAGTTCGGTACTCTCCGGCCGAATTCTTTCCCCCGGCTCAGCCATTCTCCAATTCCTTGCATCCTCAGCCTCCTCACCTCGCCCTCGCCGCCCCAGAGCCTCTTCCATCCTTCCCTATAGCCTCCCTCGCCGGGAATTCGAAAAACGACGGCCGCCATTGTCACTGGTACTCCCAAGCTCGCCCTCCCTCATGGACGTACCTCCTCGTACCGTTTCCATCCCCACTGAGCATCAAAATGTGTTCACCATGGTCGATTGATACTCCCCGGCCACTTTCCCCTCTTCCTTCGCCCTTTCCCGAGCTTGACCACCACCGCCGGTCCCTCAGTCGAGCTGAGCCCGAGCTCTGACTCGAGGTGGAAGAAGAAAGGACCCCGGGGTGAGAAGTTGGAAACTTTGGGGGGGTTCTATAGAAATTTAGGACTTGTGTGCAAAATGGTTGCTTAAATGGTGCATTGCTTCATGCACAAATGTGTGCTAGAGAGTTTGTTATTGCTTCATAAATGCTAGATATGGGCTAAAAATGCAAACCACCTTTGAGGGTTATGTTGCTGATAGTAGAATCGAATTGAGGGTCTAATAGCCAAAGTTACTCATGAATTGAGTAGATTTTGAATTAGTAAAGTTAAGAAAGTAGGAAAAGTAATCTTAAAATTTTGCTCCTCATCCATGCTTGCTGGATGTTTGGGTCCAACCATAAGGATATAGCTTGCGGCTAGTAGTTACTTGTAGATGTTCTATCTAAATTAGGTAATAGCTAAGTCGGCAGTAAGATTTCTGGGTTGACCAGTCTGCCAGACCGGTCAAACCGGTCTCAGAACCGGTCAGACCGGTTCCTGTGCAAGTTGAATCTCTTAGTTGTTTAAAAATCCATACATGACTGTCCCGTGATGTGAGTGTTGTACATATTCTTGAAATTGATCGCTTGTGCAATCATGCATCTCATGCATATGTTTGCGACTCATGTAGATCACCCCATTGTTGACGGCGTGTACGAGATTGAGGTCGAGCCCGAGGTTGATCCCGCCGCTCCTGAGTTGAACCTGGTTGCTGCTCAAGACCTGGGCCAAAGTCCGGAAGAGCCCAAGGCCGCTGGTGATCCAGAAGGCAAGCCCCGGAGCATGACCCACTGTTAAACTAACACTCCTTCCTTGATGCCTTACTTTGAGCATTTAAGTTTTGAGGAGTTGAATGAAAAATTTGTTGCATGATCCCTAGGTACCTATGTCCTAGTACTAGTATGTGTAGGTCGTTTAGAATGCTATGCTTAATTAGGACCGGTAGAAGTCGGGTGATGGCCTTGTCACTCGCGAGATATAAGTGTCTACTTTATGTTTATTTATGAAGTTCGGCAAGCGGGGCTTGTGCGATATTCATGATTGATTGAATGTCTCGCTTGCACAGAAAATGGTTGGCTAAAGCATTGATGGTGTGGCGATGTTGGTCAAGCTTTTGAAGGTACTAATCGTACGCCGGGAAATATGGTAAACCTAGTACTTGATTCAAACTGACGTCTGACGGACATATCCACTCCATTGGGCGAGGGGTTGATGGCGAGTGTAGCAGTGGCCGCGGCACAGATTTGCCCGGGGCACCTGGAGTCCGTTGGGGCTTGCACTCGGGTGGAGTGGTCCCCGATGGTAGATGGCAGGGAGAGATGGGAAAGGTTGCCCCGTGGGGTCCGGGGTGTCTCTTACGGGTCGTGCGATTAGGTTGTCCCATGCATGGTTAAAATCAACTCGAGTTGTCTGTCCTTCGCGGTTACATGAAGCTGCTTGATCTCTTTTCACACATCAGTGTGCTTGGGCAAAATGAGTAGAATTGTGGTTAGATGAGAATGTTGATATCAAGTTAATCAATTGTTTTTCCACCCTGATTGTTGTTGGATAGTTTGGCCAATATAGTAATGATTAGTCCAACTCTAAACTTGGCTAAAATATTAAAAATAGGGATCAACTTGTAGATGCTTTTGGGCAAAACAAACCCCTCAGCCAGAAAGCCTTGCATGTCTAGAATTTAACCTTATCGGGTAAGTCTTACTGAGTATTAGTATACTCAGCCTTGCTTGTGGCTTAATTTTTCAGATATGGGTGATGGTTATGATCCCGTTGCTGCCCTTACTTGGCCTTGTGTGCTTCCTGATGGATGGGCAGTGGAGCGGGTGCCGTCTGAGTCCGACTCAGGCCGCGGTGATTAGATGCTATGTGAGGGCTCCGCATAATGTCTTTTGTTTCGACGTTTAGACTTCCGCTATATTATAACTCTGGTTTGTAATAACTAAAACATATGTGCTGCTTTGTATAATTAACCATGTGAACCTGGTAATGTAAAATTTGTGATGAGTTGTACTGCCTGAGCCCATCTTCGAGTGGGACTGCTGCTATTTCGTTTCGGTCGAGAGAAATGGTGGTTTAATCGGGAAGGAATCCGACGGATTGCACGATTAACTCGGTTTAAGGGCGTGGAGCAATGCGGTGATAGTGGTCCCATGCGTTTAAGCCAGATTAATTGGGGCGGTCTGCCACACCCTGAACCCTAACTGGTATAACCGAAGCCGAAGCAATTTAGCCTTCTATGGCAGGGGAGCCGAAGCTGAAGCAATTTTGAAATGTTGATAATACATAGTCGAAATGTTGAGAATGAACTTTACAAATGTTGAGAAAACAGTTTGCTTATGTTGAGCAAATACTATGGAATTGTTGAGGAAAAACTTTTGAAATGTTGAGGAAACAATTTTCAAATTTTCACCAATCACTTTGGTTATGTTGAAGGAACACTTTGGAAATTGTTGAGCAAATACTTTGTGAATGTTGAGGAAGCCTATTGCAAATGTTGGCTATACACTTCATATATCGAGGACAAACACTTTGGTTATGTTGAGGCAACACTTTGGAAATTGTTGAGTAAATAGTTTGTGAATGTTGAGGAAGCCTTTTGCAAATGTTGGTCATACACTTTTCATTCGTTGAGGACAAACATTTCAGTTGAGGGAAAACTTTGGAAATTGTTGGCCATAAAACAATGGCATAGTAAAAGAGACCAAGCAACAAAAGAGATAAGTTCAAACAATCCAGAAACCTAGTAAAAGGTTTTCTTCAAGCATCCAGAAAGCACTGCAAGACATAGTACTGGTAATCTAAATATATTACAGGACACACGACATAAGTTCACCATTCCTAACTTGTCAATACAGCACATATTTAGAAGGTTATCACTTCTTCTTCGATCGCTTCGTGTATTTCTTAATACTTGCGGGGTCACAAACTGTCTTGTTAAGTGGAGAGTTGAAAACCTTGTGTGCAACCACCTTCCTATATTGGACAGCAGCATTCTGAAAAATGCACCAGTAAGAATACAAAAGACAATGAAGAGTTAAGATAAATGGTAGCCCACAAGTGCCTAAAGATAAATGCTAACCTCATCAAACTCAAGCATATTTGAGTTCATGCTAGGATAGTTAACAGTGTCATTCCTACTGCAATATGATTTTATACACATTAATACATGAACACAGCACTAGAGTATAACAAAAAAAATTAAAAAGGATGAAAAAGCATACATTCTTCAACAGTTGCACATGTAGCCAGCACATCATTATTCTAGTTCAGCAGTAATTTATGTCCTGTGTCTGCTAAATACCCATTCCATCATTTATATGAGGCTGTGTGTATAGGAGGCAGAGAAGAACCAGAAAAAATTCTTCTGGTAGTTTTGTCAGTATTGACTCTGTTGGACTAAAGCAAACTGAAGCTGCAGCAGGATGCTTGAATAACATGCACACAGTTTTATTGGTCCAATATATAGGCTGGTGAAGCTGACAGTATATGGGAATCGAACTGGGAACCATGAGCGAAAAATAATCGACAGATTACTGTGAATTTGCATGCAATTTTCCCCCACATAAGTACTCAAAACTTATCAGCACACTAGCCCATAGCAAAATTCTGTTCAGCCTTGCAAAAGCCACCAAAAAGAAAACTATTCTCACTTAAGCTTATCCCCTTTCCAGTTAATTACACAAATGTGTGGTGTAATTTATATATTGATCCAAAACTATTGTGCTCAGAAAGAGATGTTCTCATGTCTCAGGTACAGGTCACTTGTCCAAGAAAGGAGAATGATGAATACCTTTCTATAAATTTCTTGAGCTTCTCGACTAATTCCCTTCCAATTCGTTGAGCCTTCTGGTTATGCACTATAGTTGCCATAGCATCAACTGGTTGACCATTAAGAAGGATGTCCATCTTAACTAGATCAAATTGTTGGTATCTGTCAAGAAGGAAAGGGGGAATAAATGAACGTACAAACTACACAAATTTCTGGCATTCTTTCTCCCTCCTATCGTCCATTTTACTTTGGAACATATTTTTTGTTGCCGCTTTAAGAGTAACTTTCACAAAATGTAAATTATTTCAGACATTGATGATGTTTGCTCTTTATAAGTCAAACAATCCCAGATCTGATCAAAAGAATATTTCTAAGACCTTGTATATGTAAGACAACCACTTTCTCTTTGTAATCACTAGTCGTATGCTAGATTTGAAAAAGAAAGTTCACTCAAGCATTATACTGATCAGCAAGGTGTACTACACCATCTGAATATAAAGGAGTGGGTGCAAAAATATAAAAATAATCAAAGCAAATGAATAAGTGAAATAAACAATATTATAATTTTCTCATCTGAAAATTCCAAAAAAAAATGGTGTAGCAAGACCATGCCTTGTTACTGCATCCACAATGGAACTTACTCAGAATCTTCATAGTCAAAAGTAGCATAGCCAGACGTAATGCCTTTCAACTCATTGTAGAAGTCCACAATTATCTTCTTCAATGGTAATCGGTATTTCAACAAAGCCCTTTGCCTGCATCAAAAATAGCCATGAGAAACAAAAAATAGAAGAACACTAAATAAAACAGAGAGATTTGGAAGGAAAAAAGGTTTACGCGTCAATAAATGTATATTCTAGCTGCTCGCCCCTCCTTTCTGAACAAAGCATGATGACAGGTCCAACATACCGCCGAGGATGGCGTCGGTTAGACCGCTGATGCGGTCGACGCCGCAGCCGCCGTCTTCGCCTCCATCGTCAGACGGCGTCCTTGGTGGAGAGGAGAGAAATTCTGTCGTTGCAGGCTAGGGACTCGGCACCTTCGTGGCTTCTGGCGCCCGCGGCGCGGACTCGCCGGCCTCTAGCTTCTCCGAATCCGATCTCCTCCTTTTAGAACGGGGGACACAACGGCTCCATCTCCGCGGCCGGCGACGGCGGCTTCTGGCGGCGGCGAGGGGCGGGTGGCTCCATCACAGTCGCGTCGCCGCCGCTGCCACCGCCTCCCCGACCACTCCGTGCTCTCCTGTAGAAGCCGGAAGGGGTCACGAGAACTGGGATAGGATAGATCGGAACGGAACGGGAAAAAATGAAAAAAGTCTGGACACCGGAGACCGCCGAACGGCCGACCAAATCGTATGGCCAACAACACCCGCACGAATCTCAACCAAGTGAAAGCCAACTTGAGTTACTAGCTTTCAGAAGCTAGATAGGTTTTCCGCGTCGAACTAGACTGACAGCAGGCCCAAAAAAAAGCCACGAACTTCGGCCCATTTCAACAACCAAGAGCCTGGGCTCAAATGGAAAATATACCGAGGGTGTGTGACCAAAAAAGGCTGGACCGGGCTTGAAAGAAAAAATAAAAGAGAAAAAAGAACTCGTGACGTATGTGGGCCACTTAGCAATGGGCCCATGATATATAACAAAAAAAATCAAGAAACAATTGTGACCTATCAGCGTTATCATAAAAACTTTGTGACGTTTATAGTCACAATATGGCATTGGTATAGTTTATGATGATTTGTCTTTAAGAGCTTTTCGCTTCATGATCTAACACTACCAGAGAATAGGCCTTTAATATTGGTCGTGAACTTAGCATCGGGTATCGTTACCGGTACTAGCTCTTGAGACCAAAATTATTCGCTATGTAGGATTTGAACCATAACTTTAGGCTCACGCAAACCCCTCCATTCCATCTCAGCTACACCACACATGTGATTAGATAAGAGATTTTTTTAAAAAAAATAGCTCGTGAGCACCCTCCCTACCCGGTAACTAAAGGATGGGTGGTTTTCTCGTCCGCTACTAAAAGGCCTAGGGGGGCTACTAAAGTTGGACCCTAGACCTTTTAGTAACCGGTACTAATGTGGGTTTTTTGTGTTGGACGAATGCACCTTTTTCTAGTTGTGTAACGACTAGTTTTGATCAATTGTCACCATGTATTTGTTAGAAAAGGTCATATATGTTTTAATATATACAGAAAACATGAACGACTTTTGCACTCATAGGTGCATACTTAATGACTGTTCCATAGTTTTACATGTTGTTTTCACAAAATAAAGCACATAATATATGTACTTTATTTCAAGGACATCACGTCTCGCTTTTGTTCCTATAGACGTACCGATTTGCAAAATGCAAGGACGCGGCTACCTCCAAAATGGCGAGGCCCGAGAAATTTGGCGATTCGCACTTTTGCCATTTCTAACATTAACTCCGTAAAAATAGGACTCAAAACATGTGACGTTTGATTTCAATGTCATTTTTTGTATTTTCTCTCTTTTTTAAATATCCTTTGAGTGCCAAATACAAGGGGAGAGCACAAATGTCCTTTGAGTGCCAAATACAAGGGGAAGATTAAAAAGGAGAGGAAATTAAAAAAAAATAGCATTAAAATCAAGTGTCACATGTTTTGAATTCTATTTTTGCGAAGTCAATATTAAGAATAGCAAAAATACAAAACGGGATGTTTGGAGGCCCAAATATCCAAATTTCTCGCAATTGTATGCTACACGAAATCGCCATCCCTGCGGCCGTCGCCATTGCCACCCTTTGTCTTGTAAACGTACACCCGCGAGAATAACACAAAGGCGACGAGCTCCACGGCGCAGAGCCCGGTGAGCAGCCAGTAGAAGTAGTCGAGGTGAGCGCGGTTCAAGTTGTTCGAGAACCGGCTCGTGCCGCTCTTCGCCGTCGCCTTGTCAATGATGGAGATGAGGAGGCTGCTGAGCAGGTGCCCGACCCCGAAGATGCTCAGGAACAGGGCCAGTCCGAGGCTGCGGGCCGCGTCGGGGCTTGTTCAACGCGAGCGAGATGGTGGCGCAGATACAGGAGGTGGAGGCGCTGGGGCTGTTCGTGGTGGGCCAGAAGCCTGGGCTGCCGGATCTGACGGCCGGCATGACGGAGTGGAGCGAGTGCCTGGAGCTAGGGCCGATCGGGGACCTGCTGGCGTCGAGGGACTTCCAGACGATGGCGTCGGTGCTGGTGGTGCAGTCTTAAGTGAGGCTGGCTGTCGTGGCGATTTCAGCGGAGCTGGGCATGGGCGGCGATGGCTTCCTGGCGGCAGGAAGGCTGCCGCGGCCAGAGCAGGTAGCATCGGATCTAGAGTACGGTTTGGGTAGGTCCGTAGGAATATAGTATCAGTAATAATAGTGTTCCAATCTCCGAACTGAAATTGTTATTTGGCATGTATGGGAGTAAAATCAGATGAACACCAAACGACTGAATTCAGCCTGTCCATTTCTCCAAGTCTGAATTGGAAAGACAAGACAACACGGCAATTTGGAAGAAAGAAAGCAAGGGTTTCGAGAGTTTTCGTTGTTGGTTGCTAGTTTTACTAGTATTTTGAACTAGTTGTTGGTCATGGTTAGTGCAACCAAAACTCTCTGAATGTAATGTGGCGCCAATGCATATACAATTGATGATTTCATCTTAGAGGAAGAAAAATTAGAAACATTTGCAAGGAAGATTGGCGAGAAACTGGCTCGAGTGATTTATTTGAATAGATTATGCATATTTGTTACTGAAGCACCAAGTAGGCTACAAAGATCAAATCATACTTGATCACTATGGTTTTATGTGTATATGGATGAATTAAATAGTTTGCAGATGGCCAAATAGATAACCCACTGTACAAACTGTCTATTTAGTTGTGTGTATGTGACATGACAAATCAAATAGACAGTAGCTGTCTAAATAGTTGTACATGCCCTTAGCTGTTCCATAGTCTTACATGTTGTTTTCACATAGTACGCACATAATCTATGTACTTTAATTCAAGGACACCACGTCTCGCTTTTGTTCTTGTAGACGTACCGATTTGCAAAATGCAAGAACGCGGCTACCTCCAAAGCGGCGAGGCCCGCCAGGAGCCAGTAGAAGTAGTCGAGGTGCGCTCGGTTGAGGTTGTCCGAGAACCAGCTCTCGCCCTTGCTCCTCGTCGCCCAATCGATCGTGGACACAAGCATGCTGCTGGCATAGCTCCCCACCCCAAAGATGCTCAGGCACAGCGCGAGCCCGACGCTGCGGAGAGTGTCGGGCACCTGGTCGTAGAAGAACTCCTCGAGCCCGACTTGACCCAGCACGCCGGCGAGGCCGATGAGAACGTACTGCGGAATCATCCACCAGAGGCTCATTGGCACAGCCAGGTCCGGCCGGTCGACCAGGCCCGCGTCCCTCGCCACGCCGAGCCGCCTGACTTCGACGAGCGCCGCGACGACCATGGCGACGCAGGACGTGGCCATGCTGGCGCCGATGCGCTGGAGCATCGTGATGCCCGCGGCGTGCCCGGTCAGGCGCCTCGCGAGGGGCACGATCACGCGGTCGTATAGCGGGAGCATGACGATGAAGGTCATGTTGCTCAAGCACTGGAGCGCCGCGGGCGGTACGACGAGGCCTGTGGCCGTGCCAAGGCGCCGGTCCAGTGTGCTGGCCTGCTTGGTGAACAGAGTGGACACCTGCGAAAAGATGGCCGCGAAGACTAAGCTCGTCAACCATATCGGGAGCAGCCTAACTACGAGTCCGTCCTCATCAGGTTGTAGAGCGAGAAGACTGCACAAGTCAAGAAACTCCATCACGACAAGACCTCTCTGTGACGTACTTGCAATTGCAAGAGAACGAAAGCGTTTGCTCCTGCTCACCGTTCAGTTCCAGCGGTGTCCCTGCGACGGAAGACCCTCGCCGCCCACGCCCGCAAGGTCTCGGCGAACGGGCCGCCGTCCGCGGGTTGCTTGCCACGGTACGTCTGCTTGCCGAGCAAGAAGACGGCAAGGTACAGCACCATCGCGGCCCAGCACGCGCCGAAGCCGACGGTCCAGCCGGCGTTGTCCTGGACGTAGCTCAGCCCCGCCGACGCGATGGCGTAGCCCCAGGATATGGAGAAGTGGAACCAGTTGAAGTAGGAGCTCCGGAACGCGGCCGCGCAGGGGTCGCCGCCGTCCACGTCGCTCGGTGCGAACTGGTCCGCGCCAAAGGCTTCCCCGCACGGCCCGTAGAAGCCTTGCGCCAGAGCCAGCAGGTAGAGCGCGACGTAGAAGAAGGCGAGCCCGGAAGGAGACGCGGGCGGCGGCGAGCTCGCGGTTTGCAGCATGGATGAGGCAGTCAACATTCCCAAGCTCTGTAAACATTGAAGTTTGGGAACCAATTGAATCTGTGATCGAGTATTGGAAGAATCTAGTCTAGTTAACGACGGATGCATGTTGAAAACCCGACATGATAGCAAGTGAAATCTCTGATCCCTCGCTAGGAGAGTTCTAAAAGGTCTAGGCGTGTAGCTACTATCTTTTTAACAGTTTTTTTTGACAAATCTTACTATTATTAATTAGAGACTCCTTTTGAAGCCTCCGATGAAGCCACCTAGGATCCTAGGTGGACACTCTAGAAAAAGAGAGAAATACTAGAAATTCTCACAAAAAAGTAAAACATCTGGCCATTAATTGAAACACTCAAATCATCATAGCCATTAGATCTATTATACTTTCTAAAAATTACCCATCTATGCCATTATGAAAATAGCTTAAAGTAACCCTCTAAATCTATATCAAAATTACTCACCTCTGCCATTATATAAAATAAATCAAAATAACCCCTAATCTTCATCAAAATTACCCACTATGCCATTATAAATAATATTTAAAATAACCTCATAATTTTACAACTAAATTATCCACTACGAATACCTAAAAAATAACCTAAAGTAACCCTTAACTTTACATCTATATTACCCATATATTTCATTATTAAAAATAACATGAGGTAATCCTACATTAGAATTCAAATCACCTTAGTTAAAATATATACTAATAAAAGATTCTAAATCGTGTATTTCATACACTATTGGTATATTATATAGTGATTAAGGTATATACACATAATGTGCGTTGTCATTTACAAATATATAGGGGAAGTGACGACAATATAGAATTCTACGTTAAAATTATAGTTCAAACCTAGGGATCATTAAATAAATTCAAGGCATACATGTGATGCAAAGTGAACATTTAAAAATTATAATTCAAAGTGAAAATTAAAAGATTATAATTATGCATGAAAACATTATAGAGTAATTAGCAACAAAGATCTATCACAATTGGATAAAAATAATAAGTATATATCTATATAGGTATTGTGTTCGAATATTTAAACAAATGAGAGATAGCTCATAATAGTTTGGTAGAATTGTAGTCTTAATTTTTTTAATTGGAGACTCCGCATTAGCTTTCACAAGACATGATAGAAAAAAGACAAATTCTAGAAATTCTCACAAAAATCAGAAATGTTATCATGTAAACTCTAATAACCATAGTCATTGGTCTATTATATTTTTTAAAAGATACCCACCACTATTATTATAAAAGTATTCTAAAATAATCCTAAAAATGTGTCTAAATTATCGAGCTATGTTATTATAAAAAATAATTTGAATTAATCCCATAATTTTTATCTAATTTACTCATGCATATCATTATAAAGGATAACTTAAAATGACATTCAAATCTGTATCAAGTTACCCACGCATGTTTTTATTAGAGATAACCTAAACGAAACATCAAAATCTTAATCTAATTATCTTCATGTGCATCCTACCGAAGAGTCCAAAATTAAACTGCTATATGATTCTAAATTACGGTAATTTATCATTGTTAACATATAAACAATAAGTTAAGATATATACGTATCATGAGTGTCACCATGTAGACCATTTATACATGTACTAGTAACCTTACCTGTGCATTGCTACGGATGAAGACCGTTATATTATTTTTTCTAAGCAAGCTAAAATAATTAACTTGCTTTTTCCTACTCCTAATCCAATCAGGGGACAAGCTGAAGCATGTCTAATCCGATCGTGAGACATATATGACAGACTGCTGAAACGTTACTTTCTTTAGAAATAGGTAAAGATATATAGAGATAGAGAGGTAGGAGATAAAGATTGATGGGTTCAGTTAGGACTCTAATACAATTAACTGATGTCGACAGTTAGAACCGTGGTTACAGTTCGTCGCAATAGGTGGAACCCACAGGACGGACAAAAAATAAGGAAGAAGCAATCCTCTATTTAGAAATAGGTAAAGATATGTGAGGAAGTAATGAAAAATATTGATATTTATGTTAAATATAATGTATGGAGGCGCGATACAAGATGTAAGAAGTGTGAATGTGGATGAAAAAGTGTATAGAGTAATTACTAATTAAAAATCAATCATAAAAAAGATAAGTACACATCTATATGAGCATTATGTTGAAGTATTGACAAAAATGAAAGAGTAGTATGTAAACAATTTTGATTATTAGAAAGTAGTTTAATTTTTGAATAATGTTAAATACAATAACTTTGAAAAATATTAGTCCGTGCAGGAGCACGGGTTAATGGACTAGTTAGGAATTAATTAAAGAGGAGAGATTGAAATGAAAACTTCCGGAACTATTAACTGGCATGGAATATACTTTCAGCAGAATATGCGAGCTTTCAATTTCAAGTAGAGAGCTTCCAACGGTGAACTTACTAAAGGGCATATTTGCCTGTCGAGTCGAGGGCCTACCGAATCCGTCAAAGACGATGCTAGTGCATGCGTCTGCATCGTACCGTACGACGTTTGGGACCTCATTTTCTGCTCATGAAACCGATCCCTCACGGTGACTCGCGTGTAGTCCCTCCGAGTCAGATCGAAGAATGAAGACCGATGAGCAAACGGGAACCACATCTCGTTAATTGCTATGGCTGCGGAAATGTGCCATGGTGGAGAAAATGTGATGACAGACAGGTATCTATAACCACCCNCCCCCCCTCTTCTCTCCCAACAGCATTTAAATACTGTTTTTTCTTTGCGAAAAACAGTATTCAAATCTTGATATCAATATTTTACACATATACAGAGACTTTTAGCCATTTATTTCTATGGGTGTGATAAAGAGGTTTGCTCGTTAATATGTGAGTTTACTTTGCATATATGATGTGGAGTGTTCAAGCTCCGGTTTAAGAAAATATTTAGAAGGGGGCCGGCAAGACTGCTAGGTGGCCGAAATTTTTAAAACTTGGGCAAAGTATGGCTGAATTTTGAAACTCTAGATGAATTTATGATGAAAAGTAATCTGTAAAACCGGTACTACCATTTACCTGTCACCACCGGTAAGACCGATATTCAAAAATCGGCGATTATCAGGCGAAATTCCGCACACTTGTCATAATACATGTGTACCGTCTTTGTAATTGAAAACAAAACACCTAGGAGAAGAGTGGTGTGCACAACTTAGCATAATGCTCGAGAGGCCCTTTTATTGTTTTGAATATTGTCCTTCGGCTATTTCATGGAATCCAAATGGAAAAGGAGGCTCTGCACGGCAGACGATAGAACAAATACAAAGTGGGAAAGGGACAACTTGGGAGAATAAATGCTACACCACCTCGAACATGTGGTTAGCAATCTTTCAAACTCAAAAAGGATACTAAATGCTAAATAGGGACAAGAAGAGGTGCCGTTAAAGCATCTTCAAGAATGCTCAATACTAATTCAAGTACTTAAACTAGTTGAAAATTAGTTTGTAAATTTCAGTAGCATTAGTTTTGGATCATATATATTGGAGAAAAAAAATCGCCATAAACAACTTGTATCATATACTCGATCAAAAATCTTGGCAAAATTAGTCTTACAAGTTACAAGTATCGTTTAAAAATTTGATTATATTACTATACTCACCATAAGCATGCACTAGTACATGACACACCAGCTAGTCACCACTAAGTGGAGAATGCAAATGTCTATCAACTTCATGGAAAGGAGCAAAAGAAAGACGAACACGTGAGAAATTCTTATTTGGGGTTCGTCTAGTTACTGACCAGAAGATAGAGCACGCCGGCGGCCACGAGTGCTCGATACCGGCCGAGCCGCGAGTCAGCGAAGAGCGCGCCGACGAGCGGCAGCACCTGCACGGTTCCGGACCACGCGTTCACGCCGGCGGCGGCAGCGGCCGTGGACATGCCAAGCGGGCCGGTGAGGTACATGATCAAGTTGGCGGACACGCCGACGAACCCGATACGCTCAAAGAACCCCATCGCTGCGGGGCAGTAGCAATAGCAACAGTCAAGAGCAACACTACGGCCGAACCAGGCGATTCCAAGGTCTGAAAATCTGCATGATTTATTTACCGACGATGAAGAGCGCGGCGCGCCAGCCGCCGCGGCCATCGCGTGGTCTGGAGGGGATCGATGGCCAGGGTAGAAGCTCGCCGCCGGCGCCGGATTCCATTGCTGTCTGCTGCGTTCCGGATTCCATTGCTGTCAACTAGGAGTGGGAGGAGTATTTATTGGCCGCGTTTGGTTACTATAGTGAAATTTTTCATCTAAGGAATCTTTCTTGCATGGAGTACTAAATGAAATCTATTTGCAAAACCTTTTCACAGATGAGTGCAACTTCGCGCGACGAATCTAATGAGCCTAATTAATCCATGATTTGCTACAGTAATGCTACAGTAATCATCCTATAATCATGCGGTCAAAGCCCTCATTAGATTCATCTCGTGATTTACACAGGGGGTTGTGGAGGTAGTTTTGTAAACTGACTTTATTTGATACCCCTAATTAGCGGTCAAAGCTGCATTTATTACGCGGCAAATTTTTTACACGGCCAAACCAAACGCGGCCCCCCTGTTGCGCGCGACCGCCGATAGCGGGTTAGCGGCTATTCGTCGAAGAAGAACAGGGACGGCCCGCCTGACTGAGTGGTACTGTTGACGGGGATAGGGATGGCAACACCATGAAATATCGTACATGCGGATAGTAAACCCGGTGGGCGCGGATATGGGTCTAGAGTTGTGCCCGCGGGCACGGGCGTGGGCACAATCCTAAACCCAGAGGATATCTGTTCGCGGGCACAAAAAATTAGTATCCGCGCCCGTAAATCCGCGAAACCCGCTCCAATTTGTCTGACAGGTGGGACCTTAACATTCATACTATGGCCCTGTTTGGATGGGAGGAGCTTATATAAGCCTATAAGCCTTTTCATAAGCTCAGGCTTATAATAAGTCTAAAGGGGTGTTTGGTTGAAGGGCTTATAATAAGCCCCTATGTGCTTATGTGACATTTTTACCCCTGATCAGGGTCTCTTTCTCCGCATGGGCCCCACCCGAAATAGGGGCAGGAGGTGGAAAGGGGGGTTTCAGCGTGGGCCC
>CM014274.1:8311361-8336180 GCA_004135705.1 Alloteropsis semialata
GCTAATAGCCTTGTTAGTTGTTTTACTAGGAGATTCTGTTAGTGCACAGATGAATCTTGTTAGTTGCTTCATGACTTGTTAGTTGCTTCATACACTTGTTAATTTTATTTTGCGGTTGTAATGGCTAGTAGCTCCCAAGTGCCGGCTTTCGAAGCATCTGGTGCTATTGTGGCTACAACTGGTACTCAGGTAGAGAATGTTGTGCAAATATCAGATGGGGAAGAAGCTCCTGCTGCTCTTGGTTCAAAAAGGAAGCTCACTTCAAAAGTGTGGGAGGATTTCGATCAGGTGCTTGTTGATGGACTATGGAAGGCCAAATGCAAACACTGCAGTAAGAAGCTTTCGGCCACAACAAGAAATGGTACAACCCATCTCAAGACCCATTTGAAATCTTGTATCTACAATAATAACAAGCCAGGAAGTAAAATCCAAAGTAATTTGAGGTTTGAAACCACTGAAAATGGGAAAGTGATAGTAGAAAACTATGTATTTGATCAAAAAGTAGCTAGAAAAGCTCTTAACTCAATGATCATGCTGCATGAGTACTCGCTGTCCATTGTTGATCATCATGGCTTTCGTAAGTTTGTTAGTGCACTCCAGCCTTTGTTTAAGATGGGAACAAGAAATACTGTTAGAAGGGACATCATGCACTTCTATGAGGGTGAGAAAAGGAAAGCTAGAATATTTTTGCAAAGGACCAGTTGCCGGGTTGCTATCACAACTGACCTTTAGACAGCTGATAATCAAAAGAGAGGGTATATGGCAGTGACTGGACATTTCATTGATGACTCATGGGAACTTAAAAGCTGCATTTTGAGGTGATTATCTAATTTTCCTTGAATTCTTGCTTGCTGTTCAGATCTGTTTGTTTTTAAATCTTGAACTGTGCAACTAATTTATTTTATAATTGTGTGCAGGTTTATGTATGTGCCATGCCCACATATTGCAGAGGTCATTTGTGATGCATTGCACAAGTGTCTACAAAGCTGGGATATTGATCGGAGGGTATCAACGGTCACCCTTGACAACTGCAGCACGAATGATAGCATGATGGGCTTAATGGAGACAAGGCTTGGTGCTGCTAATATGCTATTGAAAGGGAAATGGCTGCATATGCGGTGCTGTGCTCACATTCTCAATCTTATTGTCAAACATGGGTTGGAAGTCATTTCAAGTGCTATTTCGAACATCCGTGAGAGTATTGCTCATTGGGTCGCTACACCAAAGAGGTATGAAAAGTTTGAGAAAACAACTCTAGATGAAAGTGTTGAATTGGGTAAGAAGTTGCAGCAAGATTGCAAAACTAGATGGAACTCTACTTATATCGTGCTTAAAATTTCTATACCCTATAGAAAGGTCTTTGAGCGTTTGGATCAGCTTGATAAAAAGTATGTTTGTTCACCACCAGCTGATTGGATATTTGTTAGTACGGTTTGTGAAAAATTAGAACTATTCTATCAGCTCACTGAGGTGTTTTCTGGGACTAAATATGTGATAGCCAACCTTTTCATCCCTAAAGTATGTGAGATTAGACTTAAAATTACATCTTGGGAGCATGATGAACATAAAATTATTAGGAAAATGTCTACTGCCATGATAGAAAAGTATGAGAAGTATTAGACTGATATACATGGTCTTATGGCTGTTACTGTCATTCTTGATCCTCGTCTTAAAATGACAATGCTGCATGCTTGCTACATTGCCCTTTTTGGTGAAGAACATGCTGGACACTATGTGAAAGAGGCACATGATTTGCTAACTGATTTGATGAAACACTACCATATTAAAGAGCAAGACTTTGTGGGTACATCATCTAGTGGTGCTTCTTCTTCAGTTGGTGCAGCTGTGTTGTCTATTTTCAAAACCCTTTCAGCAAATAAGAAGACTACTAGTTTTGTTAGGAGTAAGAATGAGCTGGATCGCTATTTGGAAGAAGAAACACTTCCTCATGATGAGAATGACTATTTTGATGTCCTTAGTTGGTGGAAGTTGGAGGGAACTCGGTATCCTACTTTGAGGCTAATTGCTCGTGACATCTTGGCTATTCCAATCACATCAGTAGCTTCTGAATCTGCTTTTAGTACTAGTGGAAGGATCTTAAGTGAGCATCGCAGCTGTCTTACTCCTAAAATATTGAAACCTTTGATGTGTGGCCAAAGTTGGCTTCATCATAATCTCAAAGGTATTGCTGTTTTTAATTGTACATTTGCAATGTGTCATATTTTTACATGTGCAGGTACTAATATATGCATATGAAACTTGATTGTAGATGATGGCGGTGGAAGATTTAATAGCTTTTGGTCATGCCTTGAAGATGTTGAAGAAGAAATGAAGGTTGAAGATTCTTGCATCACTACCGCCGATGATTCTGACTAAATGTGTATGGCTGATTGCTTGTATGCCCTTTATGTATGCACTTGTGTGAGACTTGAGGCTTGAGAGTTGAGAGTTGAGACTTGTTTGTATCACTTTATCTTTGTGTGAGACTTATTTATTTGCTTTGGTTGGACCTTTATATTTGTTTGTATCACTCTATCTGTGTCAGACTTGAGAACTTGAGGTTATTGAGATGTTGGTGTTTAAACTCCAGATATGTGTGTTTACTGTTGTGAGATGAATATATATATATATATATATATATATATATATATATATATATATATATATATATATATATATATATATATATATATATATATATATATATATATCCGCGGATTGCGGGCGCGGGCGTGAGTTGGTGCCCGTGGCGGATAGAGGGCGCGGGCATGGGGTTTTGCTCGCGGGCGCGGATAGTTATAAGCACTATCCGCGCGGATTTTGCCCGTTGCCATCCCTAGACGGGGACGAGCTCAGCTATGCAAAGTTGATGTTCAAGCAAAATTATTGAGTCAGCACAATGTGGGTGTCATAAGTCCGTCACCCTCCATTCTAAAATATAGATATATTTGATTTGATATTATTCTAATTTGACTAAATGCGTAAAAAAACTACATCAACGTCTTCGTCATTAAATTAGTTCGGTTAAATCATCATGAAAAATGTTTTTGTATTGTAGATGTTAAATCATTTTCTATAAACATGATCAAAAGTTAAGAAGATTGACTTGGAACAAAACTAAAATGAACATCTTGGAACTGAGGAAGTAACACTCAATCTAAATAAGAGAGTGGAGTTCCATCAACTTGTTCAAGCTATCATTCTGTCGATGTGTACTCGATTCTATCTACTCTCTCTGGTTTAAAACACATGTTGCTTTAGGTTCTTTATCATCAAGTTTTTAAATATGACCACTAATATATAAATATTTACAAAGATTTACATGTAAGATAGATGTTACAAGATTCATAGAAAAACCTTTGAAATATATAGTTATCATTCATAGAAATATCAGATTTTTTGCCACACAACGATCAGGATCAAAGCTTCACATTATAGGCCTAGATAATGTTCTAAAAACAATTTTCTTAATGGAAGAGAGTATTTTGGAACAGTAAACCAATGGCGATTATAACTAATTTTGGAAGTATTTGTTTCCAGTTACAAGAAAATCGGTTTCATTGATTCTAGCTCCCTGGTCCTTTTCGTTGGCTTATTAAGATACCATTGAAGAAAAAAAAATTTCTAAGGCCAAGTGTATTTTTCTTAAAGAAAGAACCTAAGGAGATACCATTTCTGCATTAAAAAAAAGTGATACCCTGATGAAAGTCGCACCAGCATGCAGTACCTCTTTTTGAATTGCTAGGTTGATTTCATTTCCTTTGGACCAGTATTTGACCCCAAAAAAAAGGAATTCATAGACAATTTTTATGACACAAGGAGATCATTGTATCCATAAAAAGACAACCTCATACAATTATACTTCTGTATATCATATAAATGAAATATTAGTAGAATAATTGTTGGTCGAAATCTTGTTTTATTGAAATGAAATATGGCTTGTAAAATACCGAAGGACTACTTGAGTTCCAGGCGACGTAGTCATCAGCTCAAAAGACCTTACGACTGTACTGCTTTGTTTTGTCGCTCTGTTCTTGTACTTAGCTTAAAGCCCTCGAATCCCAAATAGTATCGACAGTTCCTCCAAGGAGGAAAAAACTGTTGCACAACAACAAAACCTGAGAACTCAAGTAGTGTCTCCGTGGACCGTGGGGTGTTCTTTTCTGAACTGACAGAATCTCCCTGCAAACAACTACAAGTCTACAAGAACTTGTCAACTGCATATATTACACGAAATCGACATCGCCGTCGCCGCCGTCGCCATTGCCACCCTTTCTCTTGTAAACATACACTCGCGAGAATAACACAAAGGCGACGAGCTCCATGGCGCAGAGCCCGGTGAGCAGCCAGTAGAAGTAGTCGAGGTGAGCGCGGTTCAGGTTGTTCGAGAACCAGCTCGTCCCGCTCTTCGCCGTCGCCTTGTCAATGACGGAGATGAGGAGGCTGCTGAGCAGGTGCCCGACCCCGAAGATGCTCAGGAACAGGGCCAGCCCGAGGCTGCGCGCCGCGTCGGGGACCTGGTCGTAGAAGAACTCCTGCAGCCCGATCATGGTGAACACGTCGGCCACGCCGATGAGGACGTACTGCGGGACCATCCACCAGAGGCTCATCGGGAGCTGCGCCTTTGGGGTGTTCGTCAGGCCGGTGTCCCTCGCGACGCCGAGCCGTTTCATCTCCACGAGCGCGGACAGGGCCACGGCGACGAGGGAGAGGGCCAGGCCGGCGCCGATCCTCTGCAGCATGGTGATGCCCGTCGGCCTCCCCGTGTAGCGCCGCGCGAGGGGCACGAAGAGCCGGTCGTACACCGGGATGAAGACGACGATGCTGACGCTGATGAACGTCTGCAGCGCCGCCGGCGGACCTTGAACCGCGCGCCGATCCGACGGTCCAGCGTCGCGGCCTGCTTCGTGAAGAACGTCGACGTCTGGGAGAAGATGATGGCGTAGATTATGCACGACGCCCATATCGGGAGCAGCCGGAGCACGCTCTTGACCTCCTCGACGGCGGCGGCGTTGCTGTCTCCTTTGCTTCTGAGATTGCAGAATTAAAAACACGAACTGTCATGTCACAAGAGATGCACGGCAGAAAGATTCAGTGGAAAGAAATATACCATCAATCTCTGCTACATACCTGGTGCGGCGATTTGGCGTCCAGCTCTCGATCAACGCCAAGAACGCCTTCCCGACGCGAGAGAAGGGGCTGGCCTCCTTGGCGGTGTAGTACCGGTACGACCGGCTCCCGAGCAGGAACACGGCGAGCGAGGCGGCGATGACGATGCAGGGGATGCCGAAGCCGAGGCCCCAGCCGACGTTGTCCTGCACGTAGCTGGAGACCATGGTGGTAACGGCGGTGCCGGCGCACATGCCGAAGTACCACCAGTTGAAGAACGAGCTCCGCGCCACGCTCTCCTTGGGGTCCCTCTCGTCGAACTGGTCCGCCGCGAACGCCTGCGCGCACGGCTTGTGCGCGCCCTCGCCCAGGGCCACCAGGTACAGCGCGACGTAGAAGATGACCACGTGGCCGGCGCGGAAGACCGGGAACGCCGACGACACGGACAGCGCGCCCATGCTCTGCCGCAACGGATAGAGATCACAGTTACGGAGCAGTAGTTGAAAACAAGACTCCCCAGAGCTCTGGACTGCGAGAGCCAATGGTCGGAAGCATGCGCGAGACGGAGAGGCGGACGGACCGACCACGACGAAGAGGAGGGAGGCGAGGATGATGGCCCGGTAGCGGCCGATCCAGGCGTCGGCGACGCACGCGAGCGGCAGCGGCAGCATCTGGGAGACGCCCTTCCACGCGTCGATGGAGGCGGCCGCGCGCGCCATGGGCTGCCCCAGCGGCCCCGTCAGGTACGTGATCAGGTTCGCGGCCACGCCCTTGTACGCGAAGCGCTCCGCGATCTCCATCGCTGCATCGCCGGCCACAAGTGAGATCGCAAACGAAATTCAGGCGTGCACCGCGTCGATCCATCACGCACCGTAAAAATAGGAGATCGGAAACGTACCCATGACGAAGGCCGACGATCTCCAGCCCCCGGTGGCGGCTCGGGAGGCCGGCTGGCCGCGGTAGTCGGCGGCGCCGGCGACGGTGTCCACCGTGTCCATGGTCAGTTGGATCAGTGCGAGTGTACGAGGGAGAGGAGCTCGCAGGTAAAGGCATTATGTAGGCGCCATCGCCGCAGCTAGAGATGGCCGATCGCGCTTTGCTTTCCGGAATCGCTCCCCTCTAAACGCCCAAGGCGTGTTAAACCCTCAGTTGAACGTTGCCAGATGCGCCATCCGCAGGCACGCTCGTGCCCGCGGCCGCAGGGGCACCATGCGCGCGTGCAGTGCTTGAGGCGCGGCGCCACGCGTGCGAACGGCACGCGTACGGAGAGCCCCGCGCGCGTGTCCGCGGGCGCGACCATGGAGAATTGGAGAGGGGCACGGGTCCTGATCGTTTCGTGGTGGCTGCTGGACCGGGGCCGCCCGATTGCGGACGGTTGGCTGTGATCCGCCGAGCATTTATGGGGAGACACCGCGTGCGCCTTTCTTGCCTTGATTTGCCCAACGACCCGAGAAAAGCAAACGGACGGGAGGCGTTGCCAAGCAGGCCACGGAATCAGCCGTGCTGGAAATTTTAGGCTTCGGCACGCATCGTCTGATGGTGAATTTGTCCAGAGAAGAGGCAATGCACTTGTACTACGCAAACACAACTTCCTGAACGAGTGAACGGATGATGGATGTCAGGAAGTGGAGTGAGGAATCTAGCTTCTTTAAAAAAAACTGAACGGTATTTCCCGAGTTTTCAACAGGCTAGAGCAATATGGGTCGAGTGGTCGACCGATATCACTCGACTCTAGCAGCTATGCAATTTGAAGTGCCCTTCCAACGCCACCACGGGATACGTGGTTCTAGGTCTCGTCGACATTCTAGAGCAAAAGGTCCTATTTAAAAAGAGAGAGATTCTAAAGGAAAAACAAGGTTGCAATATCCTAGCATGATGCATTTATCCAAAGTCATAACATGTCGTCAACTATCTCTCGTGGTCATACCATGGCTGCATGGCATGACAAAAGCTAGAAATCCGAAATAAATATTGCAAGTTGCAGCACAGGCATTAGTAAGTTTGTCACAAACAAAAGTATAAATGCTTCCGGGCCTTACTCAATCTTGACGTTCGGCGTCGTTACTAGGCCGAAGCCCAACAATCTCTTTGGGGCAGATCCATGTTGTTGATGGGCTCTCCGGCAATTGGCCCAGGGGCCTCTCGTCCGGGTGTACAGATTTTAAAGCCTTTATAGTCTTTCTATTACAAACCAACCTCTCCAAAAGAAGCAGAAATTGAAGGTACATGGACAATCATAAAAAGGTTTATAGCCTACCAAAAATTCAAAAAAAAATATTAATTCTCTACATCTCAATCATATATTAGCATATCATATCACAATCATACTACTAGTACACATCTACATCACGGCACCATTATCGTGAGACACCCTCTTCTTATACACGTACACGCGGGAGACAATGACGAAGGCGGCCAGCTCCACGGCGCAGAACCCGGCGAGCAGCCAGTAGAAGTAGTCGAGGTGCGCGCGGTTGAGGTTGTTGGAGAACCAGCTCGCGCCGCTCTCCTTAGTGGCGCCGTCGATGGCGGAGATGAGGAAGCTGCTGAGGAAGTGGCCCACGCCGAAGATGCTGAGGAAGAAGGCCAGCCCGAGGCTGCGCAGCGCGTCGGGGACCTGGTCGTAGAAGAACTCCTGCAGCCCGATCATGGCGAACACGTCCGACAGCCCGAACAGCACGTACTGCGGCAGCATCCACCACAGGGTCATCGGCAGCGCCGCCTTGGGCTGGTCCACGAGGCCAGCGTCCCTCGCCACGCCGAGCCGTCTCGTCTCCACCAGCGCCGCCACGACCATGGCGACCATGGCCAGGACGAGCCCCGTGCCGATCCGCTGCAGCATGGTGATGCCGGACGACAGGCGCGTGAACCGCCGCGCCACGGGCACGAACGCGCGGTCGTAGACCGGGATGAACGCCATGATGGTGAGGCTGATGAAGGTCTGCAGCGCCGCCGGCGGCATGCGCAGCGTCGACCCGATCCTCCGGTCCAGCGTCGCGGCCTGCTTCGTGAAGAACGTCGACGACTGCGAGAAGATCACGGCGTAGATGATGCACGTCGCCCAGATGGGGAACAGGCGCAGCACGCCCTTCACTTCTTCCCGGTGCGCGGCGTCGTCAGTCGCAAGGCTAGCACCAACCAGATCGAACACTCTCAGACCCCGCCCCCGCAGAACATTAACATCCAAATTCGTCAAGAAACAAAACATCGACAAGAAGATCTTGGCACATTACCTGTCGCATTGGCTCGATTTGGAGCCTCTGATCAGCGCCACGAACGCTCTGGCGAGGCGAGCGAAGGGGCTTGATTCGGTGGACGTGTAGTAGCGGTAGTTCCTGGTGCCGAGCAGGAACATGAGGAGAGCGAAGACCATGACGAGGCAGGGGATTCCGAATCCCAGGCCCCAGCCGACGTTGTCCTGGATGTAGCTGGACACCATGGTGGTGACGGCGGTGCCGGAGCACATGCCGAAGTACCACCAGTTGAAGAAGGAGCTCCTCGACACGGACTCCTTGGGGTCGTTCTGGTCGAACTGGTCCGCGCCGAACGCCTGCGCGCAGGGCTTGTGCCCGGCCTCGGCGAGCGCCACCAGGTACAGCGAGACGTAGAAGACGACCACTTGCACTGGGGACGGCGAGCACGCGAGCGATCTGGAGTTGTAGCTGCAGCCGTCGTGGTGGAACACCGGGAGCGCGAAGATGGTGAGCATGCCCATGCTCTGCACAGACACGGATGGATCAGGCAAAATTTTGCACTAGGCACGCGCCGGAATCCACAAACAGAGCCCAGATGGAGGCGCTTTTTCATAGAAAGGTGAGAGCGCGGTCTCCAAAGGGAGCGAAAGGCGAGTGGAACTGACCACGACGAAGAGGAGGGAGGCGAGCACGATGGTGCGGTATCTCCCGAGCCAGGCGTCGGCCACGCACGCCATCAGCAGGGGCAGCATGGTGGCCACCCCGCTCCACGCGTTGATCGCCGCCGCGGCGCCCGCCGTCGACTCCCCCAGCGGCCCCGTCAGGTAGCTGATCAGGTTCGCCGACACGCCGTGGTACGCGAACCTCTCCGCTATCTCCACCCCTTCATTGATAGAAAGCCACCTCTCGATTAGTCAACGACGATGCATCAATATAGTTGCAAGTGATCTGTTTGAATGTCCGGAGTCCGGCGCGAAAGGAAACCGTACCGAGGACGAACATCGCGGCGGACCACCGGCCGGTGCTGGACCGGGACGCCGGGCGCCCGCGGAAGTCGACCGCGCCGGCGACGGCGCCGCCGGAGCAGGGCAGGAGGAGGGTGCTGGCGTCCATAGTTTGCCGCTCCCGCGCGTTGCAGCTGCGGCGTGTGTGGTAGTGGACTGGAGTGGAACGGGGCGATACTCCGCGGCGATCATCATCATCATGATATACTGGCGCCGCTAGGGAAGAGGATCGGGCCGGCTCGCATGGCGCCAGACGACTTCAGGACACGACACGGACGGCAGTTTGCTTCTTTTTCCCGGCAACTTGATCGCCACAATAGGTTACTTTTCTTCGAGACCATTACCATCTCCAGTGACTACAGGCCTACAGCTGCAGATGGGGTCCAGGGTCCTTGCCATTATACATGGGCGTGGGTCAACCGTGTATGCTCCATTGGAGCACCACGTGATCCAGTTGAATAATATGGATATTTGGTTCGAACCGTTTTTATGAACGACTGCACCAATGGGTCCCCTGGATCGATCCATTTTTCTTGCTGCGATCAGGGTCGCCTGCTTGGCCGGTTCATCGTCAATGCTTGCCAGTGCATCTGATGAGAGCACGCGTTGGTTTGGTAACTGGGCCCGATTGGTTTGGTAATGGGGCCAAAATGTCACTGGGCGTGCAGGTATTTAGAATTTCTAAAGACAATTTTCAATTTGGAGACACATTTTTAGTACCAAAATCTGTACAGGTCTTTGAAAAAAAATGACATATTATGCTCCAAAGTCAAAGCTTCAGAAAGGCATAATATGTTCAGATCACAAAACATGTTGTCCCGTTAAGGAAAAGAAAGCATCCGTAACTGCACATGAGATCTCTGTAGGAATCCAGAGTAGCAGCAATCTGACAACACAATAGCAGGAGATATGAACTGACGAAGATCTCTGTAAGTTCTAAATTACAGTGCTGCATTGTCCCTTTGACACATTGTCCATTTGGAAGGCGCACTTCAATCAGTGCAAAGATAAAAGTGCACTCAGTGTGTTAAACAAACATGCAGGAAGTACAAAATGAACGGCAAATCTACCTGCAAGTTATCAACAATTGTGTTTTCCTCGTCAGAAGATCTGACCAAACTTGCTGGCATCAGCACACTCATATGCAGATCATATTCTATAAGTAGTCCTGAGCATGCAAAGAACCTTATTTTCCCTATACACAACATATGAACATAGTCTGGCTATCATTTCAGTGATGACCAATGTAGAAACAAAATGATCAAATTACAGTGTAGTCACCATTGAAAGAAGCTAAATTGTTTCTAGGAAGCCAGAAGCTTTAGAACGCGATTTTTTTTAATCCATCTACTTCTCTTGGCCTCCTTGAGCAGGCTATGCATTGTGATGTTTGCTGCCACCATACCCTCCTTATTAAGTTCTGGTATCTGAACGTAATCAATTAGATGCAGAATAATAATATATAACACTCATGCTCATCCAAAACCGAACTAGCCCTCTCCAATTACTCTAGCACCTCCCAACTTCACCAAAGAACCAAAGATGCATTCCCCATGGAGAAACAAGCACTCACCAGAAGAGCAGGTCCTCTTGGAGCGCGTCCATGGTGTCAGCGAGCGCTTGAATGAGATCTGCACCTCGCCGTCGCCGTTGTCGACCTCTTCGCCGCCCCCGCCCTCGACTTCCTCGTCGTCCCCGCCCTCGGCGAGACGTGGGTGTTGCCGCCGCCGAGAACTTGGGGGATGGATCCCGCCGCGCCCCGTCGAGGCCGTGTTGCCGGCATCGGAACCAGTGCGGCACTCGAAGGGAATGGGGCGGCCGCCGGCGGCTCGGTCCTCGGCGAGTCGCGGTGCCGCAGCCGATGCCGGCGGTTCGATGTCTTTTTTTCGTGGGTCGCCCTTTTGGTTTTCGTGGTTTGATCCGATGACCCTAATCAATTTTGCGGGTAGGAAAAGGAGCCCGTAAGGGTTGTTTTCCCGGGTCGGTTCGATGAACCGATGGTTCGACCCGAACCATCCCCATCTATACTTGCCATGACGGCTGGTGACTCGTGGCATTGCGTGCATGCACCGGAGCACGCCGAAGCGGATGACGAGCTCTGCCGCCGCAACACACGGCAGCCCGGCCTAGCCGACGAACCATGTGCCTGTGCGTGCAGAGTCGGAGGATCACACGCCACTCACTGAAGAATCATTCTTTTCTGGATTAATCTAAGGGAAGAAATGTTCTTTAATCCGTCTGAGATATCGGAGGGAAACGAAGGAAAGGGACAGGCGTGTAGCGAGAGGCGATCGGGGCCTGACCTGGAGTTTGTTGCGAGCCGGCTTGGCCGGTTGTGGCGGGCGGAATCGCGCGGGGGCGGCCGGTCGGATCCTGGATTTCCTGTGAACGATCGGTGTCAATCTGAGAATGTTGAGTATACTGAAAGTGAAAGGGATGTGGATGATAATTGACAGGCAAATTATTGGAGGTTTGATTTCAGAAGGACAGGGTATTTTTGTGTGCTCTCACTTTCGGAAAGGCACTGCATGTCGCTGCAGTGTTCACCGCTGGTAAATGGCCATTGTCTTGTTCGGGTTCGCAGAAGAATATTGACTGCCCATGACAAGTTACTGTCTCTACTATTGGAGTTTCTCTAGAGTCCAGACTCCAATTCCAGAGTGACTCCTCTTCGATCGAAACGCTAACTGAAGCATGGAAGAGAGGCTCAAACGCATCGCGTGATCTCGAGCCACACAGACACTCCTGCCACTCCGGCGACGAACTCCTGTATGCGCAGCAGATCCCGGGCGTGTGCCGGCAGCGGCGCAGCGCGCAGAGGCGCGCGCGCGGGGGCAGCCCCCGCGTGGGCGGCGCGCGCCTCACCTGCCGAAGATGGAAAGGGCGTCCTCCCGGCGCGGGATCCCACGCCACCTCGGCACCTCGGACACGTTCTCTGCTTGCCTGGCATTCTGGCAAGCAGCTCGCAGGGCGAGGACGTAGTACGGGGACGGGCAGCACGCAACCTTGCCCTGGTCCTCTTCGCTGTGCGGCTGTGCCATCTGGTCATCTTGAGGTTCCAACAAAAGCATATAGTAGTGCTTTATAGATTTATAGCCATTTTGTGCCATCCAATTGCGGTACAATTATACAAGTAGGCTAGCCGTCAGTGTGTGCAGCCATTCTCCGTGCCTTTGGAAAGACAGCGACCGTAGTTGGAGAAATCCTGCGATATCCCAGTAGCAATGCATGTTGCAGATGACTACGCCCAAGTTGCGCGGCGAGGTGACGTGAGCTGATGTTGATGCTCGGACTCGGCAAAATGAAACAAGGCACAGGTAATCGACACACAGGACGTGGAGTATTGCCATGCCATCCTTCCTTGATATGGAGGGCGGCTGATTTCAGCTCGGCGTAGGTTCAGAGGGCGGCTGATTTCAGCTCAACGTCACCTGGCCGAGCGCTCGCCGGAGTGGGAAGGAAAACACGGCGCGAGGCCGGGCAAAGCGGTTCCACCGCGAGAACGTACGCCTGGACCGGCCGAGCTGGGAGCGCCTGCCGGCGGCGTTCGTTCCCTGCGAGCCGTGCCATTCTTTTGCCCGGTGATGACCGCCGCGCGCACGTCTGCCTGCACTTGAGTTTCGGCCGCCCGCACCGTGCGGGATAGGAAAATAGGAGCTGTATTAAGGTCCAATAACTGACATCTGGCCCAAGCCCATCTGAAAGCATAGAACCCACCACCTTCTTCACCCTCTCTGTGGGCTTGCTGGGGGCTGTGGCCCATGATCTCCAGCGGTCGTCCGGGACGCGTTTGTGTTTTCGGCTTTTTGCCTACGGCGTCCCGGCCCAGAGAACACGACTTCTTCTCGATTTAAAGCCAGCACTGAGTTACTGACGACATATGAGAAAGTCGCTTGCTTCATAAACAGACAGTTGGTTGCCCTAAAAGTCAATGCATGAAGCTTTGACCATTGACTTTGCATTGTTTTTAACACCGTAGTGATGAGTTTTTTTTTTGAAAGAACACCGTAGTGATGAGTTAATATTTAAACATGCCTTCATGAGACTACAGGAGACAGAGATAGCTTTGGTTTGGAAGACCTTGGCCATATAAAAGATTGGATAATGCCATAATGGTTGAAGATGCCATAAAATGTTTATAAAATCAAATGAAACATATACCTTAATCCTTAGTATGATAGCAGAATAAAGTCATTGATCTGAAGAGGGCATAGAAAAGAATGCCCCTTGGCAACGTTGCCATCGCAAACCGGTAGTATTCAGAAACAATCTTCCTGTATCTGAACTAGCTTGTCTGGTGCATGTGTTGTTGTTCCATATGGTGTGTAACTGTGTATGCCAGTTCGTGTACAATGTATAGACAACGCTATAAACAAAATTCCATGGATGTCACCTTCTGAGTCGACTTCTGAGCATTATGTACTTATAAACTTAGGGGGTGTTTAGATGCACACATTATGCATAAATTTTATGCATTGGGTCACATGCACAGAGAGAAGAAATGAACTGACACGATTCTTGAGGTGTAAATTTTATGCAAAAATGTGAGGAACTAAACAGAGCCTTATGTCAGTTTGTTCATCATCGGGAGGTGTCTGGGGATGTGTTCTTTTATTCTTTGCAGTTAAAATGCGCTCTCTTTCAAACAAATGCACATCATTGCAAAGGATCTGAAGTAGCTTGTATCAGAATTTGTCGAGAAAACTGTACGCAAATTCATAATCTGAACTAGCTTGTATCTGAATTTGTCGAAAAAAATCCTACGCAAGCACATTACAAAGTAAATTTCTACTTTGTCCTCGTATTTACAAATAATTAACATACAGTACCCAATAAATATGAACCTTTTTACAGAGCTATATTTTAAATATAATTGTCTTTATCTATACTATAAAGAACGAAAACAATTAAAAACGTTTCTCACCCAGTTTGGGGCCATCATACCCCTCACGCTGGACCCACCCGTCATAGCCGAGATAGGTGAAAAAGGGTTGAGACCCATAAAAACTGGAAGTTAGAAAATGAGTCTGCCCAAAACCAATTATTTTTCTCACCTACGCTATTCTACCCGCTCGAGACACGGTGTACCAGTTTGCTACGACTACGAGAAAAAGAAACAAAATTGCCATCGTCGCTGCGTGTAATTTCCTTTGTCTTCACGTATGGGCCGGAGCCACTGGGCCGCTTCGTGGCAGCAAGCGCCAAACGTCTGGAAGGGCTTTTATCATTTTTTTTCATCTCGTAGACGTTGACTAGCCACGAAGTATTATTTCGACTGCAGTAATTTTTAATTTACAAAACTGACGGGCATTTGTAGATCGTGTTCTAGATTTGTTGCATTTTTAATATTCTACTATTCTTTAGATCAGTTATGAACCCATTATTTTACTATTGTAAGTACCGATGCCACTAGATATTGTTTTATCAATAAATATACGTGCTATTAAATTAAGAATGAAAATAATTAAAAATATTTGTTATCGAGTTTGAACCCATCGTACACCTCACGTTAGACCTACCTGTCAAGGGCAAGGAAGGTGGAAGAGTGTCGAGACCTATAAGATCACGAGTTGGAAAATGATTCTACCAAAAGTTAATTACTTTCTCACCTTCTGTGGTCCTACCCATTCGGGCATACCCGGTTTTCACGAGAAAAAAATAAAATAAAAATCATTCATGCCCACAACAGCTCCTGTCGCGCCGCGCCAATGGATGATCCCATTCTGTGTCTTCCCACGACTTTGATCATTCACGTTCAGACATTTAGTACATCTATTATTTATATAGTATTCAACAATTTCAAGTTATGATTAATTTTAGATTATTTATTTATTTTCTGCGATAATAGATCATTCGATATTGGTATTTGCATATCTCTATTAAGATCCGTACTTTCGGATGTCTTTTTTTTTGCGATGATTTTTTTGGCCGCTTTTAGAAAATTTTTGAATACCCATGTTTCAAATCCTGGGCCCACCCCTGTTGATGGCCAATAAGTTTGGAGTCTTTGTTCTACCAATTGATGAACATGACAAATACAACTTACAAATAGAGTTCATTAGAGAACCCAAAAATTAGAAAATAGGCATCGATAGACTATCATCTATGAATTTACAACCAAAACAATAAAAATAGTAATGTAGAGTCTAGCCGCGCATTTGCGCGGGCCTTCTTGCTAGTATTCTGAAAAGATCAATAAAATAGGTAAAGAAATAGAGATGGGAAGAGAGCGTTCATGTTATACACAAGGGCTCCCGCAGCAACAGGGGCGGAGCTACAGGGTGGTCCCTATAGGCCATGGACCACCCTGAAATCCATCTCAAGACATATTATCCTCTCTTTCTATACATAAAACACAGAATTACTGCCTCTTGCATTGCTCCCTTCCACTGTTATGTGACGTTTTGTAGTTGTTTGCCCTCTGATATGGTGATTGTATGGTGTGATTGGAGCATAGAGCACACAAGCCTGTTCGCTTGGCTTATCAGTCACCAGCCAACAGTACTTCAGTCTCACAACAAATCAGCACCAGCCACCAGCCACCAGCCAGCCAGCAGTACTTCAGTCTCAAAACAAATAAGCATCAGCTAGCCAACCGAACAGGCTGAGACCACTAACGGCGGTGGTGGCCAGCAAGAAGCAGCAGCACTGTATCAAGTGGAGTCAGCAACTGGACCACCCTAGCCGGAAATGCTAGCTACGCCACTGCGCAGCAATCAACCTCCAGAGTTCCACTCTCTCCACCACACTCGCCGCCGACCACAACGCCGCCGGTGCCTTCCGCTCTCTCTGCTGGATTCTCCACCGTCGCTCCTTTCGAGGCCGAGTTGGGGGCGGAGATCCATTCTGCTGAAGACTGATTCGTTCCTGCAGTGGTAGGTGATCCTTGCTTGCTTGGACGGATTCAATTGTTCGTAGAGTTGTTTTGTTCTCAATCAAATCCAGATTCTAGTTAGTTGTGGGTTTGTGTGTTTCGTAGTGACCCCCTAAATCCAATCGAATATCCGTGGTTTGATTAGGTTTTCCTTCGGTACACAAGATCGGCGTTATTTGCCTCAAATTGCATTTCGTAGTACCTTGTTAAGGATCACCTGCAGTTTTTTCCATAACAAAAGAACTCGGGTTATTACCACGACACCTTTGATGCGAAAAGGATCATTAGAAACTGCGCTAGTGCTACACCTGTATTGATTGTCGTATCCAGTTTGGGGATCTTAGTTTAATCCCCACTTTTGTGATCTTTTCCCTATGTGAAACTGTGCTGATTAAGTCATGCTCATGCATGTTGATGGGAGTGGATACTTGATTACCTGTGCCACTTGTGTTCATTTCCGTTGAAATGCTGATGCTTCGCCTTGAAGCTCTCCAGCTCTGGAATTGGGCATAATCTTCTCCGAGAAGAATGGGGCATAAGATGATCCTTTCTAGTTAAGGACACCAATCAAACGACACCTTTTATCGGTGTCCAGTAGCAAATTTTCCCTTGTATTTATGACACATGTGTAACATTGCAAGCTTGGTGTTCTTTTACTTTCTTTTCTGATTAAAGTGTAAATTTCCAATTTTCAGTAAGACCTGAAGGATATATATTTTTAGATCAATTTGTCCGGGGCTGTTGTTTATGGCATTTCTGTGCTGAGGTTGCTTTCAAGGTTTGCACAAAGTAGTGTCTCCTACCACTCATACCAATTTTCATGTTGCTCTGCAATTACTTATAAACTATAATTGATTAATTGCCATGGACTGACACTCTGCAATTGGTGAGCTAATGCAATATGGAATCAATGCTGACCCCTTCGCTGCATAATAAGAATACATTTCATTTCAGGGTAATAATGTAGGATCCTTTTTTGTGCTAATTTGTGCAAGTCTGAAGTGATTGAAGTTGCTTCTTTTAATTGGTAGCCTGTTTCACAACTCCTCCTCACTTTGGCCAGAAAAATTGAAGAAAAGAAAGGCGATGTAGAAGAATGTAATTTTCATCATGAGAAGAGAGGACTAATATGAAGCTATTTGCTAGATTTTTCCATAGACATTAACAAATTACTATAACAAAGTTTGCCACTGAAATGGATTCTGCAACTCTTCTTGGACACTACCATTACGTAGGAGTATATCTTGTTTTGAATATGTGTCCATATATAAAAATGTCTTTCACAGCCTCCTTTGGTAGAATATATTACCTTTCCCCCCCTCAAACATGTAGGAGAACTGCATGTCATTGTATTAATATGTAGAATTTATTACTTTTACTGAAATATGTTTTTTCCATATTACCCCTTTTGCAGTAAGGGGCCATTTCTACTACACCATGAGTCTAGCTTGTCTAGTATGCCATGGCATGAGCAGCCCTTCAAACTCCTTTAGAAGCTATTCAGTCTCAAGTTCAGAGGAGGAAAACCGGTGTGGAGCTGTAGTTGCTTGCCTAACTCGAAAAGTAATGCCTGCTGGAGCCGCCAATCATGTTGGGACATCAAAGGTGAGCCCTTTTCCTCTTATGGCCACAGGTCAAGGTACCGATGGTGCTCCTCGCCTTCAGCGCAGCCATGCAGTTTCAAGAGACCTCGTGAGAAACTGGAACTTTGATGAGATTGCTGTTGGAAACTAGAGCTGAAAACCCGTGGTCCGCTCCAAGTTGGACAGCAGGCTATCGCCCGGCAGCGGACAGGACAGTCCACAACTTGATGTAAATTTACTACTTACTAGTATACATCTGTCTATCCATGACTCCAGTACTCATTCCACTGATGAGCAAATCACTTATAAAGAGTACTGGTACAAAAAAAAATATATGTATCTTAGTTGCCAGATGGTTTAGTGACATCATTTTTCGGTGTTTTTGGCTGGTACTATATATTAATAATAAATTAAGGTTATCTTTGTAACTTTGGATAATGAAGCAATGCCCTTTTAGCTGGTGCCATATGAAGTAAAGTTGCACAGGCTCGCTATTTGTAACTTTAGATAATGCAGGGGCTTGCTATTTGGTGGTGCACTGCTACTTCCCCAAAAGGAAAATATATTTGTTTAATTGTAAAATTTAAATCACTAAAAAAGTTTACTCAACAAATCTTTAACAAAAGTTGAGCCAACAAAAAAAAATGTTGATTCAATATTCCTCGTATATAGTGAACCAAGATATCTCACATAAAAAAATTGAATACTACAAATGGTGAGTCAACAATTTTGTTAAAAAAGTCGAGTCAACGTCTCAACAAAAAAAATATTGAAGCAACATTTCCTTTAAAAAATTGGGTCAACAAATCAAACAAAAAAGGAACATCCTAAAAAGAAAAAAAAATGTGGATAGCAGAAGGGAAAAAATGGGAGCATTTCCTTTAAAAAGATTGGGTTAACAAATCAAAAAAAACAAAACAAGGGAAGGAACATCTAAAAGTAAAAAATGTGCATAGTAGCAGAAAAAGAAGTGGGAGAAAATTAGCTAAAATCGAGAGGTGAGAGAAAATTGACAAAAAATAGGGATCAAGGGGCACACCACCAAATAGCAAGGTGATTGACTAATACTTTACTTTCATATTAGTCAGCTTTAACCATTGGATTTTATCCAACGATCCATATTAGTGCCCTTCCATCTTCAGTAATTCTCCTTCTTTTTGCTCTCTCTCTCTCTCTCCTAACGTCGTCGCAAACCACCGTTCCCGTGATCTAAACCCTTCCTTTCATTCTCTCTCTTCTTCTTTCCCGCGCCATCCCAACCCTCTCCCCTTACCTAATCTCTTCTCCCGCTTCTCTACATGCGGCCACCAACCCCCCCTGCTGCATGTTATGATCTAAGGGCATGTACAACAGTTTAGACAGCTGCTGTCTATTTGACTTGCCATGTCACACACAGACGGCAAAAAGACAGCTTATACAGTGGATTGTCTACTTAGCTGTCTGCAAGTTATTTAATTCATCTATAAGCAAATAAATCATGGTGATCAAGTATAAATTGGATCTTTGTAGCCACTTTGATGCTTGCATCGGAGAATGCGTGATATATTCATATAAGTCGTACGAGAGAAACATAAATATAACAATAGAAAAATAGAAATAAAGATGGAAGCACAGATCACATGCGTCCATGTTATGAAAAAAATACTATTTTAGAATTCAACATCTGAACATAGTTTAGGATCCAACGACAAAATGAGATAGAGTGCAGTAGGCAAAATAGGAACAACATAGTAGTAAAAATGGTATACTGATCCTTCTGTCAGAATATGCAGCCTCCATATAGAAAATTGAGTTATGCCTGTTTCTGACTAGAACCTCTCCAAAGTTGTTTAACAGAACTGCCACTAGAATGATATATTAATATTTCTATCGTACTGGCACACATGGAGACACTGGATACAACAGATGACACAACTACAATTTTAGTGCTAGTAAATGAGATACACTGATTTCTTCAAAATAAAGCCACCGGCTAGTTCATAGCAGAACTCAATAGCAGCCTTCAGTCAAAACAAAGAGCAGAGCTACAACTTTGCAGCATCAGATACATAAAGTGAAAAAGAAACACTAGATTACAAAGGGGATAAAGGCAGCAGTAGATTCTCATTTGCAAAGCAAGTATGTAGGTTCTCTGTTAACTAAACTAGTCTGCAGCTGCTCATTTGTGAACAAGTTTGCAGGTTCTCTACTCATTTGTAAAGCTATTTTGCAAGTGCTGTGCTAATCTGTAAAGCTAATTATCCTTGTGAGAAACTAATTTATGCAACTAAATCAGGATAGAACAACAAATTGGCTCAACTATATTCAGTCGATTATAGAAAAGATGATCAATAGTAAACAATTATGCAGTACACCTGCAAATTAAATTACTCTTCTGAACACTAAATTTTACATTCTAATTGAAGTACATTGAAATCTCCCCTCACTCTACATGCATCGACAAAGACTGAAAAATTGATTGCAATCCCTTTATTCACTAGTGTGTTATCTTTTTATGAAGAAGAATTCACTAGTGTGTTATCAGGTAGCCGGACTTGAAGATTGATTCGGCACTGGTGAAGAAGCTACTACCCGCGCGGCCTGTGCTCTTCTGGAAAGCCGCAGCTGCAGTCACAACGCTTCTTGCGAGATTCCGCAGCTGCGTCGCCGTCATGCCTCTCTGCTTCCCCTCCGATGTTAAGCTCCTCCGCGGCCACCGCGTCGCGCCGCGCCGCCTGACTCCTCAGCATCGCCCTCGCCGCCGATAAGGTATTTGAGTGAGGAGTTGTGACGGATTTGGGAAAACAAAGCGCAGGGCGGGGATTTGGGGGAGGGACGGGGGATTGCACGCACGCTGTTGCCGCGAAAACAAAATCCCCGCGCGCACGAGCGTCCCCGCGCAGTGGATCCTCGACGCCGACGACGAGTCGAAGCCGATGCTACAACGCGCTGCGGGGGTCGTTGATTCGTCTTGGAGCACGCGCGACTGCCGTAGTCGAACGAGACGACGGCAGTACTCTCGCTCCTCATTTAATCACCGCCACATAGGTTGTTTTTCTGCCGTGGACACAAATATAGACACCAGCTGTCCATCCGTTGTACGTGTCCTAATCCTCTTTCTCTTTTGCTCCTCTCCCACGCTGTCGCCAACTCCCTTCACCTCTAACTTTTATGACTTAAATATCTTCCGCTCCTCTCCCATGTCGCCAAATATCTTCCGCTCCTCTCCCATGTCGCCACCAAACTCCCCTCGTTGCTGTCTCTTATGACCTAATCCTCTTCTTTCGCTCCTCTTCCACGCTGCCACGGACTCCCACTCACTACATCCTCTGATGACCTAATCCTCTTCTTTCGCCTCATTCTCATGCCGCCGCTGACCCCCTCACCACAACCTCTTGTGACCTAATCTTCTTCTTCCTCTCCTCTCTCATGCCGCCGCCAGCCCCTCTCACCACAGTGTCTTACGACCTAATCCTCTTCTTCCACTCCTCTCCCACACTGCCGTCGACCCCCTCTGGGGACCTAATCCTTTTCTTTGCTCCTCTCCCACGCTGCCGTCACCCCCTCACCACCGCCTCTTATGACCTAATCCTTTTCTTTCGCTCCTCTTCCATGCTGCCACTGACTCCCACTCACTACATCCTCTGATGACCTAATCCTCTTCTTTCGCCTCCATTCTCATGCCGCCGCCGAACCCCTCACCACGACCTCTTGTGACCTAATCTTCTTCTTCCTCTCCTCTCTCATGCCGCCGCCGGCCCCTCCCACGTCGCCGTCGACCCCCTCCGGGGACCTAATCCTTTTCTTCCGCTCCTCTCCCCTTCTGCTCCCCGACCCGATTCCACCGCTGCTTCTCTTCCATGATTTCTCTTACCGGTGTTCATCTTTAGCAGTGGCACCCTCGACTGTTATCGGCTAGCCTCCTACGTGGATGGTTCTTCTTCAATTCCAGCGACCTAAACCTCAGCCACCGCCTAGCTCTTGCTTGCTACCATCTTCCACCATTGCCACTGCTAACCATTTGATTGTGTGCCACACCGCCTTCCACCATCGCCACTGCTAACCACTTGATACTCATCGCTCGCGCCATCTCCACCACCCACCGGCTCACCAGTCACCATTACTAGCCAATAAACCTCCTCGGCGCTCCCTCTACAATCACTGAAACATGTAAGCCCCAAACCCGAACCAAAATTGATTGTTCAAGAAGTTCCACTAATGGTCAAGATATTTTCTAAGTCTGTTGAAGAGGACTAAATTCCTAAATAAAAAGAACCGTGAGCTACCGAAACCATCTTTGCTCATGAAAGAGTTTCCCAGGTGAGATCGAAAGCCAGGTGAACTGGTGTGTTTTTTATCGTCTTGATGCCAATGCCTGGTGTGTTTTTTCACCTCAGGTGGGCTTGCTGCTGTTCTGGTGTCTTTCTCTTTATGCTTTTTATCGTCTTGATGCCAATGCGTGGTGTGTTTTTTCACCTCAGGTGGGCTTGCTGCTTGAAACGACCCGGATTTTTAGAAACGAGAATCCGAATCCCTGTACCATTGTGATAGTCCCAGAATCAACAGCTATCACGTACAGAACTCATTTCAGCTGGGTATCACATCCATACAACAAAAACAATCATCAGAGTTAGCTTTACAACAAGGATACAACGGAAAGCGTACTGGTACATGCCCCTTGGGCTAAACGACAATGTGAAAACCAACGCAGTGGTAACTAGGCTTCACGCCAGCTTCATCTTCAGAGCACCACTTCCACAGGCAACACTTGAGCATAGCACAGCAACCTTCTCACCAACTCCACTAGAATTGGTTCTGCACTTCGAGTCTTTACCTGTTCATTCACAAACTGCCCCCAAGAATTGGGACAGGTCCACGTCACCATCCGTAATGCAAGCTTTAAGGTGGCCTAAATCTAGGGTATCAAATATCAAGGATAGGCTTAAGGTTAATCCTATGCAAGCAGCAGCATCTCCATCCCAAAACCATTCTCACAACACCACGAGCAATCCTGGCGCACCAGGTACCCGACTCCAATATCTTCCACTCATCACTCTCTAGGCGATGCGAAAGCTCCCACCCTTCGCATCTCAACTGCCCGAGGCAGGCCCTACTCTAGAGGGGAGGTAGAAATCCCTAAAACAATGGCGGAAATAACAGTTTCACACAGGAATCGTCCATTGTCCGCGGACGGCGGCTATATATATAGATTAGACTCTGCAGAGCTTGTACTCCTGGACCCACTCGGGCTGCGAGACGGTGTACGGCCGCCTCGAGACGCAGCCCACAGCACAGACCCTAGCCAGTGAACGGTACCCTCCTGCTTTTCCCGGCTTAGGATACACTGAAGACGCAACTCGGTGTCCGAGAACTGTGATGGCCTCCCCCGCGGTGGCCAAGTCCCGGGGTATGAGCCTCCTTCGGGGGAACAAAGGTCACCGCCTTTTCCCCCACACACTTCCGCTAACTCCTTACAGTCCGGGTACCACACTTAACTAGGCTGGCTGGAACACCCCCCAGTAGATGTAAGTGGTGAGCACGGAAAGTCCTGAGGAAAGTCATAACCAACTCGGTTTTTGGTGCCGGGGTGAGCGTCACCGTCAAATAGCGTATCCACCTCCAGTGGTCCGCTCGCGCACCCATTACAGGTATTGCCGCCAAACTCCTCAAGTAACACAAAGAACATGTACCCGCCACAGGTACCACACAGGATGCGCCTAAGTTCGCACCCCAAGCCCTCGATACGAGATCGAGTTAAGCTGCTCACCCCCGCAAAGTTCCCAAAACCCCTTACTCCTTTCCCGGGTTTTTGCCCCACACACGCCAAGAATCCTATCACATCCATCCCATACACATGCAAGCATAGCAAGTTCATAGCATCAAAGTGTATCGGGTTTATCAAGGATAATGATAAGTGAATAAGGCCATGCAATAGGTCATTATCATCATCATGCGAGAAAGTAAAGTACTAGCATACTAGTAGCAATGCCTAATAGGATTCAAAGTAGGATGGGCGTGGACACCTGTGACTTTGCGATCCAAACTCATCTTGATGTAGTCGTACAAGTCTTCATTCGATGAAGTCCAAGTTGACGAAGTCCACGAAGTCTTCTAGATCTTCCTCAGATCCTAGCACACGTTTGCATAAATAAACAACGGCATCTAATGCGAATAAACTCCAAATAAGAAGCAATAAGAACCAAATAACACCAAACCTCACACTAACGGGTAGTTCATGATTTTAGAAGGAATACCTAAATTGGTTTCAAATTATTCTAAGCTACGGTTGATTTTATACTATTTTCCTTTAATAAACCCTTTCTAGATTTTCGCAAAAGGAAAAGAAACACAACTGACATGCGGCAACACCGAAATGCGTCACATGCCAGGCCCGGGTTAGCCGTGCTAACATCATTACGATATCAACACGTAGGGTTAATATCTGACACCAACATTGGGCCCTGTTGACATCAGTGTTGCCCAAGTTAACGGCGAATGTCGACTTGGTCAACGGGGTCAAAAGGAGGTTAAACCTGGTTAGCGGCTTAAGTTAGCGGGTCCCACACATCAATGTACGGGTCTGTCGGATACCAATATTAGGGGTATCCAATGACAGCGATTAAAAATAAAAAGCCCCGGCAGCTATTCCTTTCTCTCTACTTTACCTCCACCTGAACAGTACGAACACGCATGCTGTGACACTGCATGTACGAATATATGTGCGTGTGTGCTGCGAGGCCTTCAGGCCATAAATGCTAGATGGTACTACCGATGCATGTATGTGGGTGCTGTGTGCTGTGCATGTGAGTGAGTTGCAGCCTTGCTTTATTTGCATGCCGTGTGAACACTGGCCCAAGTGGGGCCCCCTGCACCCCTTGCATGCGGAGTGCTCGCTTGTAATTGCTTCCCGAGTGGTTAAGGCTGCTGATGTATACCCATTGCCTGCGGGAGTGCAACGACCTGTACCTCCGCCCGACAGGTTCGCGTTTTCCCCGAGAGGTTTCCGTCCTTGCGTCCGAGTGGTTGGAGAAAAGCAAAACACGCTGCGCCCGAGTAGTCTTCACCACCGCTCGACG
>CM014274.1:8337180-8350650 GCA_004135705.1 Alloteropsis semialata
GATTGAAGTTGCTTCTTTTAATTGGTAGCCTGTTTCACAACTCCTCCTCACTTTGGCCAGAAAAATTGAAGAAAAGAAAGGCGATGTAGAAGAATGTAATTTTCATCATGAGAAGAGAGGACTAATATGAAGCTATTTGCTAGATTTTTCCATAGACATTAACAAATTACTATAACAAAGTTTGCCACTGAAATGGATTCTGCAACTCTTCTTGGACACTACCATTACGTAGGAGTATATCTTGTTTTGAATATGTGTCCATATATAAAAATGTCTTTCACAGCCTCCTTTGGTAGAATATATTACCTTTTCCCCCCTCAAACATGTAGGAGAACTGCATGTCATTGTATTAATATGTAGAATTTATTACTTTTACTGAAATATGTTTTTTCCATATTACCCCTTTTGCAGTAAGGGGCCATTTCTACTACACCATGAGTCTAGCTTGTCTAGTATGCCATGGCATGAGCAGCCCTTCAAACTCCTTTAGAAGCTATTCAGTCTCAAGTTCAGAGGAGGAAAACCGGTGTGGAGCTGTAGTTGCTTGCCTAACTCGAAAAGTAATGCCTGCTGGAGCCGCCAATCATGTTGGGACATCAAAGGTGAGCCCTTTTCCTCTTATGGCCACAGGTCAAGGTACCGATGGTGCTCCTCGCCTTCAGCGCAGCCATGCAGTTTCAAGAGACCTCGTGAGAAACTGGAACTTTGATGAGATTGCTGTTGGAAACTAGAGCTGAAAACCCGTGGTCCGCTCCAAGTTGGACAGCAGGCTATCGCCCGGCAGCGGACAGGACAGTCCACAACTTGATGTAAATTTACTACTTACTAGTATACATCTGTCTATCCATGACTCCAGTACTCATTCCACTGATGAGCAAATCACTTATAAAGAGTACTGGTACAAAAAAAAATATATGTATCTTAGTTGCCAGATGGTTTAGTGACATCATTTTTCGGTGTTTTTGGCTGGTACTATATATTAATAATAAATTAAGGTTATCTTTGTAACTTTGGATAATGAAGCAATGCCCTTTTAGCTGGTGCCATATGAAGTAAAGTTGCACAGGCTCGCTATTTGTAACTTTAGATAATGCAGGGGCTTGCTATTTGGTGGTGCACTGCTACTTCCCCAAAAGGAAAATATATTTGTTTAATTGTAAAATTTAAATCACTAAAAAAGTTTACTCAACAAATCTTTAACAAAAGTTGAGCCAACAAAAAAAAAATGTTGATTCAATATTCCTCGTATATAGTGAACCAAAATATCTCACATAAAAAATTGAATACTACAAATGGTGAGTCAACAATTTTGTTAAAAAAGTCGAGTCAACGTCTCAACAAAAAAAATATTGAAGCAACATTTCCTTTAAAAAATTGGGTCAACAAATCAAACAAAAAAGGAACATCCTAAAAAGAAAAAAAATGAGGATAGCAGAAGGGAAAAAAATGGGAGCATTTCCTTTAAAAAGATTGGGTTAACAAATCAAAAAAACAAAACAAGGGAAGGAACATCTAAAAGTAAAAAATGTGCATAGTAGCAGAAAAAGAAGTGGGAGAAAATTAGCTAAAATCGAGAGGTGAGAGAAAATTGACAAAAAATAGGGATCAAGGGGCACACCACCAAATAGCAAGGTGATTGACTAATACTTTACTTTCATATTAGTCAGCTTTAACCATTGGATTTTATCCAACGATCCATATTAGTGCCCTTCCATCTTCAGTAATTCTCCTTCTTTTTGCTCTCTCTCTCTCTCTCCTAACGTCGTCGCAAACCACCGTTCCCGTGATCTAAACCCTTCCTTCATTCTCTCTCTTATCCTCTCCTGCACCATCCCAACCCTCTCCCCTTACCTAATCTCTTCTCTCGCTTCTCTACATGCGGCCACCAACCCCCCCCTCTGCATGTTATGACCTAATCCTCTTTCTCTTGCTCCTCTCCCACGCTGTCGCCAACTCCCTTCACCGCTAACTTTTATGACTTAAATATCTTCCGCTCCTCTCCCATGTCGCCACCAAATTCCCCTCGTTGCTGCCTCTTATGACCTAATCCTCTTCTTTCGCTCCTCTTCCACGCTGCCACGGACTCCCACTCACTACATCCTCTGATGACCTAATCCTCTTCTTTCGCCTCATTCTCATGCCGCCGCTGACCCCCTCACCACAACCTCTTGTGACCTAATCTTCTTCTTCCTCTCCTCTCTCATGCCGCCGCCAGCCCCTCTCACCACAGTGTCTTACGACCTAATCCTCTTCTTCCACTCCTCTCCCACACTGCCGTCGACCCCCTCTGGGGACCTAATCCTTTTCTTTGCTCCTCTCCCACGCTGCCGTCACCCCCTCACCACCGCCTCTTATGACCTAATCCTTTTCTTTCGCTCCTCTTCCATGCTGCCACTGACTCCCACTCACTACATCCTCTGATGACCTAATCCTCTTCTTTCGCCTCATTCTCATGCCGCCGCTGACCCCCTCACCACAACCTCTTGTGACCTAATCTTCTTCTTCCTCTCCTCTCTCATGCCGCCGCCGGCCCCTCCCACGTCGCCATCGACCCCCTCTGGGGACCTAATCCTTTTCTTCCGCTCCTCTCCCCTTCTGCTCCCCGACCCGATTCCAGCGCTGCTTCTCTTCCATGATTTCTCTTACCGGTGTTCATCTTTAGCAGTGGCACCCTCGACTACACGCTTCACTAGTTGATCCTGTTATCGGCTAGCCTCCTACGTGGTGGTTCTTCTTCAATTCCAGCGACCTAAACCTCAGCCACCGCCTAGCTCTTGCTTGCTACCATCTTCCACCATTGCCACTGCTAACCATTTGATTGTGTGCCACACCGCCTTCCACCATCGCCACTGCTAACCACTTGATACTCATCGCTCGCGCCATCTCCACCACCCACCGGCTCACCAGTCACCATTACTAGCCAATAAACCTCCTCGGCGCTCCCTCTACAATCACTGAAACATGTAAGCCCCAAACCCTAACCAAAATTGATTGTTCAAGAAGTTCCACTAACGGTCAAGATATTTTCTAAGTCTGTTGAAGAGGACTAAATTCCTGAATAAAAAGAACCGTGAGCTACCGAAACCATCTTTGCTCTTGAAAGAGTTTCCCAGGTGAGATCGAAAGCCAGGTGTACTGGTGTGTTTTTTATCGTCTTGATGCCAATGCCTGGTGTGTTTTTTCACCTCAGGTGGGCTTGCTGCTGTTCTGGTGTCTTTCTCTTTATGCTTTTTATCGTCTTGATGCCAATGCGTGGTGTGTTTTTTCACCTCAGGTGGGCTTGCTGCTGTTCTGGTGGCTTTGCATAAATTAAAGACTCCCAGGCGAGAAGCAATTGAAGAGATGATGCGCTGCTGTTCTTTTCCATCAAAGCGTTGCAAAACCGAAGAGATTTCGGGTTCTACTATCAACTTCGTTTGTGCAGAAGGTAAACATTGGGACATAACCTATTCTGAACAAAATATTTCCATCTGCACAAAACATCGGTAAATCCTTTACATTAAAGATACAAACAACAAGATCACATCTCTGTCAGGTTCCAACATTCTGCAATTAAAATAGTGTGAAAGGGAAGTTCAAGGTGTCTTGGTCACTCTGTATTACAATTTGGGATCTCACGCAGGAACGCAGGGCTTGAGCAGAGAAACAGCTTCCTTTATTTTTGCCATTGCAGTTTGAAGTGTAGATAGGGATGCAGCATATGAAATACGAATGCACTTGTCATCCCCAAATGCATCACCAGGGACAAGGGCAACCTAATAAAGTGCAATCCACAAGTAGCGTTGATCGTATTTCAGCAGTATTCACAGAAGAACGTATCGAGAATTAGAGATAGATAGCTGGTTAATACCTGTGCTTTCTCTAATAAGAAGATGCAGAGGGACTCGGAGTCCTTGATAGTGCCAAAACCCTCCACTTCAGACCCATAGTAGGAACTGAAGTCAATGAACAAATAAAAGGCACCCTGCAAATGTGATATTAGTGCTTTCGAACTTTATTTTATAATTAAGCCCTTTTAAAAACCATGATTCAGCCATTTTGAAATATGTTTTAGCACAGCTATTGTAATGCCTTTTCTTACCTGGGGCTCAGATATTTTTACACCAGGCAGATCCTTAAAGTTTTTCACAAGGTAATCACGGCGTTCCTGGAATGCTTTGACCATAGTTGATACTGCTTCACCACCAGCATACCCTAGTTTCAGAGCAGCAACCCCTGCCTTCTGCGATATGCTACTAGCACCTGAGGTGAACTGCAGAAAACACACTGAGCATTGGTGTCAAGACAATAAAGAAAACATAGTTAACTAAGCTTGCACAATGAAAAAGAAATTAGAACAACAAAGGCTACAACAGGAATTAGTTCTGCATACATAAAAGCGTTAGTTTAACTAGAGCACAGTACCACTATCACAGCAGTCAACCAAACATATTAGAGATACAAGAACATAGGAAACGAATTGCTCACCTGGCTTTGGATCTTTCCGCATGCTGCAACAAAATGTTTAGGGGCTGCAAGATATCCAAGACGCCAGCCCGTCATTGCAAAAGCCTGTAAAAGTCCCATCATGAAATATCTCAGTAGCCTGATTACATATCCAAGGGCAAAGTTTAGGTTTTGGATTAGATTAAGCGTCTAGTTCTGAAAAGCAGTACATTCTAAGATTCATAAATATAAACAATCAATAAAGCTACCTAAGTGCACGAGTATTTCTTTAGAGTGGATGAAAAAGTAAACAGAAAACATTTCTACCTTAGAAAAACCATTTACAGTTAATGTTCTTTCCCACATTCCAGGCAGTGAAGCAAAGCTTGTGTGTTTTGCAGGCTGATAGATAATATGCTCATAGATTTCATCAGATAAAACCTGGAAAACATAATTAAAATTATGTATCATAATATTGATCAAGCGAAATGTAACATTGTATCATAACCTGAGTAAAAAAAAAAAAAGCTGAGGAACTTACCAGAAGCTTAGGATGCTTCTTGACTATATCAGCTATTTCCTCAAGTAACTCCTTTGGATATACTGACCCTGTTGGATTAGAGGGCGAGCAGAGAATTAAGAGCCTTGATTTCTCATTGATCTTCTCGGCAAGCAACTCTGGCATTAACAAGAAATTCTCTGATATTTTTGTAGGAAGAATCACTGGAGTTGCATCAGCTAATCTAGCCATCTCAGGATAACTGACCCAGTATGGCGCTGGAATCAAAACCTAAAACAAAGGGATCCATGATCCCACGATATTGTTAAAGTAAACATCAACACGTAATATTTTTAATTCTACCAACAAATAAGCATCTATATCATATCAGATGAGACCTGTCTTTCTAACTAGTTATACAGTTCAAGGTAACAAAGTAATCTGCCACACAAATTTCTCTAGTGATGCGAATCAAGAAAATTATTATACAGGAAACAACATAGTGATATGAACAGAACCTACTATCGAATTATCCACAAGTGACATAATTGCACAATAAACAACACTCAAATTTCTCGAGACTACATTTCCAAATTCAAAGAAAAGGTTTGATTTGGACATTCAGCATTCTAACATAGACCCAAAAACACAACCCTCAACAACTCCACAAAGCAAGACCCAAAATAAATAAAATCGGTGCCTATGCTCACATAGATACTACTAATAAAGTACCAACTATAGATGTTTCATGCACTACTGTGTAGCAGACTAACGGTAACAGGACAAAATGCTCACCTCATCACCAGGGGAGCAAACTGCAAGCACCGTTTGGGTAATGCACTGCTTAGCTCCATTGCTTACTAGGACCTCATCAGGGCTGTAGGAGATTCCATTCTCCTCTGTATAATCATAATAAACATGGATGCATTCAATCTTTTAGCTTGTCTTAACAGTGAAGAAGAAATTCATCCACGCAGTCACACACCCTGGAGTTTAGTGCAAATAGCCTTTCTCAGCTCCAAAGTCCCGGCATTAGGAGTGTACCTTGTATAACCATCCCTGATCGCATTCATCCCAGCCTGGATCAAAGGGTAGCAATGACAATGTTTACCTAAAATATCCCAACTTGATAATAACAGATACTTAATATCTAAATCAAGGCGTTCAACTATAATGTGATCACTGATTAAGACATTTAAGTCAGATTTCACAAGTGCATCCGATGAGCCAAAACCGAAGGTGAAGATTGAAGCAGTTGCGCATTAGAGCAGGCCAGGCCTCCCCCACCTCGGCGATCCCGGGCGGCGTGTCGAAGTCTGGCTCCCCCGCGGCTAGGCCGATGACCGGCACACCGGCCTGCCGCAGCGCCGTGGCCTGGTCGGTGATGGCCATGGTCTTGGACGGCCGCAGCGCGTTCACCCTGGAGCTGATTGATGTGTCCACCGCTTCCGCCCGCACCGCCGCCATCCTGGTCGTCGCCGCAGGCTTTCTCCCCCCGCACGCCCTGCGACGCAGCCATCCAAGGAAGCCCTTCGTTGGTTAATTCACTGATTTGGGCCGAGGCAACCAATCGATTGCGGCAAGAAGCGAGCGAAGGTGTTCCCGATCGAGGCTCTGCAGAGGTCGGCAGCTCACCTGACGAAGCGAACGGAGTTGGGACCGGAGGAGGCGGGCTTGGCGAGGGTGGAGATGGACGTGCCCGACGAGGCGGCGGCTGAGATCATGGAAGGGGGTAGTTCTCCCTTGGCTTAGCAGCAGCCCCGAGTTGCTCTAGCAAGTCTGCAAGATTGCATTCTGGGCGTGTTTAAATTCGGCAACTTTGCATAAAGTTTTTACCTTGAAAGCCGTGTCATTTCTTCTCTCTGCGCATGCGGCCCAATGCATAAACTTTTCGTCTTTTTTACCAATTCACCGAATTTTTCTTGTCTTTTTTACGAATTCACCGAATTTTTCTTCTCTCTATTTATGCGACCCAATACATAAACTTTTCGTCTTTTTTATTAATTCACCAAATTTAAACACTCCCAGAATGCAAGATTGCAGTAGAGTAGACGAAGCCATGAAGGTGGTAGGTGGGCGCGTCGTGAGCGCGGTTTTGGTAGGTGTCGGAGGTCGGAAAATTAGTTTCTATTTCTTGATTGATTTTCTTTTCTTCCACCGGCCACCACAGCTCCAAGTCTGTTTAGTTCTCACCGAAACTTTTGAAACTTCACTATTCATTAAAGAAAATCTTACATGCATGAAGTATTAAACATGTGTTAATGACAAAACCCATTCCATAACCCCAGGTAACTTCGCGAGACGAATCTAATGAGCCTAATTAGGCCATGATTAGACAACGTCGTGCTACAGTAAACAATCTCTAATGACGGATTAATTAGGCTTAATAGATTCATCTCGCGATTTTCCGTCCATCCGTGTATTTAGTTTTATAATTAGATCATGTTTAGTCCTCCTAATCTTCGATTTAGAATTGGAAACTTTCTTTCGCAAACTTACTTTCCAATCTAAACAGGCCCTCCTCACTAATAAAAAAAACTTCTCTAACCTCGCTTGCAAATTTGCAGCGTTCAGTATTCAGACTGGCAGTCAGAGAAAGAGCAACAAGAATTCTCTGCATCCATTGTAATTATCAACCAGATTAGCAAACACTATATGTTTGCTCTACTTGCTTCTGTACAAATCTAGCACACCGATGTTTCAGAAAAGTAAGGATCACAGATTATTTCACTCGCTACAACTCATGCAGCATTGTTATATATTATCTGATCTGTGTCATGGATTTCACTCAGCTACACGACGGTCTATTTGTCCTGCTATGACAAATTGACTGGCACTACAAGCACAGGGTTAATTCAGATAAAAATGGAAAAGTAACACTTGCTTGTATATACTGAAAATTGGGGCTACCAGTCTGTACGAAATGCTAGAAGTGCTCATTATTGATGACCACCAAATGAAGTACACTTTAAAAAAGAAAGGCATAATCTAAAATGACTCTTGAACATAGCAAGAACCAGACTAGCATCATGCATACACCATACATAAAGGTTGCCAGTGCCATTGTCGTCGTCATCAATGGTGACCTCCATCAGTTGTCTCCGTTCTGCTGTCCATAACTGCATGATCCTGAAGGTAGAAAGGAGAATGGATCCTCAGATATGTCGAATCCAGGGCGAGTGAAGTCATCGAGCGCGCCAAAGCAAGGATCAAAGCTCAGCGGTGAGTAATAACCGCGTGCATCATCAGTCATCTTCATGTCAAGGTTTGAAATGCCATCAGACGAACTGCAAGGGAAGCATCCCATGCTCCTTGAAATTTCATTCATGGGTTCACTGCCCTGCAGTTGCTCTGATGCTTCTGATACCTTGACATCATCCATGGGGAGCGCAGGTGTGTGGCCCTGGAAAAGAGCAACATGCCCGAAAAGCTTATCCTTCCTTGAGAAGGTTGTTCCGCAAGAACAGAGCCACTTGTCACGACCACAATGCTTCTCGTGAGTCTTCAAGTCAGCCATCACAGAGAACTTTTTGGTGTTGCAGCGGCTGCAGGTGTAGCTCTTGTCGCAATGGCTTCGCTTGTAGTGGTTCTTCACACACAAGATTGTCTTGAGAGGCTGGAACTTCTTGTGCTCTTTGTTCCGCTTGCAACCCACAAATGGGCATGAGTACCTTGTAACTGGTGCATGCTCTGCACCAGAATCTTTAGTGGGTTTGGCAAGAGCCGCAGCAGTCTTGTACTCGTCTCCGTGGCCCCTCATATGCATCCTTAGGTTAGCATCTCTCTTGAAGCCCTTCCCACAGACCAAGCAGAAATGAGTATGTGGTGCTAAAATCTCCTCCTTTTCCAATTGCAAGACTACATAAGAACCAGGGGGGAGATTCTCTGCCTCATGTTCACCATCATCACTCTCCTTTACATCATGCTCTTCCATTGGAGTTGGTTCAGACCCTTCCCCACCACAAGGATTTGGGCATTTCATCAGCTCATCTCTTTCATCTTGAGTAGTATTAAGGCTATTGATCAGTTGCTCGTAATCAGAGGCCTTTCCAGTGTCAGGTATATCGATCTTGCTGTCTGCATTTGGCCGTTGATTAGCATTCATGCCAAAGCCAATAGGAGAACCAAGAGCGTTGCCGAGCTGCCTTACTGCTGGATTGCTGCTAAGAAGTGGGTTCTTCATTGAAGGGAGCAGGGAACCAGCGGTTGTGATAAGCTGGATTATAATGCTAGTGAGATCAGCAGTTATGAGTTGCTGCTTTGCTGCTAGCTCAGAGGAACCGCCAGCTACTTGGTTCTCTCGATTACTCATGGACTGCACAATATCTTTTACTTGCTTGATCTTCTGCTCAAGGAAGGTTAGGTTGCTCACTATAGCCTGTGGGTCCCAATCTGTATTCTGTGAAGGATTTGGTTCAAACTGGTTGCCAACTTTAGTTTCATTGTCATTAGGAAGATACAAACTGGAGGAGGGAGGTCCAAAGAATGGTGGAATGCCTGGCAAAGATTGGCCAGGTTTTGGAAAATAAAACTGCTCTACTGCATTGGAACGGACAGTCTGTTGGTCAGAATCAGGATTCCTTGCCATCGATGAAGAAGTTTTCATGGCAGTTTCCAAACTTGACATCCCACCTTCCATTTCGATTCAACACCGCCCGAGGTCTGCTTCAGTACGTCCCTCTACCCCAGGAAGTACGGTCATCCGGCACGGTTGATCTGCTTGGCAAGTATGAAACCCTGCAATAAAGTGATTCAGAGATAGCTTGCAGAAAGATAAATCTGATATGTCATAGTCATAACCAAAGCTAGAGGGAAACTATGACTAGTCGCCGGCAGGAATGGTGTTTCTCGTTCAAAAGAAGAAAAAAGTGTGATTATTTCTAGCTGTAAACCTATCAATTCTACCTGTTTACTGCAGATGTATTATACCAGAAATAGGGAAGATACAGGAAACTTGTTTCAGAAATCAACTCGAAAGTTAGAACGATAGGTTTACCAGTTTGTCACCATTCACTAGTCAGAACCAGACTAGTATTTCGCTCATCGTGCATAGTAAACCAAACCCAATATTTTTACCGGATACTATTTTACTGATAGTCACCATTCACTAGTCAGAACCAGACTAGTATTTCGCTCATCATGCATAGTAAACCAAACCCAATATTTTTACCGGATACTATTTTACTGATAGGCAACTTGTTGAGACCGTCAGTAAAAGACAAGTCAATAATCTAACCAGAACGCACCATTGCACCAACAGATCTGTGGCCAGAAGGATATGCATCCCAAAACTATACCATGGCAACATCTAAAAGAGCTTGAAACCTAGCAGAGGCAATCAGAGGGATGAATGAAATTGTTAATAAACGCAACTAATGAACAAATGAATCACGAGGGAATCAAGCGCAGAAGCGCTCATGGTTCATTTCAATCAAAGACCCTAACGAGCAAACCGAAGATCCCAAATCTCCTAATTGATTGAAGAAAAAAAAACAGTAAACCACTTGCTTTCTTAGTCCCCCCTGATGAATTTCAAGGACACAGAGCAGAGCTACCCGGGCCGAAGAGCAAAATTCCAGATCAAGAGATCTCAAATCGCTCATGTATCATCCTTTCCCCATATCTCAAGATCCTCCTCTAGCCCCTCCAAAAAAAAACTATCTTTATCAGATAAGGCCCAGATCAGACAAAGCAGGCAAAAACAGGAGAAATTAACACAGGGAGACCACTTTCTACGATTTTTTTAAGCAATCTAGACAACCATCAAGAGGCGAATAACACAAAGCGCAGATAAATTCCGCCAGTTCCTCAATCGGTGTTCTCGTTTCAATCGAGTATGACGGAAACCAGCTAGAAAAAAGGCTGTAAATAAACAATCCAGAGGGTGGACTTACAAAGCAGCAAGGTCGGAATTGCGGCTCCCGGGCGAGAAAATGGGAGGCCGGTAGGCGGCCGCGGTGGTTTATAGGAGGAGGAAGGAGCTCCGAGCCTTCCTGCCCTCTCCCCCTCGTTGACCTCACGAGCTCCCCTCCTCCTCTCCCCTCCGGTTACTGCTCCGTGGGAGCTCCGGTGCGGGGCGCCCCCACCCAGCGCGGGGCCCTAACGTGCCCCAGCTGCTTTGTACAGTGGACAGTAATCCCGTCTGGTTTGGGGCCACGATGTCAGCCTCACTCTCCGCGTCAGCGTAGCGTGCTCCAGCGGCGCACGGTAACCAGAGGCAACGAAAGAGAGCGTGGTGGTGGCTTGGCCTGGGCAGGTGGTGGGCGCATCGTAGCGACCCGGCCACCCGGGACACGGACGGGACAGGATGCGCGATGCGCGAGGGGAGGAAGCAGGCGTCAGATCAGATCAGGTGCTGACTTCTGAGCTCTGCGGGCTGCGGCCGATTCGAGGCCTTGTAAAAGAAAAATGAAAGCCTCGTCATGAAAAGAGTGAGGCCCAGTTCCAACGGGGGCCCACCAGCTCGCGTCGTTCTCTTCCTAGTCCTACTGTGGTAGCGCTTGCTCCGGTACTACTGCTCAAGTGCTCATCATCCTCTCGCTGCCTTTCCATGGTGCTGGTGTGGACTCGACGAGGATTAGCTTGGAATCGAGTGGGCCCCGCACTACCCGGCCAATGAAGAAAAGGAGTCGTGGCAAATAGGGCATGCCGAAATTGTGGGGATAGCTCTGTGACCTGTGGGTTTGATGCCGTTTTCAGTGCTGATATTTGTTCTGCTCGAGCTCTCGATGCTATTTCACCGGATTTGTGTTGCATTAGTGGGGCCTGCTTGATGTGCAGTGCAGATATGGGCATGTGGTCATCTGAAAATAGGACTAGTTCAAAGATAGAAAAATACTCCACCCGGTCCGAATGCCTTGCCTCTAATCAGTTCTGTCTAAATTTTTAAGATCCAACGTTAATAATTTTAAATATATAAGAGTGGAGTGTATGATGGGTTCTTAAACTTTTTGTGGATTCTTATTAGGTCCATCAATTCTCAAAATGAGTATCTATGTCAATTTTAGAATTGGTTCATCTTCATCCTAAAGAGTGAGAATCCACTTGTGTGATGGATTAAGTATGAATATGGAGTGAACCACATGAAACATTTAAGAACATAGATACCTACCGTTTCAAAAAAAAAAGAACATAGACACCTACTTTAAGCGTTTATAGATATAGATGAGTCTATGAAAAGTTTTTTAAGGACCCTGGTGCATTTTAGTCTTTGTTTGATTTGGAAACGTAATTTTTTTTGTGTCAAGATGTATTTTTCGTTGTCCTCACAAAAAAAGGTGCTCGCTGCGTTAATTTTGCTCGTTCTGCCCTGTGCAGTGCGGTGTCCCGAATAGCTGATGTCTTGTGTATAGCAGCAACATTGCAATGCATAGCAGGGGAATTCCCCATCTGGAAGCGGCAATTCCGTGGGATTCACGAGGGAAATATTTTTTTTTGAAAACGTGCTTAGCACGTATTTCATTAAGAGAAGAAAGAGTTTTACAGACAACACTGACACACAAAGAAAACTACAACAACACCAACAACAAAGGAAACAACACAACACAACACTCCAAGCCAGGACAACTAACAACGCTACAACAAACTAGAAGAACGACGGCACCAGAAGCACGCCAATTATTAGAGAAGACTGAAGAGCGCCAAAGACGACTGCAGACGAGGACCTCGTAGAGCTCTCCACCTAGGAGATCGAGACGACCGAAGAAATAGCGACGACTGAAACGACCAAAAAAAAGACCAACCAACGACCTCGCCAAAAATGGAGAAAGCGACCGAAGCAGCATAGACAACAGGTCCAGAGGTCAGAGGACGTAGGAGGAACTGTAGGACGATGCCTTCAAGAAGGGTACGACGCAAAAAGCGACGCCATCGACCGTTCATCGGAGGACGAACTAGGTTTTCACCCGACAGAACCAGATGGGAGAGAAAGGAGACCGTGACAATGCCCCCAACAGGGAAAACCACGCCAAAGCGTAGCCATTGCCGGCACCGGCGAAGCCGGGCAAGGTTTTCACCATGGCGTCCAAACCCCTTGCCACGCACTCAATCACATCGAACCCTCGCCACTCGAGCCCGTGAGGCGACCTGCACTAGCAGAGCAACGACGCCCCCTGCCACATCATGTCAACACGAAGCACCAACACCTATCAACATCTCCACAAGCATGCCAAAGAAGCGACCAAGAACGACTTGCAAGCATCGAGCCTCCCCACTATGTGTTGCCACCGGCCCCGCTAACAACAACACAAACGAAAGCCACAAGCTTTCGAGTGGAGGCATAGGGCGGCAACTCGTTGTAGGGGTAAGGTGAAGTAGGGAGGTGACACAAGCATGGGATAGAGGGAACAACTCTAGGAGGGCCAAAAGGCGACAACCAGCGGCGACGGCGGAGCAGCGGACCGGAGAAGGAGAGCTTCCATGGCGACCCCACCAAGGAGGAGGACGACGTGCAACGTCGCCTGTCCAAACCGGACAGGGTTTTCACCCGGAAAAACCTCACAGGGAAATGCCGACACAGCCCATGAGGAGCAGACGCGGCCTTCGCC
>CM014274.1:8360630-8382243 GCA_004135705.1 Alloteropsis semialata
AGCGCACGCGGCGCGGGTGGGTGTGCGACCACGCCAGGGGGTCGCGGCGCGGGCGGCCGAGCGCCCACGCCAGGACAAGATGGAAGAGAAAGAGGGAGAGGAAGAGGAAGAAGAGGAAGAGTAGGGAGATTGGCTGCACTGTTAGGAATAGATGCATTGGCACTGGACATGTAATATCTCTACTAGCTGTTGCTTTTGTGATGTATTGGCACTAGACATGTAATGTTGCTACTAGTTGTTGCTTTTGTTAACCATGTATGTTGGGATTTGATCTGTTGGTGTATTCTCTGATATTCTTTTATTAGACATGTATTATGGGATGTTATCTACCTATGCATGTGGTTTGGACCATATTTTGTGTCATGATGCTGTCAAAAATTTGATGAAATTTGTCGATTTTTGCTCAAGTCTGAACAGAAAAGTTGATTCAAATTTTCAATTCAAATTTGAAGCTAATTTGAATGAGTTGGTCGAATGTTGTCCATATATTTAATATCAAGTAGGGGTAAAATCACAAAATTCTCATAAAAGTAGGGGCATATTTGCATGGGCAAGTTTGTCTTTCTGCAGTTCTTTTGACACCGTTAACTGGTTTTCACGGAACAGGGCAAACTCGCTCTTCAAATTGGAAAAGTAGGGGCAAAATCATGAAGTAAGCAAAAGCGAGGGCAAAATCACCATTTGAGTTCAAAATAGGGGTAGAAACGCAATAGTCCTTAAAATTGGCGAAGCTATACTATGGTCTCTCACATTAATCTGGATGCTAATTTAAGTTCTAAGATATCGAGATTTTCATTTCATCCACAACAAAATTAAATAAGGGATTCGTGTCCGACAACATTGTCAATGATGTCAACTTCGAGCATCTAGGCAGAATCGGAGGATGTTGTCTCTTGTGGCAAAACCACAGTTAAGGTTCCTACGCTGACCTCATCACTTGTTAGGTGATGTGTTCCCTTATTCCTTCGTCTCCGTCAAAGCTCCAAAATGTTTGTCCTACGAGAAGAAAAATGGTTAGCGGAAAAGAAGACTTATGTAGTTGTCTCTTTGTATCTGTCACATTTCATAGGGGTTTTCGTACAATCAGCGGATGCAATGCTTAGTTACTTTATTAATCTGAACTGCGGCTTTAAGAACGCATTTGGATCGGAGTGCTAGCTAGACTACCGCGCCAAAGCATCCACCCGCCAAAGTTTGGCGATTGAATCGACAGGCCTCGGAATTGACCATGCTTGGGCGCAAAAAAAAAAAACAACCGCAACGTGGGCACGAGAGCCGGGGCAGCTAAATCACGGTTTCAAAAATAAATGCGACGCTTGCCCTCAGTCAATGGCCGAAATTTGGCCCGCTCGACGCGGGCTTGAATCCAAACGTGCCCGTTTGGATCTCTAGTTATACAAAAACTAGCTTCCATAAAATCTGCCCAAGGTCCTATCCAGCTTCAACGCATTAGTGAGCTAATCAACCCAATAAATAATGCTTGGGATATTGATCTGGTTCGGGCAATTTTCCCTGAGGAGGATGCTTCGGTGATTTTTTCGATTCCCCTGCGAGAGAACAGGGAGGACTGCATAGCCTGGCACTTTGATCCGAAAGGTTTGTTCAGTGTTAAGTCGGCTTACAAAGTGAGTGTGGATGATGCTTCTATCGATCATGGCCTCATGGGCCGAGTACAGGTAATACTATCCACTGCCCGACACTAGGCACAACTTTTCCATGGAAGAAAATCTGGGAGATCCGAGCACCAAACAAGGTGAAGCATTTTTCTTGGCGTTTGGCTCACCTCTGAAAAGGAATATTTGGAATAGAGGTATGGAAATTGAGATTATATGTCCTATGTGTGGTCGCCTGGATGAAGATGGGGGTCATTTATTTCTTAAATGTAAGCATGCTAAGATGATCTGGCGGGAGCTTATGTTAGAGGAGAAAAGGCGTCTACTAGCTGCAGCAAGCTCGCCAATGGAGATTTTCAGGATGATCTGGCAATGGGATGCAGATTTATAACTTCTAATTTTGGTTGCCTTGTGGGTGATTTGGTCTAAGCGGAATGACACTAATGCAGGCGGTACCTTGGACAGACCAGCGAGTACGGCCGGCTTAATCCAGAAGTTCTATCTGGAGTACAAGGATTTCTTTACTAAGCAAGAAAGGCCGGCAAGGGAGGAATGTAGATGGAGTAAACCAATGGAGGATTGGCTCAAAATCAATGTTGATTGAGCCTTTAACTCGGGAGAGGGTAGAGGCGGATGGGGTTTCGTCATCAGGGATCACTTGGGCGATATTGTCAGTTCAGGAGCAGGGAGGATTGAACATCGTATGAATGCGATGCATGCAGAGGTCGAGGCAGCACTCCAGGCGCTTACTTATGCGAGCGAAGCAGGAATGACTCGGATCGAGCTAGCAGTGGATGCGGCAAATGTTTGTGATGCATTAACAACTCAGAAGTTTGAGCTTGCTCCAATTGGCATGCTCGTCAGAGATGTGAAATTTCTCTCTCTGAGTTTACTAGTGTCAAAGTGGGTTTTAATCCCCGATCATGTAATTTCGTAGCCGATAAGCTAGCCTGTATGGGGTCGGAGTTAGAGTCAGATGCTGCCTTGATTTGGCCAGATGGTCATCCCAGTATTGTAAACTCTCTTGTGGCTGCTGATGTTCAGCTAGCCCCCAGTTAATGGAATCTATATTCCAATTCAAAAAAAAAAAAATCTGCTTTCCTGTAATTGCCCCTAAAATCTTGTTTGGATCACCCAACAAACTCCGGTGCATGGGAAACTCAGTTTTTGCAAAACCAAAAAAAAGGAGTGTTAGTAAAAACGACTCCTAGGCGTTTTTCTCGGACCCGTTTTGGGTAATCACGATTTCAACAGAGTGCCCATTTTTTTTTCAGTCACCATGCTTTTGCGCCCTGCAGGAAAGCAACCACATCGAATTTAATATTAATCTAGCAAGATCGAGAAGGTCCTCCACCGCCGGCGGATTATTTGGTCCCTCGTGCATGATGCAATCCAAACACATTTTTAATAGAACTCACGCTAACTAACTAACTAATCTAAATCTGGTTTTCCTAAAAACTAGATTAAAACTCATTTAACTAAAACTGGTTTGTATTTTAGAGATCCAAACAACCACTAAAGTCCCTTGGCAAAATGAAAGGGTTCTCATTGTATCAAACCTACTAATCTTAATCAAACAATTTCAGCCCTTGATTAGATAAGGTACAACTCACTAATGTTTATTGGGCCAAGGTTTGGTCCATTCAAAATAAACATTAGATGGGCTACAACCCACAAATGTTGATTGGGCCAATGTTGGTCCATCCAAAATGAGATCAGGGTGACTAGTGAGTTGCACTTTAATTAGACTAACATTTTGTATGCTATACGTCGCTCATACTTCATTTATAGATAACCTTTAAGATGGATATAAACTATCCCTAAATTTTTTTTACTCCCTCCATCAAAAATAAATTAACTCTAGAAAAACTAATCCCTAGATTTTTTTAGCAAAGGAGAGAAAAGAATGACGCTCCTTTTGAAAAGAAAAGCATGGCGCTTCTTACTTTTTTTTCCTGCGCACTCACAAGCACACATACTCATCTGAATACATGCATACAAATCCTAATCCTATGAGCACCTTCGAGAGACTGGACCGGCTATTCCGATCTTGAGATTGACGAAGACATGTATGTGGTAACCCTACAAGTACTAAACTCGATCAGATTGCCCCTAAAAAAAACTCGATCAGATTCTCTCCTCAATAACGGTACTATCCCGGCATTGAACAAATGGATGCCAAAGTAACCGAATGTATTCGTTTGGAACGTATAGTATCACAAAAGCCTCTTGCTCACCACAGCACCACATGTTATTTCCACAGAGCGTGCACGCCTGCAGGCGCAACCGGAGGAAAAACTGCAACAGAGGAAAAACAACCAACTCCACCACCCAACACGCAATCACCACCGTAGAAAACTGCATCCCAGTCCGTAAAGCATGCAGGCGAACCAACCAATTGTTCGAACCCCCCAACACATGACCAAACCAAGCATTTTTTATAACCAAAAATAAAACCCCTGATCACTTATTCAAGTCTCCCTCCGATCCAATCCATCACCGTCGATCCTAGTATATCAGACGTCCTGCGTGACGCCGCTGGGCGCCTTGTTGTACTGCGCGTCGTTGTCCGAGTACCAGCCGTGCTTGGTGGAGTCGTACTTCTCGCCGTCGCCCCACAGCGCGTACGCCTCCTCGCCGTGCACGGCGTCGTCGCCGATGGCGAGCTCGTCGTCGGGCATGCGCAGCGGCACCACGAGCCGCACCACCAGGCACACCAGGCTGGTCACCACCACGTTCCAGGAGATGACGAAGAGCGCGCCGGCCACCTGCTTCACGAGCTGGATGCCGCTGCCGTAGAAGGCGCCGCTGGAGTTGGTGACGGGCAGGAACAGGGTGCACAGCGACGGGTGCGCGAAGAGCCCCGTGGCGGCGCCGCCCAGGAACCCGGCCACGGCGTGGGTGTGGAACACGCCCAGGGTGTCGTCCACCTGCTGGAGCAGCGGCGACCGCTTGTGCACCACCATCATCGTGAACCACGGGATGCTGCCCGAGAGCATGCCCATCACGATCGCCGCCCAGCCCTGGACAAGACCTGCAGATCGAGGTTGACGATGATCCGCCACCACATAAACTAGTCAGTTATTACTGTTTAACAAGGAATCCAGCATGCTCATTTTATTTGTTCTTCAGGATATATATTGGAAAGCTAGTTGCAAGCTAATATTGAAAATCCTTGAGATTTAGTCTAGCCATTGTGCATCAAAATAGAAGTAGGCCCTGGGTCAAAATGTCAAAGGGCTAGTGGAAGTATGAATGCCAATATGGGTGGGCTGGATGTCCCCTGATGTGCACTGTAGGTATACTGGTCAGTAAGTCTTCATATCTTTGGAAGAAACAAAGGAAGGTGCTTTGCTGCCTTTGTTTCCTTCTAGATTCCTAGTAGAAAGATTCAGCCATAAAAAAAGCATGGTATGCTACACGCACTGAAGCAATCAGTGCGAAAGTCTTTTAGAAAAAGTAAAATCTATGCGTTCTTTCTTGCCAGTAGAGATGAATCTTCCACACGCGCAGAGCTAGCTTTTGTTCAGAAATCAGACCTCAGCTCAGTCCTACTCCGTTCATGAACTCTAAGCTACTTTTTCAGCGTGCTTTCCCAAGCTTCCTCAGTTGATGGAAACACTACAGAGCCCTCGTGCCAAAGTGGCTTGAGTGTCATATGTGTGTCGCTTAGCAGTTGGTTATTACACAAACTCACAAGTGTTGCACTTTAATTTGTCTAGTATAGTCTTCTTCTAAACNGGGGGGGTTGGGGGGGGGGTTCCCCTCCCCCCCGCCGGCCGCTGCAGGGGGTGTCGCCGCTGCTCCCTCAAGCCCGACCCGCCGACCGCTGCCGGGGGCTGGTGGCCGCCGTTTTTGGGCCGCTTCGACCGCGCGGGGGGAGGGGGGGTGGGCGGGGAGGGGACGTTGCCCTACCCCACCTTCTGTTCTTCCCCCTGCAATGGTGGCTCCAAGGTCTCGGGTGAAAGCCCAGCCCAGCGCTCTGCTGGGCCAACAACGATGGTGCCTGCGGGCATCATTCTCCTCCCTGGAGGCGTTGTTGTGAGGCCTTGGGAGACGCCCTTTTGCTCCACTGTCGCTTTGGCTCCGCCTGGATTTCACTGCGTTCGTTGGCATTGCCGGCATTGCTGGTGATTCTTCCTTGGCGTCGCTGGAGGGTTGTCTTTTGCAGGTGATGTTGCGGTGTGACCTGGGGATGAGGTCAAGGCGAAAGCCTTTGCCTGCTTGCGGGCCGTTGATGACGACGCCCTCGGGCGCCGTTCTCCTCTTGAGGCATCAATTGTTTCCCCCTCCTCGAGGTCGGTCGGCGTGGTCGGCGTGTCTCCTCCTCTGTACCTGCCTGCACTTCATTCTTCACGATGTCGTCTTGATTGCCTTGGTCGTGGCGGATGCTTTGCCGCCTTGTCATGTTGCTTGTTGATGATGGAATGTTGGTCCTGGCGGATGCTTTGCCGTCGTGGTCGTGCTGCTTGGTGGATGCTTTGCCACCGTTCTTCAAGTCTGGCGGATGCTTTGCCGCCGTGGTCGTGTTGCTTGGTGGATGCTTTGCCACCGTTGTGTTTCGTGCTTGCTCTTCCTCGGCATCTTTGGCGGCAGTGTATCCTCTTTTTTGCAGGTTCAGAGCTTGGGAGGATTCGTTGGGTGGCAAGGTTGGGGGTGTCGTCCCCGTGCTTCTGTTGCTGTCTGTCTGTTGTAGTTTGCTGGCCAGTTGTTTTGTTGGCCTTTTTTTCAGTTTTTTCTCTTCTTTTAGTCCTTTGTGCGCTTGGAGAGGTCAACCTCTGTTTGGCCTATGCCAAGTAATGTTTGTAACTGCTTTCCTCTTAATGAAATACGTGCTAAGGCACGTTCGCGAAAAAAAGTCTTCTTCTAAACTACAGCACTATCTAAAGTGAATAGATTCGTGATGTCGAATCCTGGATTCACTGATACACGTTTACTGATGGGTCAAAAGAGGCAGATTCAGTGCTGTGCAGCCGTGACGAATCACGAGATAGAAAATGGTTTCAGTGTTTCCGGCGGGCAGAAACATCAACCCAGTCTCTCTCGGCGACGATGTGGTCCGTCGTAAATTTTAACCAGCTAATTTCGTACGCGACAAAATTATGTATGGAGACATATATATATGCCCGCTGGCGCATGTAATTAACTTATTAGCTAATGAACAACAGCTAATGACAAATGATAACTAGTACTGGTCAGGCAGCAGTAGTAATAGTGGATTGAGTCTATCTAGCTTGAACCTTGAACGTGTACCTGCGCCGGGAGTGATGCAGACGAGCCCAGTGATCATGCCCTGGACGGCACCGATGACGGAGGGCTTCTTGAAGAAGATGACGTCGAGGCAGGTCCAGACGAGGAGGCTGGTGGCGGCGCAGATGTTGGTGTTGAGCACGGCGAGGGAGGAGTCGATGTTCGCGGAGTAGGGGTCGCCGCCGTTGAACCCGGCCCAGCCCATCCACAGGATGCCGGCGCCGGTGAGCATGAGCAGGACGTTGTTTGGCGGGAACCTCTCCCTGTCCTTGGTGGACCTGGGCCCGACCCAGTAGGCGGCGGTGAATCCCGCGACGCCGGACGAGAGGTGGATGACGTAGCCGCCGGAGTAGTCCATGACGCCCCAGTGGAAGAGGAAGCCGCCGCCCCAGATGGAGAAGGCGCCGATGGTGTAGGAGAAGGTGAGCCAGAGCGGGACGAAGATCATCCACGCAATGAAGTTCATGCGGCCGAGCAGGGATCCGGCCAGCAGGATGAGCGTGATGGCGGCGAACACGCCCTGGAAGTAGACCATGGACGCCATGGGGTAGAAGGGCATGAGCTCGGCGGTCTCCGGGGAGCCGTCATGGTGGTTATGCGTGGTCGCCGGGAGGGCGGCCTGGCCCAGGAGGAAGCCCTGGCCGAGCGTGTGGCCGGCCTTGCCCCAGAACGGGAGCAGCCTCTCGCCGAAGGACATCTGGTAGCCCCAGATGACCCAGCACAGCCAGACGGCGGCGAACGCGTAGAGCGCCATGAACGCCGAGTTGACGGCCCACTTCTTCTTGACGATGCTGCCGTACAGGATGACCAGCCCCGGCACGCTCTGCAGGCCCACCAGCGTGGCCGCCACCATCTGCCACGCATTGTCGCCCTTGTTCAGCCAGTACGGTATGCCGAGGCCCGGCGCGTAGGCCGTCGACATGTTGTACGACGAAGCATTATTCAAATCCATCTTCGGTCGCGAGCGACGACGACGACGACGATGGATGGATCGATCAGCTAGCTACTACGCGGCGGTGGCTCTCGCCGGAGATAGTGGCGGCACAGGCACTGGTGATCGATGAGGCTTCTAGGCGAGGCTCCCCGCCGTTATATATATATAGAGTCTGGCTCCTAGGGCAAGGGTGGTGGTGTTGGGCGAGCGCAGCGAGAGCGCCGGTGAGTGGATCAAGGAGAGGAGCCAGATCCGAGGCTGCAGGAATGAGTTGTGTGAGTGGGAGGCGAGGGAAGAATCCAAGCGCGGGGCTTCGGTTTTGAAGGTCCCCAATCATGTAAGATTCTGGCGCCAAGTGACCCAGGCCTCTTCGTTGGTTTTGTGCTCTTGCGCTTGCCGGCTTCTGAACAACTAGTTTAAGTGGTGGAATTGCGAGTTTTTGCTTGGCTGCTTGAGGATCTCCTCGGCCTGGCTGGAAGTTCTTGTCTGGTGGTGCTCGCTAGGGCCTATCCATCGTGCGCGAACCTTCGACCAGAAACGTAGCAGAAATGCAGAATCCGTGTTGAACAGATTAGGTTCAGGCTCAGCCTTGTTGCAGGGCCTCTGTAGCTGGTTGTAACGCATAGATTAATCAGCAAGTGCGTACAAACATCACAGCAGCATGCGTCATGGCGAGAGACGATCGCATAGGCAAATACGCCAATAGAGCCAAGACTTAGGCCGAAGTGTTTAGTAGAGCAGAGGGGACTAGGGGAGCTGCAAGCTACACAGGAACAAGCGTCTAAATTAGTGGAGCACTGAGCCTTGGGTGGCCATTACTCATTAGGCATGCCTTCAGTTCAGTTTGCATATATGAATAGGCAAACCCAAAAATGATTGATACTATAGGAATCTGGCCAAAATTGACGGCTGAAGAAGATCATTGAATCTGTAAGATTCCCTTTTGGAACAGCCAAGCCAACACCTTGACTTGAAGGTCAACAACGCGAAAACGAAGCCGTGGAACTGCTGTTTTGTCTGAGAATTGAAAGGTTCCTTTGATCCAATCATCTGAATTAGAGACACCTGACTGAGACAGATCGATCAGTAACTTGTGCGTCCGGCAGAAAATTACAAGGTGTCAACAGCAACTGCAATACTGTTTCTTTCGCTATTATCACGACACACTGACATCAGGTAGATACTATTATGAAAGCTTCTCCTAGTACAGGTACAGCAGCCGTTGGTTGCACGAAAGGAGGACTCCAGGCCTCTTGGAGCATGCATTTGGCACTTGCTGACGGCTAACAAGACCGGCCAAGCAAAAGACAACTAGCATACAGATTACAAAATGGCCGTGCAGACTCTTGCAATGGTATGATGTCAGGTGTCCTGGGTTGTCTTGTCTGCATACGGCTGACGAGTGGTGGCATCAACAGATGGCATGAGGTGCCGCTCGGACGATCTGAAATCTGAATCCAATGGCGCAACTCAGCACTGGCAGCTTGCTGGCTTCCTTACACACGATCGCTTTCAGCTGCTGGTTGGATGATTTGAGTCACAGGAATCAGAAACCAAGGTTCCAATTATGGGGATTTTACCAAAAGGAAATAGCAGTCTGACACTTTACCATAGCGCACAAGTCTCGCACAGATGGGGCTTTTGGATGCAGCCCTGCACGAGGATTATGCGAGCTCCAGTTACTTCGAAAGTTACAGGCTTACAGCATAAAAGAATCCATCATACTTTTGAAACAGAGAGATCAAAAGGTAGTAAATATGGACTACGGCATAACGCTTAAAAGGTCAGTTCACACGTTTGGATCACAAGCTAATCTTTTCAGAACATGTGCCAAGACTACTCTACACAAATTGTGATCCATTAGGTGACACAAGGGCACTTGATGATCCACTTGTGCACAGGATTCATACATAACACAAGGGGACTTGATGATCCGCCAGCAAAGTCTGCACAAAAACAGAACAAATAAAAGCATTAGAGCAGTTTCATCCCTGGCACACGAACAATTCACTATGATTAAAAATATGTCCACATCATCATAATTCTTAAGCCAGCCACTTGTGCATATAAGCCTAAAACAGAAAATGACACGCTCTCTTCTCATCAGTATGGGAGTCATGCTCTCTTCAATTGGAAGGCCGGCAGAAATTGAGCACTGCCAATAGCCTTCGGTTTTGCCTTCATCATTGATGCTATGATTTGCAATAACTTAGTACGTCGGTTGCCATGCTGATTGACAAACAACAATGCATAAAAGATGGGGAAAAAACACAGTGCTAGTGTGGCAGAGATAATGACCATACCAACAATGATAGGTACAGTAACTTTGTGATCACCAAAAACGAGTACAACTCTTCCTAGAAAAGGGAGCGAGAACCACTAGCTGGAACTTAAGAACATGCAAGGACACTGACAAAAAGGATAAAGTAGAATCAATATAACTATTAAACGAGTAGGAACTCACGGAATGAAAAACAAACTTCTATCTCGGAAACCAGCTAAGATTCACAGCATAAAATGAGATGTTTCAACAACAAAGTTTTTGCATAGTACATGACGACACAGAGAATAAGACATGAACTAGTAATAAAAATCACATTAGATAATAGTGGTGAATGTTTCCAGAGCAACCAATGTCAAATTGAACCATTATGCTATATGAAAATGAGTTCTCAAACTTTTTCAGGCCTCAAATGAAAGGCTTTCTCATTGCTGGCCACAGGATAAGTTCCAACATTCATTAATCCTTAAAATCACTCTGAACTGAGGAAGCGACTCGCAGAGGTGCATCACAAGAATCGCCATGGTGTGGGTTACAACATGACCTACTGGACGGTATTTTTCAACTTATATCTCTTTTAGATCGGGATCATACCTGAGTACCTGATGCTTTAGTGTATCTGCATCCTATGCTTTTTAATTCTCCTCCTCATGACTGGTATGTATCTTGTGTACTTCCTAATGATTGCAGAAACATAAACCTCATGCACATGGAATAACGCTTAAGTTAAATTTGCATGACATTTGTACAAAGCAGCCAATGCTCGACACAAATGTTTGTATAAAGAAATGGCTGCTTTTCCCAGGAATGTTATAGATTATAATGCCAGGTCTCACTACGTAATGCCATACAACAAAGCCAAGGAATAAAAGGTTAACCATCATTTTACTTAACAGTCAAGTTTATGTTTTACTAATGTGAGTGTGTGACATTCTTCTACTATTGCAAATTCGCAACACTGATGTTAATGTTACGTGAGTAGGCCTTTAGGATCACATTTTGATTGCAGCAAGATAACAATCAAGCCATGGCAATTGTACATTTGGTGCAAGGAAACAAGAAAAGTTCAAAAAAGTTTGTCATCTGTGTATTAACAAATGGAAATGCTGATGAAAGGTGGAAGAAAATTCATGTTTAGTTAGTTGTATGTTGTAAAATGGTCTTTCAGTACCATGAAAACATGATACCATGCTCCGCGATTTAGAGCATCCAGCTTATAACACTGCACATATGTGTGAAACAACAAATATGAATCTGACATGTGAAACCTGCAGGCCAATCAAAACGTTCAATGGTGATATAAAAGAACACTGAGATGTAGGCAAAAAAGATAGACCATTTGAAAGTGCCAAGACTCACAGGCCACAAAGGGCAAATATTAGAAACTAGGAGACCACAAATTAGGAAGCTTATCAGCCCACTATACGTTAAGAGGTCATGCGTGCATGAATCATTTGCCAGTTCTTGGTATTATTGGAGAAACTTTCAAATCATATATTTCTACTACAAAAGTAGGCATCTACACTCAGCACTCCAGGGTTCTACACTTCTGTGAGTGTGCGATACATTACCAGAGAACAAAGATAGAGATACACATACTTACATGGCATATCCTGTAGGTGTGCATACTTCTTTTCAAAAGATTTCAGTGAGGACAGTGGCCATATTCATCAGCACAAAGCCAGAAACTGGTAAATTTACTGTATAAGGACAACACCATCCTGAAAAAATGAAAAGGAATAATCTCAGTTAAAACAAATACGGTACCATTCAAAGAAGTTTACACCATATTAGAAAATTGCTGAGTTACCATTACCAATAAGAAAAAGGAATATGAGTAGCAAGATCTTACATCCACAATAGAAAACTTCTCCTTTGTTTTAAGGGAAGGTTGCACCCACTCAGATGTATGTGTGGAAACCACCTCATTTTTCTGCACAGAGGAAACTTCTGCTTCTTCTACTGTAATAAAATTAATAGGATTATAGTGAGCATAAAAGTACATATAAATAATATAATGATAGATTTAACAACCTATACCTTGCAGGTTTACCCGGTGGGTAACAAAAGACTGCAGAACAGAATGTCAGAGAACATTTAGCCTGTTACGCTTCCAATATATAGAAAAAGGCATATTGACATTGTATAGATAAGTACATGCCAACAAAAATCCAAACTAAGCATAAATTTATCACATACCTGCCATATTGATGGCATATATTCCCGATAAGAAAGAGTTCTTTCTTCCTCTTGTCTTGAATATCTCAAAATGGTTGAATCCTCCAGCACATATTTTGAAGAACCCCTAAATACCATAAAAAGCACCTAACACTTTCAGGTGAGGTGCCCAAATGTGTACTTGTCCTGGAGACAAATAATTTATTGAAATGTTCAAGAGTGATAATGATCTAATAACTCGTTTTGTACAAAAATTTTATAACCAAACTAAATTGGATATCAGGTTTAAAAAATCGCAAAATGGTTCAACACCCATCATATTCGTATAAAGTAGACCAGAACACATGTTACTAAATCCCGAGGTCTGAACACTAAAAGATAGGTTGGAATAATAAAAAATAATCTATGTGTCCAATAATCCCAAGCTTTCAAAGAGATTAAACATTCGACAAATGATATAGTGCTTGAACCGAAAACAGAACACTAACTAAAGAAAGAATAGTTGATTATGGCTGATATACAGTTCTAACGTCCTACAGGTACATGGCAGCACAAGATACAAATTTCAAACTAAATTGTTTGCAGAAAAGTGAGGCTAGAATATTGATTGCCTATTGAAGTCATTTGCTGTTGTAGTGCCTTCTGCATAAATGGGTGCCTTCGTGACCAACACCAATGCTGGTTGAAGTTGTAAAAAATTGCGTATCTCTTGAACAACAGTTTCAGTAATGCTCTGCAGTGATTTCCTGCATCAATAATTAATTTTAATTGGCCCAAAAGCAGAGATAAAATAGCGACATAAGCATTTGGCTAAAAGGGAACTGAGAAACTGAACTGATTCGGTTAAGAATAGAATTTGGTGACATTGCAGCCTGTTAGCATTTCTAAAATGATATAACTGTCAACCTTTCACATTATTTTTATATGCAGAGTTGCAGACAGTATTGTAGTGACTAAATTCCCTAGCCAAACTACTTGCTCTTTTCCTATTTTCTGAAGAAAGTGCCCATCTACTCATAGATGCAAGAAGTTCCTTAGAAAAAAGTAGACATAGATCATTCTTTTGGTTAGTCACATGTCAACAATGATTTAACATAGTAGATGAAACGACAAAAAGAACAATGGTTGCTGTTTAGTATTGTATATAGTTTCAAATCACCCTTTATTCCCTCGGACTGGTTGAGAAGCACGATCTATCCAGTAGAAAGCACCAATGCTGAAAAAAGGATAAAGTATTAGAAGGTTAACTGTCACTATGGGAATGAAAATACAGTAGAAGAAGCGAGCTATCTGAATTTGAATAAAACGGAGGAAAAGGTTAATAAATATCACTTGATATTTTCTACACAACAGCAATAATGCCAATAACTATAATAGGACCAATTAGTGAAAACGATGCAGCTGGTCTAGTATAGAACAAAATCCATGCAAAATATGTAACAAATTACCTGTCTATCATAACAAAATATATACTAACACCAAGCACTTCACTCCTTGATTGAGAATGTACAGTCTGCAAAGTAAAGGAAACAAGAGAAATAAGTACAGTTGCATCTTATAAATGAAGATATGATTTTATCTAAGCATGGCAAGTGGATTTCAGGTTTCATTTTCCACCAAATGCCCCTATTAATTTCTTAATTGCAGTGGTGTTTTAAAGAATTAGATAGGGATAAGCTGTGCCAAATACTTTAGTATGTACTCCTTTCTTGTAATACGTGCGTGGATCTAAACAAGTAATTCAGTCCAGGAATTTTATCTTATTTCTGGAACATTGACCTTGGAGCCTGGATTACAGGAAATAAGATGATTGAGCGTATGGTGGTCAGTGAAATCAGTTTTAGTTATCCAGTCCTACATGAGGCTTGTCACGTTTGTACCTGATAAATCCAATTTTGTTGGACAAGATTAAAAAACATAAAAAACTCATAAGTAATTTCAGATGCGTGTGCTGCTAAATGTATCATTCTTGACTGCCGGCAGATAGCATCTCTTCAGGAAAAAAAAATTAGGTACAAAAGTTACATGTGTGGCCAAATAGAAATGAGCAGGCATATACTATTGTCCTGCTAACCATGGAACCTTTTTAAAGCTCACCAAATATGCACCATAAACAATCCAGCCAGTTGGTTTCAGTTTTCAGAGGTTCTATAGGTCAGCAGAGAGCAGTTTAAGATAGATCAGCTGTTATAATATTCTGATTCTTTTTATTAACATCAGCTCAAGCAAATGGTGAACAATTCATATATGAGAATGCGAACAGGGTAGTTATTCTCTGAGATATAGGCCTCAGACGCAGGGAACTTGCCTTCAAAGCAGCTATAAATTCAGAACTGCTGTAACAACGGACATACAAGAAACGTTGCATGCAGTCAGAAAACAGCTTATCTTCAAAAGAAAAATGAAATCCGTCCTTGGCGGCATCCTTTTCATGGTCTCCACTTCTTAAATGTGCTGAATCTGTCAAATGTGAAAGGGTACGTATGAAGGGTATGTACTGCAGATTGATGAAATTAAAAAACCTAAAAACATGTTTACATAGAACCCAGGCTCTTGCATACGGAGCACTGGAATGAAGTCAGTGAGCTAAATTGAGTAGTGGAAATTGCTGACCCTCCGCAATGCGACTCCTCAGAATTTGAGCCAACCGCAGCACATCAAATCGGCAGTCCAAGTCCAGGTACATGACTGACTTCCCCAGCCCCCCAAAGTAGATGCCCTCCCACTCCTTTGGTAATATGCACTGCACTGCAGCCTAAGATACCAAACAAACACTGAAATTAACCCCTTTTTTACTGAAAAAGTGGTGTGTTCTTTTCTTGAGAATCACTCTCAGCCCAGTATTTTGTTTTCCCAAAAAGGAACCTCCCATTGGAACATTGCAAGTGTGCAAGTCTGAAGAGGATCGAAAAGTTACGTTCCCTATTTTCAAAAAGACCCTGGTGCTTCATCATCACCAATGTCAGAGACTATCGTTGCCTATCAAAGTTGCACAAATTCCTGAAGGTCCTGCAGATCTCCAGTGCTAAATATAGCACCTAATCTAAATTGCATTACACAGTCAATCAGTACAGACTATAGCTCATATGTTTATCTCAAAACAGTACTCTTAGCAACCAAAACTAGCCAAAATTTACTGAAGCCACTCCCACATCATAATAACACTGCCAGCGTACCACCATGTTGGCGCCATTCGCATCATTTCTTGGACCAGAACGTTATAAGCGCCGGAGCTTCGCTTACCATGAGGAGAAGATGGGACTTGCCGGAGTTGGACGGGCCGGCGATCTCGACGACGTTGCCCGGGCGTAGCGGCGCGCGGTGGAGCGGCGGCGGGAGGATGATTGGGGGACGCGAGGAGAGGGAGCGGGAGATGAAGGTCGCTGCCGTCTCGTCGACGGCCAGCCACGCTCGGGGATCTCCTCCCGCCTCTCCGGCCATGCTAGGGTTCTGGAGCCCTTGTCGTCCGTTGTCACCGGGATTTCCGAATGTTTTCTGGCGCTCGCTTCGAACCTGCAGGTTTGTGTATTCTCAGCCTGTTCGCTTGCTTATCCGCCACCAGCCAGCAGTACTTCAGTCTCACAACAAATCAGCATCAGCCACCAGCCAGCCAGCAGTACTTCAGTCTCACAACAAATCAGCACCAGCCACCAGCCAACTGAACAGGCTGTCTGTTTGCGCGCCCGCAGGTTTGTGCCTTTGCGCTCCCTTCGCTTCGAATTTTTTTTAATTTTTTTAATGATTTTGCAAAAACGACATCTGGGACAGATTTTGCAATTCTGGATGTGACGGAATAGCCCTACTTAAACTGACTCAGGTGTGATCTGTAGTGTGAAACACTAACACGTCACACACCTGGGTCAGCATAAGTCCGGGGTTCCATCCATTGATCACTGTCAGCTGTCTCATCACGAATACTCAGGATCCCAACACCAGAGGAAACATCACAGATATTGCACACGTAAAATATACAATACAGACATGTAAGATTTATACAAACCAGAGTAGTTCAAATTTAAATATTACACGGGTTCTAAATTCAGCAACAGTTAAACAAGGTAATTAAACAAACTAACATCAGCTCATATCGTGCCCTGACATGACTGAGTCCACGGGCGACCACAGCGCTGGCAACAGCCTACTCCTCGGGCTCAGCTGCAACAAAGGGTCAAAGAACCCTGAGTACAAAGGTACTCAGCGAGACTTACCCGACAGACTACGCTAAAGGATCACAAGGGCATGCAAGGCTGTGAAGTTTAATCTATACTATAAAGAGAATAACATTTGAAAACATTTTTCACCCAAGGTTAAACACCCTTACCTCTCACAAGAGGTCCCACTTGACAGGGCAAAAGCTTGACAAAGGGTGGGGGGGAGATCGAAAAGTTGAATGATAGAAAATACTTTCGCTCTTTCTCGATCGTTTTTCTCACCGCAGCTCCGGTCTTACCCGCCCGCGTACCCATCCAATCCCGCCCGTCAATTGCGCGTCCTTTCTCCCTCGCTTTCCTTCTCTTGCGCGTCCTTTCTCCCTCGCTTTCCTTCTCTGTCGTACCCCTCCCGTCCTTCCTTTCCTATTCATCCGCGCTGCTTCTGTTCCAATCAAGCGATTGCCTTCCTCCCTTTCGGTGCCGCCAGCCCTCCACCGAAACAGACGCCGCCCTCGCTCCATTCTCCTGCAGGCCGCTGGCCGCCCCCATCTCCATCACGTCCAACCCGTCGTCGCCCATCGAGGCTGCGGTACCCGACCATGCCGCGGTGCACCTAGGACGGCCATGTTCGCCGGTGAAGCGGGAGAAGGCGGAGGAAGCGGGTATGCCTGAGGCCGTGAAGGGGCTGCGGGGAAGGGAGAGGAGGAGCAGGATGTCCGGCGGTGGTAGTGGCGGCCCATGGGAGGGGACACGCCTGCGGTGGACTCATTTGGCGCCTCCCCTCCCTTCCTCTCCCTTGCTGATGAGGACCCTCTCCAATCCCAGGTGTGCCGATGAGGTCTGCACCGCGGCAACCAGTGGCGGCGGTCGACTCCACAATGCCTTCGGCAGTGTGCTCTGCGCCTTCACGCTCCTGATCGAGGTCCCCATTTTCTCGATCCCTCCTCTCCTCGGTAAGATCCATTTTGCCCCCGAGCCTCTATATCCAGTTCAGTGCTCGCAAAGCACTTGCCGACTTGTGTGTGCAGGTAATCAAGTACGAGAGCGTGATCTATGAGTTCAAACCCTACTTCAATTTCCACGTTACTCAGGTGTGGTTGCTGGTTCCATTCATTTAACTTTTTCGTTTTGTTGTGGAGTGGAATTGAGCTCAGTTCATAGGAGATTACAGTGATACATTGATATTGATCTTCGGTGTTGGGAGGCTTGGGTTTTGGAAATTGACTGTTGTCTGGTAGATTTAGTTTACTATGAGAATATTAGTGCAACTATAGAGCAACTAACGGTCACATGCCTCATCAGTTATGTAGGTTGTTGCAGAGAACATAAGGGTATAGGAGAAATGAGTGTTGCTCAGCCAATTGCAATTTGGGCAGTGGGCACTAGATCAGAACAGGTAAGCATCTTTCTACTTTTTGCTCTTTACTCCGGTGTATGATTAGGAGAAGGTATTCACAGGCAATGTACTTTGATGCCTAATGTGTAGTTCTTTTTTTTAATAAACAAATGGTCCAGTATTAGCTCAAGTTACATTGTTTTGAAGCCAAAAGGTTAGGCTGCACATTTATTGCCCATTTAATTAATCTTTGTTTTGAGTTAAGACAAGAAATGGCTGAGGATAAGAATGGTGATCCAGTGACAGGGTACATGAGGTCAGATAATGGTGTCAAGAACTACGAGAGTCCAAGAGAAATCATTATAGTGTCAATTGATTGCTATATATTTTCCTTCAATTGTTGTATACAATCAGGTCAGATAAGTATCAGATTTTATAGTTCCCTACAAGTATCAGATCAGATAAGTATAATGTTTAAATTGTAATGCAATGATGGGCGCAAGTACACTGCAAACGAAAGGGCCATTAAATGAACTTTAAACTGTCCATTTGCTTTGAAGTCAGCAGTAGATGAACATATGTTATCTCCAATATTTTTATGCTTATGTAAATGTATGGCATGCTACAACTTATTCTAATACTCATCGATGTGTTGTCTCCAGTTTTAATATTAATATTACATTATTAATTCAGTGAATTGTAGGACACTATGGAGCAACATTTATGTTTGTGTTCATGGAGCAACATTAATGCTTCTGCTCATTTCTTTAATCTCTCTTTTGCACAATTTTTAGTTCTGATAACTGATTAGTTTGATTTGTATTGTTTTGCTAGATTGTTGCTACACACACGGATAACTCAGGTAAATAACTCAAAATGTTGAATAAATGATTAGTGTGCTATAATGATTTTCCACTTGGTTCCTTTGCAGAAGGAAATATATAAGCAAGGGCACCTGGACCTTCAGATGTCATGGGTAGCATTGATGATTATTCAGAAAGCCTTGTTTTGCAGGTATGCTCAATCACTGGTGAAACATGTTACTTTTAGTGCATTACTGTAAGTTTAGCTAATAGTTGGATACTCACAAGTATTTTGATCATCTTCTATCCACATCTTCTGTGACATCAGTATGCCACTGTTAAATATGTAATGATGTAGCGCAAGAGTCTGGAATTTCATTGAATCTTAATGTCTACTGTATTTTCTGTAAAGGTTGAAGTTTTAGAATTCTGTTATATTTTTTGGAACATGTATTGAGCAATTGTTGCTGAAATTTTGGATGTAACTACCAGATACCCCTTTGGACAGCCTGCCATGTTGTTGTCCATAGAAACCATTCCAGCAAGCATATGCTTTGGAAACACGTACACACACAAGCAAGACAGCTTGAGAGTGCAGGCCTGGTGCTTGTTATACAAATTGCTCAGCTTGAGAAACCAAATTGACCTATGGTTCAGCAGAACCATATTGTCACCTGAATTTTTTATTGTTAACAAACTGATATCAAGTTGATGGCATCTTGCAGAAGGGTAACCACTATTGTAGCCAAGTTATGCAGAAGGTATACTTTTTGTAGTATTTGTTCCTATGTATCAGCATCGTCTCTTCTGTTTTTAGATTCCATCTGTGCGTGTGCGTGCAGTGCCATATTTCCACAGGGTATTGGTCCAAATTGGCCATGTCCCATGAATATATCGAGCCATCCTTATAGTTAGAGCTGACACCTTGCTATCTCTATGCACCTACTCAATGCAGAGGCCAGAACCTTATTTCATATCAATAAAGCTTCCTTAATCTAAAAAAAATCTTGCTAAACATAGCCAGCATTCCTTTCTACATTGATCACTATCCTGCTATTTTTAAGAGACCACTTAAAGCACCTCTGATAGTACTATTTCTTGGAAATTCTAGAGCCACACTAAGGATGTTGATTTGTTGTGCTGGGATGCCGCTAGAAAATATGCCTTGTCTGTCAGTGAAGACATAGTGAAGTGTGGCCATTAAACGAGGAGAGTTGTGTCAACTAGCTTAAATGCAGCGGGAAAATGCCCAGTTCTTGTGCTTTCGACCCAATATATCCAGCTTTGCTTGTCATTTGCTATTACCAGGTAAGTCACATTTTACCTTGCATGGATTTACTCACGATTCATTCAAAACTAGATTGCATTGCCTGTGGTTTGTGGTCAATATTTTTTTAGCAAATAGATTGTTGTAAATATAAAAGTCATAATCTGAAAAGTGGTCTAGAGCTATCAGTTGTTATGGAAGAAATGGTCAGGGTGAGGTCAGCTTTAATATTTGGTCTAGAGCTATCAGTTGTTATGGAAGAAATGGTCAGGGTGAGGTCAGCTTTAATATTTTTAGTACATGTCATTTATGAATCATGCAGCATCTGATTCATAACATGGCCACGTGGATTAGATCAACACAATAGTCATTTGATTTATTTTCCCCAAATTATTGTTCTGCCAGTTAAACTTATCTCACTAATTCTTTTTCCATCTGGTAAATTTTGGCAGGAAAGTGGTAGCACGATCTGGTGGATGACCTGGCTGGTTCAGTTCCTCAGATTTAATACCACTGATTGCAGCCTTAGAGGTAGGAGGATCACTCGATTTAATTCCTGGTAATATCAAAATGGATAGCCTATCAATTTAATTCCTGTAAGTTTCCTCCTCTCCGTTCTCCTTTCTTAACAGATGCATCAGTAGAAACAAGGGCATCTACTTTACACGCATGAGTATAGCTACCGGGCGCTTGAGTTTTTGAGCTCGGCCAGAGCTGTGGTGCCTATGCAGACTGCAGAGGACCGTCGTGGGGTGTGCGTGAAGCTGCCACTGGTTGAGAGGATTCCTCCGTACACCACATGATCTTCATTGTGAAGTAAGCTGCCCACCTGGCCACCTATTGTTTGATTTATGTCTCACCAAACACTAGCCAATTGAGGCTTGTGTCCTGCTTTAGTTACATATTTGTCAAATGAATAGGTTAGTGATCCATATATTCAATAATTGGGTATCCAACTAAAGTGATCAAGAGTAGCGGAAGATTGTTGAAGAGTCAAACTTATAACAATTATTTTATTTTTAAAATGGGATGGACATGAATAATTGCAGGTAGATACTGATTGGCTCTTTGAAATTTATGTGCAAATTCCTTTGGATAGTGGATAATAGTTTTAAGATGGGCAGGCAACAGGAGAAAACAATCTGATTCAGGGGAGGAGTGTATGATCAATGAGCGTCTTTTTCTCTTTCTCTGTCCAAATATTAGGACATACATCAAGAATTTGTATGCAAAACTTGTGAAAGAAATGCAGATAAATTGTGGAAGGCCTGAGGTGCTGACGCTGTTTTGGTGTAACTGCCAAATTGCATTCAATATTTACTCACTAATGTTGTGAAAGGGAACTAAATTTCTGGATTAATAATGTGTTTACAAATGTCTCTGTCGGGGTTCTCTACCGCCAACAAGTAAATTTCCTACGATCGCGTGTCAGGATCCGGATGGTGACTCGAGAGACAGGGGGTTTAGACTGGTTCGGGCCTCCGGAGAGTAATACCCTACGTCCAGTGAGAGCCGGTGTTCTCAAGTCCAAGTCTGTAGTAGGGGTGTACAAACTAGTTGGGAGAGGGAGAGGGTCCCAAGTCCCTGAGTGATGCGAACGAGCGTGTGGTGTGTGTTGTGACCGAGTGTTCGACTGGTGGTGTTCGAATTGCCCCCCACTGATGTCCCCTTGTCCCCTTTTATAGCTTCAAGGGGAGAAGGGAGCGGGGGATAAGAAAGGGAAAAATTACACGGGGAGTTACTGCCCCCGAGAGCTCCATCCAGCGCCGTCCGCCGAGCCGTACAGGGAGCAGGTGTTGA
>CM014274.1:8391235-8442217 GCA_004135705.1 Alloteropsis semialata
GATTGTCTGACGACCTCAGAAGAAGGCTACTAACCCTTGGACCGATTCCTTCGGAATCGCTTCAAGGCTCGGGGGCTACGGCCAACGGACGCACCTCACGGCGCATCCGTTGCAGATGGCTCTTTTCTCTCCAGTATCACGCGGTTTCGCTTCCAACTGCAGCAGGCTCGACGCTCGTCAGACAGAACGACCTCGCCGACTTGTCTCTCAACCACGTACTACTCGGGGGCTTGTCGGGGGTAGACCCCCAGGGGTACCCAGAATGCGGATTGGCCCAACCAGCAAGGGGCGGCCCAATCCGAGTGCAACTGGATCGGTTTGTCAGACTGGGTGGCCCACCAGTCGGGAGGCCCACCAGTCGGACGAGCCGGATGGGCGCGACGGCGCGCGCGGCAAGGAAGCAGGCGGCGTATCCCGCAAGAAGCTCGGAGATCAAGATAAACTAGCCGGAATTATAGGGAAAGATATCTGTAATCGTTATAGGATCGCATTCTTGTATTTCGGGTAGGTTACGATCTCTAGCCGACTTGTAACTCAAGGCAGCCGGACTATATAAGGCGCCTTGAGACCCCCTCCAGAACACGACATTACGAGCAATTGTTCAACCTAGGACAGAACCCAACTACGGAGATCCTTCAGGAACTTCATACACAGCAATACAATCACCCCCAACACAGGACGTAGGGTATTACATCGTCTCGACGGCCCGAACCTGTTCAATCCTTGCGTCTTGTGTTACCATCGGCTTCTGATCCTCGATCTGTCCCTCAACAAATCAACCACGTAGGCTACCCTGTGTGGACTGCCGGGTCCAAACATCCGACAGTCCGAATACATGTTGCCATTTTTAGCCACATGTCGTCTGCATCTTCTCCTTCTTCCCAAGGCCCCTCGCCTAGCATCCTCTCCTTAAACACTTGCGCCCCTTCCCCTCTAAGCTTCCACCACTTCGTTCTTGCAGTCTTGGCACGTTTGTCCCGGTGGACACGTACCCGAAATCGAAAGTCCGCCACCACAAGCTTGTGTTGAGGGACAACGCACTCCCCGGGTATCACCTTACAATCTAAGCAATCCCGTCTATCCTCCCTCCTTGCAAGGATAAAGTCGATCTGGCTCGAGTGTTGTCCGCTACGAAAGGTCACTAGATGGGATTCCCTCTTTCTAAAGAGGGTATTCACTATCATCAAGTCATAGGCCAACGCGAAGTTCAAAACATCCTCCCCTTCTTGATTCCTACTACCATACCCGAACCCCCCGTGCACTCGCCCGACACCTACATTAGTCGCACCCACATGGCCATTGAGGTCTCCTCCTATGAAGAGTTTCTCACTGATAGGCATGGTACTAACCATGCTATCCAGATCTTCCCAGAACTGCCTCTTGGTGCTCTCACTAAGACCTACCTGAGGGGCATAGGCACTGATCACATTTAGAGTAGAATCTCCAACTACCATCCGGACTAGAATAATCCGGTCGCCTTGCCTCCTAACCTCTACAACTCCATCCTTATGGCTTCTATCGATCAAGATGCCTACACCATTCATACCCGATGTTGTCCCCGTGTACCAAAGCTTGAAGCATGTATCAAACCGTGACACTCAGCGATTCGAATCAATTTCAACCCTGCAGGGGACAACCTGGAACACACGCCGCGTGCGCGCCCCCGGAAGGCCACACGAAGCTACCTTTCCCGCTGCGGCCACCATTGATTGAACTGTGCCCACATAGCCCGGGGTCGCATCCCCATTCCCTACATAGTGCCCGAACAAAGGCATGTGGGTTACAGACTACGACCCCGCCAACATTCCTCGCCAGACACGGTGAGTCACAGTTCAACCGTTAGTACCACAGAAGTACATCATTTTCCCGGCTCCCTATACCGGTATGTGCCCAGTACGTTCAAAGCTTAATCACAGGCAGACCACAGCAACTCCTATACCTATCCAGTGGACAGGACCGACTCAAATCACCCAAAACCTCCAACAGATGCCTTACTCATCAACCATATGTCCTGCCCAACACTTTCAAAGACTTACTAACAGGTTTAGCTCTCTAAGCCAACTTTAGCTAATGGCAGGTGATTGGGATAACACCTGATTTACTATTGTGAGCAATTCTAAGCAAAACTACTCTATTTTTTTGAAAAGGTGGTAGAGATGCTCTAAACAAGAATGGAGTATGCATTAAACTGTGATTCACTCTATCCTAAGCTAATGCACAGGCATGGGCTCAACCATAACCACAGTAATTAAGTTAGTACTGGGACAGAAATGCTCCGGGGCTTGCCTGGCTCACAGATCTCCGGCTCTGCAGCAACAGGGGCTTCTGGGGCTTGCGGTACGGCTTCGGTCTCCGCCTCGAACACCACCTCGTCCCCCTCCTGAACGTCGTCGGGGACCTCCACCAACTCTGGCTGCAGCGGATCTTGGTCTACACGATATGATGCAAAAACATGAAAGAATTAAATTAGAGACCCTTAACCACCCTAAACTTTGATAAACACCTACTTAGCATAAAAGAATTAATTAAAGTATCCAAGGATTATAAACAAGAGAATAACTAATTAAAAACCTATTTTCTAATTAAACAAACCCTTAAACCCATCCTAAAATCAAGGATAACAATTATAGAAGCATCTAATATACTAAACAATAATCTATATGCATAAATAAAAATGCAACTATCGCAATAAAATTTATTTCATTAATTTTAGAGCTTCCTACAAAAAGATATGCATTTCTAAGCATTATTCCTATTGAAATGCATTTCTAAAACATTAAAAACTAATAAAACCTAAATCCTCCCCATTTTACTGAAAACCCCCTGGCTAAACCTTTATTCAAACCCGCAGCCCATCCTTTCCTCTACTGGGCCGACCCGCGGGCCCGGCCCATTCTCCTTCTCTCTCTCTTTTCTTCTCCACCAGCCGGCCCGGCCCACCAGGCCCCCCTTCTTCCACTGCCGCTGGGCGCCCATCTGGGCCCGGCCCAACTGCTCCTCTCTCTCTTTTCTTCTCCACCAGCCGGCCCGGCCCACCAGGCCCCCCCTCTTCCACTGCCGCTGGGCGCCCATCTGGGCCCGGCCCAACTGCTCCTCCCTTCGGCCGCCGAACGGCCCAGCCCGTCACCGCTTTCCCCTTCTTCCTCCGCGCGCCGACACGCGCGCTCGCCCGCGCGCTTGCGCCTGAGCGTGGCAAGGACGCGCCATGCCGGCGGCCAAATCGCCGACGGAGCGACCCTCGACTCCTACGAACTCCACAACCAACTGTTCAAGCACACTAGGGATCCATCCCCGGCCGAACCCCAAATCGAGGATGGCCGGGACCCCCCCTGAAAGTGCATCTAGGCCCTCAAGTGGATTTTGGTGAATTGAGTGACAAAACGATTAAAGGACTAACTTGTTTGTTTAAGTGCATGAGCAGGGATTTATTCTTATAATTCATTTACAGTTTATATGCTCATGATATATATGTGTTTATTAATCAAAGCAAGCAAGTATGATCCCATGATTTCTAGAATGTTGAAAATGGCATGTCATTGGTATTCATGATGGAGACATAGTTCTATGATTTATATATTGTCTCTAATTGTTTAAGATGGACAGTCATTAAAATATTGGGATGATAGTTTCAATGAAGTATGCTTGGATCATTATTGGTCTCATGTCATGGATGCTCTTTGGACAAGACATGAGACATCATCACTATAATGAAGATAGAGATTTATGGATCAGTTTAGAAAAGAAGAATCATTGCATAAGATTGGATAGTGCAAGACTTCATGTATGTATGATAAAATGACATGAGCATATATGTTATATATTGGTCTACAATTGGAAGCTTGCAACTATGTGGGATATTCTTTATCAATCAAGAACAAGCATTTGAAGAATCTTTCAAATGGAATTCATTCAATGGCAAAGCAAAACTAACTTGATGATGCAAGGGTAAGTGGTGAAGAAACAAATCGAGATGACTAGAGCGAGGGACTAAGCAAGCTTTGGTTAAGTGACGACTTATGACCATGTGCAAATTGCTAAGGTGAAGTATCTAGTATCCGGGGTGTGTTCGAAGTATCATATCCAAGTCTCATTAAGAAAAGCAGTGCAATGCATATATATGTTATGATTGATAAGGAGGGTGACCTAAGGATTAAAGGGAACTCAAATATAAGTTATGGAAAATCCTAAGTCACTAGCTCAAGGTGGATATGCTCAGTTGAAGATACAATGTTGAAAAGCCCTCAAAGAAGTGATTGATCAAGTAATGGCATGATCATTGACATACAAGCTCAAGTAGTTGAATTATGATTTATCTTATGTCTTGAGTATAGGTATGCCGTACTATCAAGAGGGATGCAACATTGGTTGAATGACAATCTCCAAAAGTGCTCAAGTGAACCCTTGTGAGTTTAACCATGAGAGATTCTAACTTAGTGGGGGTTCCCTGGGTAAACCGATTTTACCGGTTTTGGGAACCGGTTAAACCGGTTTATGTGGCCTGAGCGTCTAACGGCTAGTTTGTTTGAAATCCGGTGAAACCGGTTTTGGTAACCGGTGAAACCAGTTTTCTCTGACAGAAAAACGGCTAGTTTTTGGTGGGATGGGTATTTATACCCATGAGCTCCTCATTGAAGGGCTGCTGGTTCTTTGGCGTCCCTTGCACATTCCTGAGGCCAGCTGAGCTCTCCCCAACCTCTCTTTGTGAGATTTGAGCAATCCTTGTGAGATTCTTGAGTTGGGTTGAGAGAGTGACTTGTGTGTGAGCATTGGAGAGCAATCCATTCCTTGAGCACTTGTGGTTTCGTCGATCAACTATTGAAGCATTTGTTACCCTTGGAGGTTCTTCCTCCTAGACGGCTAGGCGTTGCCCGGTGAGCTACCGAAGTGTGTGGTGAGCCACGGGATCGTTTGTGAAGGTTTCACCTCGCCTCCGCAAGGGAAGAGGTCACTTAGTGGAAGGAGGAGATAGCTTGACCTTGGGTGGTCGTATAAGCTTCCTCAACGGAGAGTAGGATTCACCGTGCCTTGGTGGCTGCTTGGTGCGAGCGGTGAATCCGAACTTCGGGAGAAAAATCTCTTGTCTCTTGGTTTGAGCTCTTTCCTCAATTTGTCTTTTCTAGCATATTACTTGTGCTTCCGCTTCGATCTACTTTGGTGTGCTTGAGCTGTGTGCAGGAGCTTCATTGGAACACTTGGAAACATCCCTGGAAGCTTCACACCATTTGTGGTTTGTGCTAGAATTCGTAGAGGGCAAATTACATTTGTTGGTGCAATCTGTGTAGAACCGGTTTTACCGGTTTGCCAAACCGGTAATACCGGTTTTGGTGCTGACAGTTGGAATTAGTTTTTGTAAATCGCAGCATCGCCTATTTACCCCCCTCTAGGCGACATCAAGGTCCTTTCAATTGGTATCAGAGCTTGGCTTCACATCAAAGCTTAACCGCCGTGAAGAAAAGATGTCGATTGAGGTATATTTTGAGCCACTTGAGCTTGATGGCTCAAACTATGCTTCTTGGTTTGGTAATGTCCATAATACTCTTAGAAATATAGATCCTGTAGTTGAACATATTTTAGTTGCTAGCATCCTACCTCCTAAATTTGATTATGACAACTTTGGTTTGTCAAAACTCACTCAAGAGGAGTTAGCATGCTCGCAACTCAATGCTTGTATTACTGACTTTTTGCGAAGATCTGTTTGTGAAGATATATGGGACATCGTCTCTAGCAAAAGGAAAATTTGTAAAGATGCCCATCTCATTTGGTCTCTCATCACGGGGATTTTTTAAGATTTTGAAAGTGATGACGAGGAGCAAGAAGTCATGGAGTCACCTGAGAAATGCTCATCTACATCAACTATATCTTGTGAGTCTCAGGTGACCTCATCTATGGAGCAAGAGAGCAACAAAGTGCAAAACTTGGTTCCTGTGCAGGAACCGGTTTTACCGGTTTGCAACCCCGGAAAAACCGGTTCTGCCAGGGAGACCAAGTGCAGCTCTGCTCAAGGCACAAGCGACGACTCAAGCAAGGCCTCCACGTCAACATGTTCATCTTCTAGTGATAAAAGCATAATGTGCTTGATGGCCAAGAAGAAGAAGCAGAAAAAGACCAAGAAGGGGAATGGTCAAATTAATGAGAGACTAAGTTCTTTGACAAAAGAACTTGAGGCTCTCAAATCAACACATGCCTCCTTGGTCTGTAAGTATGAAATCTTGTCAAAGGATTATGCTTGTGCTACTGATTTATCTACTTGTGTAGCATCCTTAGAGGAAGAAAAACAAGTGCTTGGTTCTCAACTTGAAAAGCTCAGTAGTGAGCATATGGCTTTGCAAGCAACTCACAAAGAACTTGAGTGTTCTCATGAGAAGCTTGTGGAATCATATGCTATGCTAGACATTGCTCATGAGGTTGTACTAACATCGGTAAAACATCTTGAACCTCATGCACACACATGCACATGCTCTCACATCAATTCTATTTTATTATGTGAAAAACCGTGTTGCTCTCAAGCAACCAAATCTTGTGGTGAGCATGTTGTTGTAGAGTCTTGTGATGATCTCCTTGCTGAAGAATTGGAAGATTTGAAGCAAGAAAGAGAAAAGATCAAGAATGACTTGGTCAAGCTTAAGGGAAAGAGCCAAGTGCAACCTTCTTAAGATAACCGTGAACACATGGTGAATAAGCTTGAGAAGGGATCAATAGTCACTGGTTTAGTCCCTAAGCATGACAAGCAAGTCAACAAGAACAAGACTCAAGAAATGAGGAAAAAGGGGCTTGACCACATACAATGCTTTGAATGCTCAAACATGGGGCATTACGCATCCATGTGCCCCATCAAGCTTAAAGGCAAGACAAAGAAGCAGAGAGGATCCAAGAAGAGGGCATGCTACAAATGTAAGCAAGTTGGACACTTGATTGATGCATGTCCTTTGAAGAAGGTGGAGCTGCCTGTGCAAAACCGGTTTAACCGGTTCCAGGAACCGGTGAAACCGGTTCTGGCTGGGGCAGCAGATCAACCTCTCAAGAAGTGCGATCAAGCTACATCCTCAAGCAGAAAGGCTAGCAAGGGACAAGTGATCAAAAAGAAGAGCAAATCACCAACTAAGATCAAACACCAGATTTGCTACACTTGTCGCTCAAAGGGACATTTGGGTAAGGATTGTCCTAATGGTAACATTTCCAAATCTGATCTTGTCCATTATAATTTTGATAGGCTTGGGAATGACAAAGTTGGTACTTATGATACTAGAGTGATTAGTTCACCTCAAACTAGCCTAAGAGCCATTTGGGTTCCTAAGCATCTTGTAACTAACCTTAAAGGACACAACATGGCTTGGGTACCTAAAACCACTTGCTAGACTTGCAGGGGAAAAGAGATGCATTGGGTTTTGGCAAATGAAACAATTTCTGTGAACTACATCAACTTGCCTTGGGTGGAAGGAGGAGATAGCTTGACCTTGGGTGGTCGTATAAGCTTCCTCAACGGAGAGTAGGATTCACCGTGCCTTGGTGGCTGCTTAGCGCGAGCGGTGAATCCGAACTTCGGGAGAAAAATCTCTTGTCTCTTGGTTTGAGCTCTTTCCTCAATTTGTCTTTTCTAGCATATTACTTGTGCTTCCGCTTCGATCTACTTTGGTGTGCTTGAGCTGTGTGCAGGAGCTTCATTGGAACACTTGGAAACATCCCTGGAAGCTTCACACCATTTGTGGTTTGTGCTAGAATTCGTAGAGGGGCAAATTACATTTGTTGGTGCAATCTGTGTAGAACCGGTTTTACCGGTTTGCCAAACCGGTAATACCGGTTTTGGTGCTGACAGTTGGAATTAGTTTTTGTAAATCACAGATTCGCCTATTCACCCCCCCTCTAGGCGACATCAAGGTCCTTTCACCCCCAGACAAGCACCCGGCGGCGGCACACCCAGACCACGGCGGCGCAACGGCGTTCCGGCCAAACAGGGCACCGAACAGGACCACACGTCCCACGATGAGCTGCGCAAGAGCCTCAGGAACCTATCTAGGGGGTTGGACGGCAACGAGAACGGGCGGAAGGTGTAGCTCACCGCGGGCTCGATGGGAAAAGGGTCGGCGGCGGTCGTAGAACTCGGTGAACGACGGTTGCGGACGAAGAACCTGGGCGTGGGCAAGCTGGAGCGGTAGAGGCGATCCTAGAACGCTCGCTTGCGAACGGAATCGAACGAGGAGGCGGTGATGGCGGCGGATTTCGGTGGCTACGGCGGTGAGGTCAGAACGGCGACGAGAACAAAACGGGCGAGGAAAGGAACATGACTGGTTCGGCTCGGCCTTCTCCTTTCCACGGGCGGCGCAAAAGCCAGCAGCTGCATGCTGCCCGAGCGCTGTGCTTCGTCTACGCCGGCGCGTGGCGCGCGGCCAAGAGCAGCGGGGCGGCGGCGTCAGCTGAAGCTCGTCGAGCTTCAGCGCAGGGATCGGCCTGCACCCGCGCCCAAAACTTCCCCCGATCTCCTCAACCATTTGCCACCCGTAGCATCACCCAAATCGAAACTTGTAGAGGGCACATCCAACTTCAATTCCCTTTATACAAACTTGTCCCAAAACTCAACCAAAATGGAGATTCTCAACTCTGAAGATCAGCCTAAAAACCGGATGATAACTGAACCCGGGCCCGACATTCTGAAACCCATCCAGACCAGCAGATTAACTCACCTTTTTCTTCAAATTTCAAATGTGAAACCTTGGAACTCAAAACACAAAAATTGTGGCCCAAACTTTAAGCTACAATTTCCCTAATATGACTTTGGTCTAAAGCTCAACAAATTTTGAGATATGGCTCACTGAACCTTAGCCCAAAAGGCTGACACTTGCTGAATCTCGTGAAAACCTGCAAATTCAACCCGATTTTTCTCCACATTCTGAATGTAAACTTTCAAATCTCCAAATACAAAAGTTGTAGCCTATATATAGACCTTCATTTTCTCTAATATGGCCTTGGGCTGATTCTGCTTGGATCAGAAGATAAACAGCACTGAATTTGACCCTTTTCTACTGCTCGTTTTCAGAAAATATTCAGCCAAGTTATCCTTTGAAACAGCCACCATCAAGCCCCTTTTTCTCCATATTTCACATGTAAACTTTTGAAACTCCCAATGTAACTCTTGTTGCTGGTACATTAAGCTTCATTTTCTCTTATACACTTATTTGCTAATTTTACTCAGTTTGGAAACTACAAGGCCTTTACTTTGATCAAAATTCAAACTCAAACCCTTCCTTCCAAAATCCCTTTTTCTCTTTTTTTATTTAACTTTCCCTAATCTCCAATTAAGCCTTAAAGACTTTGCAAAATCATCCAAACAGTGTTTAGAAGCTTAATGAACACAGGAGTGTTACAGCCCTCACCCCTTAAAGAAATCTCGTCCCGAGATTTAGCAGGATTACAAACTATTACCGAAACAGCGGTAAGGAAAATGTGTCATATACACAACTTCTTTTATTTCTCACCAGAACACCGTGGTGTCTATATTACAACTTATTTTACAAACAAGTCCGAATATTTAGACACCAAATGCTCTTCTTGCTCCCAGGTGGCTTCGTCCTCTGTGTGGTTGCTGCATTGAACTTTATAGAATCTAATGCTCTTTCTTCGAGTTTCTCGTTCTTTCTGATCCAGTATCTTGATTGGGTGTTCTTCATAAGTCAAGTTAGACTCAAGCTGTGCTTCTGCTTCGTGGATCGCTTCTTCGGGCACTCTCAGACATTTCTTGAGCTGGGATACATGAAACACGTCATGCACTCCTGCTAAGCTCTCTGGTAAGGCAAGACGATAGGCCACTGGGCCTCGGAGCTCCACAACTTGAAATGGTCCAATAAACCTGGGCGCTAGCTTTCCTTTTACTCCAAAACAATGCACTCCTTTCATAGGAGAGACCTTGAGATACACAAAATCTCCTTTCTGAAAAGAGAACGGCCGTCTTCTTTTATCTGAGTGGCTCTTCTGCCTTGATTGGGCTGTCTTTAAGTTGTTTTGAATTTGATAGACTATCTCTTCAGCTTCTCTTACTAAGTCAGGTCCAAAGATAGTCCTTTCTCCAGATTCAGACCAATTCAATGGTGTCCTGCACCTCCTTCCATACAAAGCTTCAAATGGTGCCATCCGAATGCTCGCTTGGTAACTGTTGTTATATGCAAATTCTGCCAAAGGCAAGCATTCATCCCACCTCTTCGAATTGGTGAGGACGTAGGCTCGAAGCATATCTTCTAAAATCTGATTCACTCTTTCTGTCTGACCTCCAGTTTGGGGGTGATAGGCTGAACTTCTGATCAGAGTAGTACCTAGCAACTTGTGCAACTGTTCCCAAAATCTTGAAACAAATTGAGGACCTCTGTCAGATACAATAGTTCTGGGCACTCCATGCAATGAGACTATTCAGGACAAATACAACTCTGCATATTTCTTGACTGCATAAGCTACCTTCACTGGAATGAAATGAGCTGTCTTGGTGAGTCGATCCACAATCACCCAAATGGAGTTATAACCTTTAGAGGTGGTAGGCAATCCTACGATGAAATCCATGGATATATCCTCCCACTTCCATCCTGGTATTGCTAACGGCTGCAATGATCCTGCAGACTTCAAATGATCAGCCTTTACCTTGCGACAAACATCACATTCTGAAACGTACTTGGCAATTTCCCTTTTCATTCTGGTCCACCAAAACCTCTGCTTTAAGTCTTGATACATTTTATTGCTTCCAGGATGTAGTGTCAAACAGGAGGTGTGTGCTTCATCTAGAATCTGCTTCTTCAACTGTGGCACTTTAGGTACGACTAATCTCCCATTGAACCACAAGATTCCCTCTGAGTCTTGAGTGAAACACTGGGCTTGACCTAGTTGTAGCTTCTTCCCAATGTGTTCCATACCCTTGTTTCCCTTTTGAGCTTTCTTAATTTGGTCTATCAGAGTGGACGTAACACTGAGGTTATGCACAAACCCTTCTGGCACTATACTAAGGTTTAACTTTTCCATTTCCAGACATATGGTAGTATCTAGCTGCCTGGCAGTCATACATGCACACTGAGCCTTTCTACTCAGAGCATCAGCCACCACATTGGCTTTACCTGGATGATAATGGATTTCTAGGTCATAATCCTTTATCAACTCTAACCATCTTCTCTGCCTCATATTCAGATCTGCTTGAGTGAAAATGTACTTCAAACTCTTATGATCAGTGTAAATATGACAGACACTACCAAGGAGATAATGGCGCCATATTTTCAAAGCATGAACCACAGCTGCTAACTCCAGGTCATGAGTTGGATAATTCTCTTCGTGCTTCTTAAGTTGTCTTGAGGCATAAGCAATGACCTTCCCTTGTTGCATTAACACACATCCTAACCCAATTCTGGAGGCATCGCAATATACATCAAAGGGCTCTTCTAGATTTGGTTGAGCTAGGACTGGAGCTGTGGTGAGCAATTTCCTCAGAGATGTGAAAACTTCAGTATATTCTGGAGTCCACTTGAACTTGTTCTGCTTCTTCAAAAGCTCTATCATTGGCTTAGCTATCTTGGAGAAATTAGGAATAAACCTCCGATAATAACCAGCCAATCCTAGAAAGCTTCAGACCTGGAAGACAGATTTTGGAATCTTCCAATCCAAAACTTCCTTAACCTTACCAGGGTCTACTGCAACACCTTCTGCTGATAGAACGTGACCCAAAAATGGAACTTCCCTTAGCCAAAAAGCACATTTACTAAGCTTGGCGTACAACTGATGTTCTCTTAATCTCTGGAGAACAATCCGAAGATGTTCTGCATGCTCTTCTTTATTCTTGGAATAGATCAGGATGTCATCAATGAACACCACTACAAAACTATCCAACTCCGGCATAAACACTGAATTCATGAGATACATAAAGTATGCCGGGGCATTGGTTAAACCAAAGGATATTACCAGATATTCATACAACCCATATCTGGTCGAAAATGCTGTCTTTGGTATATCTTCAGCCTTGATCTTGATTTGATGATACCCAGACCTCAAATCAATCTTGGAGAACACCTTGGCGCCAGCCAGCTGATCAAACAACAAGTCAATCCTCGGGAGAGGATACTTGTTCTTGATGGTAACTGCATTCAGAGGCCGATAATCTACACAGAGCCTCAAGCTCTTATCCTTCTTCTTGACAAACAAGGCTGGACAACCCCAAGGTGAAGAACTAGGTCGGATATAATCCTTATCTAGCAACTCCTTCAACTGTATCTTCAACTCTGCTAACTCTTTAGGAGTCATTCTATAAGGGCGTCTAGAGATAGGGGCTGTACCTAGTTCAAGCTCTATAACAAACTCTACATCCCTGTCAGGTGGCATTCCCGAAAGGTCATCAGGAAACACATCCGAAAACTCACATACCACCGGGATACTCTTCAAGTCAACTGCTTCAGTCTTATAGACTGACCCAACTGCAGTTTTCATACTGGGCAGGCTAAGAGTAAAAGATTCCCCCTCAGGGGTCTTCAATTGAACACACTGATGAGATACATCCAGAACTGCCTAGTAATGCCTCATCCAATTCATCCCCAGTATAACATCTAACCCCTGATTTTCCAACACAATTAGATTGGTAGGGAAAACCATCCCATTAAGCTCTAACCGAGCCTGATCAACCACTTGATTAGTTACTTGCTGGGCTCCAGGAGCATTAATAACATAACGGGTTCCTTGAACCTTAACATCTAACTGATGTTTCAATGTAAAACTCCGACTGATGAAAGTATGAGATGCTCCAGAATCAAATAACACAAAAGACGGGTGATGATTGATAGTGAACATACCCGTAAGCACTGGCTCTTCATCAGGAATCTCCTCCACATTCAGGTAGTTCACCCGTCCAGTGCGGGTATTCAGGAACTTTTTCTTCACAAATCTAGGACCTGCACCCTGAGCTGGTGCAGAAGTAGCCGCAGGAGGCGCTGGAAGAGCTGGCACTGATTGATTAGCCTTAGGAAAACGGCAGTCTTGGGCAAAGTGCCTAGGCCTACCACAGTTGTAGCAGGGCTGCTGGCCACTGGGTACACGGTAGTTGCTGTTATTAGGCCCAGCCAAGCGAGGCACATTGGCTGGAGCACGAACAACCCACTGCCGGTTCCTGAATTGTTGCTTCTGCTGCTGTTGCTGAGGAGCTCGATATCCCGATCGAGCAGGGATGCGAAACACTGTATGCAACCTCTGTGGCGGTGGTGGTGCACTGGAAGATCCACCAGAAGTGAACTTTCTCTTTTTCTCACTATGGTATGCCTTCATCCTGTCCTCTGCCTGGATAGCCTGGCTGACCAGACTATTGAAATCTAGAAGATTGCAGGTGGACAACTTGTGTTGCATTTTCAAACTCAGCCCTCGATAATAGCAATCTTTCTTCTTTTCATCCGTGTCCACAAATGGATGGGCATACTGAGCTAGGAAGTTGAAGTCACTAGTATACTCCACTATTGACTTGCTGCACTGCTGAAGCTTCAAAAATTCCTCCAACTTCATTTTGAGCAGCCCGCTGGGAATATAGTGTGCACGAAAGGCAGTGCGAAACTCCTCCCATGTCACTACCTTCCCCGCCGACTGTGTAGCCATAAAGTTAGCCCACCACGTCCCAGCAGGACCTTGGAGCTGGTGGGACCCATACTCCACCTTCTGTGCTTCAGTTATGCGAGGAATCAGGCGGAATTTTTGCTCAATGGCTCGAAGCCACTCATCGGCCTCCAGAGGATGCTCTGGCTTCGTAAATACCGGGGGATGAACGTCCATGAACTTCTGATAGTCCACCCCCTCAATGTACTCATGCGGCCTCCGGGATGATGATCCGGCCATATTGTTGGCTATCATACTCATTAACCTTGTAAGCTCATCATTGTTGCTCACAAGGTGCGCCATCACATCCGCCATAGTGGGCGCATTGGGCAACTGGGATCATGACCCGCCTGGTGGGGTCACCCCATTGCCTCCCGAACCATTTCGGCTGGAGACGAAGAAGACATTCTACAAAAGTATGAATGCTTGATTAAATACTGATCTCAATTTGCTGATACTTACAATAGTAAGAGTACAACAATTGGAAGAAATAAAAGTACAACAAGTATTAGCATCCATTTCATACATCTTGGCTAAACTTGCATTTAAAGGGGAAACTTAGTACATTAAAGCTTAAGTAACAAAGTTCACCTCACACTCATAATTATACAAACTCTATTACAAAATTCCAAAAGAAAAGTACAACCCTCGAGCTCTCTCCCAGCTCGGTTATTCGTAGTGCTATTATACAGATTTATTACATAAACACACTCACTCCCTCTAAGCCTCCCTACTGGTCTCCACCGTCCTCATGGCCCAACTGGCGAAGCATCTCACAAATCTCGTCCTGGTTATCCTTCACCAGTCCAAACAGATTATCGTAGTTCATGTGGAAACCACCTGAAGTACCATAATCGCCCCTGTACTCCCCAAAAGAGGAGACTGAATCCTCCAGATAGGGCACCGAGGAATGGTTCTCTAAACTAATGGGCCAAGATGGTTCCTCAGAGTCTTCCTCTTCCTCCTCCCTCTCCTCATCAGAATCATCAACCTCAAACCAACCACCTTCTCCAGGCATCTCAGGATCTTCCTCAAACTCCTCAAAATTGTCCCCCTCCTGCTCAACACCCTGCCCTTGCACCTGCACCTACACTGGTGGTGGGGGTTGGGCTGCTGCTTGGGCTTCTTCTAAGGCAACCCTTAAAGCAGCAATTTCGTCAACATGTTGCAGTTTTTTCTGCTGCAAATTGTTGACATTGATATTGAGCGCCTGGATCTGCTGATCATACTCTAAAGCCAGAGTATGATAGTGATTTTGGGCGGTTTGCATATTCTCCTCTAAGGTGTGTATTCGCTTTTTATACGAATCCTCCAACATCCCCACAGTGTCATTCCTAACCTCTGCCATCTCCTGCTGGTGCCTAAGCTGTGCTTCTAACTCCGCCCCATACTTCAGGGATTGCTCATACCCCTGCTCTCTCTCATGGTTCAGGTTATACAAGGCTTGCATGTAGCTGGTGTTGGCATTCATATATTCATGGTACAAAGCCTTGGGAGTCTGGTGGATTTTCCTAATCCTAGAACCCCATAAGTCATAGGGTCTCACCTCAGAAGGGTAAAATCTAGAACTGGTTTGCCCAACTTCAGTGGCGTGCTCATCACAAAGCTCAGTAAGAGCCTTGTATGCTACCAAGTTGGTAGTGTCAGACCTCTCCATCCCCTGGGCATGAAATGTCTTAGGTGGCCATTCTGGGTGTTGTGGGTTTGGGGGTAGGTGTAGGTACATGTCACAAAAACTGCGCCCCCCAGTGAAAGTCTCCCTAGACACATACTCTGGATACTCCTCAAAACCCAACTGCTTCATTGTTCCCCAAAGCACCTGAGGGAAACCAGGTTCCTCCTCACAAAAACCGTGGGTCCAACCCTCCTCATCTATCCACTGGGCTGCCATCAGTACAACAGATAGACAAAAACCTTAAGCCAGGGTGAAACCAAGGGTTTTTAAGAGAAAACAGAAACTACCCAAAAACCCATGCAAAGGTATGCATTGCACATGCTCGATTCCTACGACCTGAAAGGAACGCACAACCTCTCGCATAAACACGGTGGCTTTTTCTTACATCTCTCAACTTATAATAATCTACCGATTCTAAGCGTAGCGAACGAAATTAGGGTACCTACAGAAAACCATACATTACCATTCACAATAGAAATGGCACCCATGCGTTCAACACTGCATGGACAGTGCTTCATACTGAAAGGACCTTGATGTCGACTAGAGGGGGGTGAATAGGCGAATCTGCAAATTACAAAAACTAAATCCAACAGTCAGCCCACAAACCGGTTAAACCGGTTTGGGAAACCGGAAAAACCGGTTTCACACAGATGACACCAACAAGTATAATTCCCCTCTACGAATTCTAGCACAAACCACAAATGGTGTGAAGCTTCCAGGGATGTTTCCAAGTGTTCCAATGAAGCTCCTGCACACAGCTCAACACACCAAAGTAGATCGTAGCGGAAGCACAAGTAATATGCTAGAAAAGACAAATTGAGGAAAGAGCTCAAACCAAGAGACAAGAGATTTTTCTCCCGAAGTTCGGATTCACCGCTCGCGCTAAGCAGCCACCAAGGCACGGTGAATCCTACTCTCCGTTGAGGAAGCTTATACGACCACCCAAGGTCAAGCTATCTCCTCCTTCCACTAAGTGACCTCTTCCCTTGCGGAGGCGAGGTGAAACCTTCACAAACGATCCCGTGGCTCACCACACACTTCGGTAGCTCACCGGGCAACGCCTAGCCGTCTAGGAGGAAGAACCTCCAAGAGTAACAAATGCTTCAACAGCTGATCGACAAAACCACAAGTGCTCAAGGAATGGATTGCTCTCCAATGCTCACACACAAGTCACTCTCTCAACCCAACTCAAGAATCTCACAAGGATTGCTCAAATCTCACAAAGAGAGGTTGGGGAGAGCTCAGCTGGCCTCAGGAATGTGCAAGGGACGCCAAAGAACCAGCAGCCCTTCAATGAGGAGCTCATGGGTATAAATACCCATCCCACCAAAAACTAGCCGTTTTTCTGTCAGAGAAAACTGGTTTCACCGGTTACCAAAACCGGTTTCACCGGATTTCAAACAAACTAACCGTTAGACGCTCAGGCCACATAAACCGGTTTAACCGGTTCCCAAAACCAGTAAAACTGGTTTACCCAGGGAACCCCCACTAAGTTAGAATCTCTCATGGTTAAACTCACAAGGGTTCACTTGAGCACTTTTGGAGATTGTCATTCAACCAATGTTGCATCCCTCTTGATAATACGGCATACCTACACTCAAGACATAAGATAAATCATAATTCAACTACTTGAGCTTGTATGTCAATGATCATGCCATTACTAGATCAATCACTTCTTTGAGGGCTTTTCAACATTGTATCTTCAACTGAGCATATCCACCTTGAGCTAGTGACTTAGGATTTTCCATAACTTATATTTGAGTTCACTTTAATCCTTAGGTCACCCTCTTTATCAATCATAACATATATATGCATTGCATTGCTTTTCTTGATGAGACTTGAATATGATACTTCGAACACACCCCGGATACTAGATGCTTCACCCTAGCAATTTGCACCTTAGCTTGCTTAGTCCCTCGCTCTAGTCATCTCGATTTGCTTCTTCATCACTTACCCTTGTATCATCAAGTTGACTTTGCTTTGCCTTTGAATGAATTCCACTTGAAAGAATCTTCAAATGCTTGTTCTTGATTGACAAAGAATATCCCACATAATGCAAGCTTCCAATTGAAGACCAATATGTAACACATATGCTCATGTCATTTTTATCATTCATATATGAAGTCTTGCACTATCCAATCTTATTGCAATATCCAATCTTATGCAATAATTCTTCTTTTCTCAACTGATCCATGGATCTCTATCTTCATCATAGTGATAGTGTCTCATGCCTTGTCCAAAAACCATCCTTGGCATGAGACCAATAATGATCCAAGCATATTTCTTTGAAACTATCATCCCAATATTTTAATGACTGTCCATCTTAAGCAATTAGAGACCATATATAAATCATAGAACTATGTCTCCATCATGAATACCAATGACATGCCATTTTCAACATTCTAGAAATCATGGGATCATACTTGCTTGCTTTGATTAATAAACACATATATATCATGAGCATATAAACTGTAAATGAACTATAAGAATAGATCCCTGCTCATGCACTTAAACAAACAAGTTAGTCTTTTAATCGATTTGTCACTCAATTCACCAAAATCTACTTGAGGGCCTAGATGCACTTTCACATACGTTTACACGTATTCACTTGTCCCATACTCACCACCGTATGGTCGGCGTTTGCGTGCCCCATATCATTGCCATATGGGGTGCCCCTGAGTAGGCCACTCCTCAGGGTTAAGCGACCGTGATTAGTAAGATCACACGGCAGGAACTCCGCACTCCACATCAGGCGGCAGATGTCGACAAGCCTCAAAGACAAGCCCAACGGGCTAGCCAATGGACAGGTCGCCCTCCCGAACAATCAGTGAACGGGGCCCCTCACACAAGCAAGCTTGTGCAAGTCAGAGTCATAATGCCATATCTTACTGAATTTAACTTACAATCATATCTGATCGGAGGTGCGTCGTTACTGAATCGCAAGTTTAGCATAAAGTAAATACACAACTCTAGAAGTTAGTTTACTAGGGCCACCTCATAATAACCTCATAACTACCCACTAGGGCACTCTAACTGGGTTCAACTCAACACCTGTGATGTCCTGAGGATATAAGCTCTGATACCAGCTGTGACGGAACAGCCCTACTTAAACTGACTCAAGTGTGATCTGTAGTGTGAAACACTGACACGTCACACACCTGGGTCAGCATAAGTCCGAGGTTCCATCTAGTTCACACTGTCAGCTGTTCTCATCACATATACTCAGGATCCCAACACAAGAGGAAACATCACAGATATTGCACAGGTAAAATATACAATATAGATAGGTAAGATTTATACAAACCAGAGTAGCTCAAATTTAAAAATTACACAGGTTCTAAGTTCAGCAACAGTTAAACAAGGTAATTAAACAAACTAACATCAGCTCATGTCGTGCCCTGACATGACTGAGTCCACGGGCGACCACAGCGCCGGCAACAGCCTACTCCTTGGGCTCAGCTGCAACAAAGAGTCAAAGAACCCTGAGTACAAAGGTACTCAGCGAGACTTACCCGACAGACTACGCTAAAGGATCACAAGGGNTTGCCATATGGGGTGCCCCTGAGTAGGCCACTCCTCAGGGTTAAGCGACCGTGATTAGTAAGATCACACGGCAGGAACTCCGCACTCCACATCAGGCGGCAGATGTCGACAAGCCTCAAAGACAAGCCCAACGGGCTAGCCAATGGACAGGTCGCCCCCCGAACAATCAGTGAACGGGGCCCCTCACACAAGCAAGCTTGTGCAAGTCAGAGTCATAATGCCATATCTTACTGAATTTAACTTACAATCATATCTGATCGGAGGTGCGTCGTTACTGAATCGCAAGTTTAGCATAAAGTAAATACACAACTCTAGAAGTTAGTTTACTAGGGCCACCTCATAATAACCTCATAACTACCCACTAGGGCACTCTAACTGGGTTCAACTCAACACCTGTGATGTCCTGAGGATATAAGCTCTGATACCAGCTGTGACGGAACAGCCCTACTTAAACTGACTCAGGTGTGATCTGTAGTGTGAAACACTAACACGTCACACACCTGGGTCAGCATAAGTCCGGGGTTCCATCCATTGATCACTGTCAGCTGTCTCATCACGAATACTCAGGATCCCAACACCAGAGGAAACATCACAGATATTGCACAGGTAAAATATACAATACAGATAGGTAAGATTTATACAAACCAGAGTAGCTCAAATTTAAAAATTACACAGGTTCTAAGTTCAGCAACAGTTAAACAAGGTAATTAAACAAACTAACATCAGCTCATGTCGTGCCCTGACATGACTGAGTCCACGGGCGACCACAGCGCCGGCAACAGCCTACTCCTTGGGCTCAGCTGCAACAAAGAGTCAAAGAACCCTGAGTACAAAGGTACTCAGCGAGACTTACCCGACAGACTACGCTAAAGGATCACAAGGGCATGCAAGGTTGTGAAGTTTAATAGCAATAAACAACTCTAGCTAAGCATAACTTAACTAATTACTATTCTAATTACCAAATTTTAATTTGATAAGATAAAACCCTGTTTAGCTAGGTGAACCAACCACTACAGCCAAACAGTAGGAATATTAAGGCATAAGAGCTGAACATTACATAAACATGCAATAAACTATCTGTCAAGATCAAGCATGTATCAAAACCGTGACACTCGGCGATTCGAATCAATTTCAACCCTGCAGGGGACAATCTGGAACACACGCCGCGTGCGCGTCCCCGGAAGGCCACACGAAGCTACCTTTCCCGCTGCGGCCACCATTGCTTGAACTGTGCCCACATAGCCCGGGGTCGCATCCCCATTCCCTACACAGTGCCCGGGCAAAGGCATGTGGGTTACTGACTACGACCCCGCCAACATTCCTCGCCAGACACGGTGAGTCACAGTTCAACCGTTAGTACCACAGAAGTACATCAGTTTCCCGGCTCCCTATACCAATTTGTGCCCAGTACGTTCAAAGCTTGACCAAAGGCAGACCATCCTTTCCTCTACTGGGCCGACCCGCGGGCCCGGCCCATTCTCCTTCTCTCTCTCTTTTTTCTTCTCCACCAGCCGGCCCGGCCCACCAGGCCCCCACTCTCTTCCACTGCCGCTAGGCGGCCATCTGGGCCCGGCCCAACTGCTCCTCCCTTTGGCCGCCGAACGGCCTAGCCCGTCACCGCCTTCCCTTTCTTCCTCCGCGCGCCGACAAGCGCGCTCGCCCGCGCGCTTGCGCCTGAGCGTGGCAAGGACGTGCCCTGTCGGCGGCCAAATCGACGACGGCGCGACCCTCGACTCCTACGAACTCCACAGCCAACTGTTCAAGCACACTAGGGATCCATCCCCGGCCGAACCCCAAATCGAGGATGGCCGGGACCCCCACCCCCCTCCCCCCGGCAAGCACCCGGCGGCGGCACACCCAGACCACGGCGGCGCAACGGCGTTCCGGCCAAACAGGGCACCGAACAGGACCACACGTCCCACGATGAGCTGCGCAAGAGCCTCAGGAACCTATCTAGGGGGTTGGACGGCAACGAGAACGGGCGGAAGGTGTAGCTCACCGCGGGCTCGATGGGAAAAGGGTCGGTGGCGATCGTAGAACTCGGTGAACGACGGTTGCGAACGAAGAACCTGGGCGTGGGCAAGCTGGAGCAGTAGAGGCGATCCTAGAACGCTCGCTTGCGAACGGAATCAAACGAGGAGGCGGTGATGGCGGCGGATTTGGTGGCAACGGCAGTGAGGTCAGAACGGCGACGAGAACAAAACCGAGGAAAGGAACATGACTGGTTCGGCTCGGCCTTCTCCTTTCCACGGGCGGCGCAAAAGCCAGCAGCTGCATGCTGCCCAAGCGCTGTGCTTCGTCCACGCCGGCGCGTGGCGCGCACGAACTTTGGCGCGCGGCCAAGAGCGGCGGGGCGGCGGCGTCAGCCGAAGCTCGTCGAGCTTCAGCGCAGGGATCGGCCTGCACCCGCGCCCAAAACTTCCCCCGATCTCCTCAACCATTTGCCACCCGTAGCATCACCTAAATCGAAACTTGTAGAGGGCACATCCAACTTCAATTCCCTTTATACAAACTTGTCCCAAAACTCAACCAAAATGGAGATTCTCAACTCTGAAGATCAGCCTAAAAACCGGACGATAACTGAACCCGGGCCCGACATTCTGAAACCCATCCAGACCAGCAGATTAACTCACCTTTTTCTTCAAATTTCAAATGTGAAACCTTGGAACTCAAAACACGAAAATTGTAGCCCAAACATCAAGCTACAATTTCCCTAATATGACTTTGGTCTAAACCTCAACAAATTTTGAGATATGGCTCATTGAACCTTAGCCCAAAAGGCTGACACTTGCTGAATCTCGTGAAAACCTGCAAATTCAACCCGATTTTTCTCCACATTCTGAATGTAAACTTTCAAATCTCCAAATACAAAAGTTGTAGCCTATATATAGACCTTCATTTTCTCTAATATGGCCTTGGCTGATTCTGCTTGGATCAGAAGATAAACCGCACTGAATTTGACCCTTTTCAACTACTCGTTTTCAGAAAATATTCAGCCAAGTTATCCTTTGAAACAGCAACCATCAAGCCCCTTTTTCTCCATATTTCACATGTAAACTTTTGAAACTCCCAATGTAACTCTTGTTGCTGGTACATTACGCTTCATTTTCTCTTATACACTTATTTGCTAATTTTACTCAGTTTGGAAACTACAAGGCCTTTACTTTGATCAAAATTCAAACTCAAACCCTTCCTTCCAAAATCCCTTTTTCTCTTTTTTTTATTTAACTTTCCCTAATCTCCAATTAAGCCTTAAAGACTTTGCAAAATCATCCAAACAGTGTTTAGAAGCTTAATGAACACAGGAGTGTTACACTGGGCCTGTTTAGTTCGGTGAGAAAGTTTGCGAAATTACTGTAGCAATTTTAAACCGAAGATTAGGAGGACTAAACATGATCTAATTATAAAACTAATTATACGGATGGATGAAAAATCGCGAGATAAATCTATTAAGCCTAATTAATCCGTCATTAGAGATTATTTACTGTAGCACGACGTTGTCTAATCATGGCCTAATTAGACTCATTAGATTCGTCTCGCGAAGTTACCCGGGGTTATGGAATGGGTTTTGTCATTAATCCACGTTTAATACCCTTAATTAGTGTCCTAACATTTGATGTGACGGGTGAATAGTGAAAAGTTGCGAAACTTTCTCAACTAAACAGGGCCTTCTGTCACCCAACCACCGATTGAAACGGCGGTCTTCGTATGATACGGCGGCAAGGTCTAAAACAGCCGTATGAAACGGCGGGTAAAAAAACGCCGAATCAAACGGCAATATGCTACAGTAGCCAAGCAATACTGTAGCATATCGCCGATTCAATCGGCGGGACCTCTCTCCCCTGTCAAAAAAAATCATAATTTTTTCATATGAACTTGAATGGAGCTAAAATTTCTAAAAAATTGTAGATCTCGACAAGATCTACAACTTTATAGTTGAAATTTTTTTCATTTGAAATCATCTTCATGTTCAAATAATCCACACAATATTTATATCTAAAATTTGAATTTTAGATCTGAACATTGTCTTATTATTTGAGCACCGAAATAATTCGTAATAAAAAAAAGTTTGAACAATAAAGTTGTAGATCTCATCGAGCTTTACAATTTTCTTATGAAGCTTATCACCAACCAAATTCATATGAAAACATTATAATTTTTTGAAGATGTGTTGTCCAGAGAAAGAAAATTCTTCTGGTTCATTAGAAAATTCTTTAAAAACTTTTTGTGTGATTTAAGAACTTATTTAAAGATTGCAGTGAAAAAATAATTGTGTCCGGTCTTTAAGGAAAATTCCAAGATTCTAGATCTGTTGATGTGTTCTGAAATTACTCACGTAAAATAAACCAAGGCCTTGTTTAGATTCGCAAAAAGAGCCCAATTCGATCAAAAGCAATCGCATTGAACTTCGTGCCCTCTCTCTACTTTTTCAATTCCCAAGAGAATCTGCTCCAGTAAATTCGATCAAATTCACCCAATCTAAACAAGGCCCAATTCTTCATGATTCTCATTCTCTACGTTGGCCTGTCACTGATGTGTCAGTTGTCACACGAGCTGCCCCCTCAACGGAAAAAGGGTTCGTAACTTTCAAGGCCTTGTTTAGTCCGCGCAACTTGAGTTGCAATTTTACTGTAGTAATTATAAACCTAAGATTAGGAGGACTAAACACGATCTAATTATAAAACTAATTACACGGATGGACGGGAAATCGCGAGACGAATCTATTAAGCCTAATTAATCCGTCATTAAAGATTGTTTACTGTAGCACGACGTTGTCTAATCATGGTCAAATTAGGCTCATTAGATTCGTCTTGCAAAGTTAGGGGGTTATAGAATGGGTTTTGTCATTAACTCACGTTTAATACTCCATGCATGTAAGATTCCCTTTTATGAATAGTGAAGTTGGATGAATAGTGAAGTTTGTTATGAAAACTAAACAAGGCCTAAACAAAAGATTTGCGGAAAGATCTGCACTCAGAACCAACCATCAAACGATGCACGAGCACATGGCCGGCACCCCATCACCTCCTGCCGCGACGCGTAGATTTATCGCTAGCTGAAGCGGTTAGCGAGGCACGCTTCACTAGGCTAATGCCGTGTCCGTGGTTGTATCTAGTATGTAGTATCCTATGCCGCGGACGGCGCAGATCCGGTTCCTTCGCCGGCGAGTCCAGCGACCGACGGCCCCGATCGCCCGACCCGCCGCGGGCGTCCCATGCCCCGCACATTGGCGTCCCGCCACCACCGCGATCGCATCGGCATCGCCCGCGGCCCCGCAACAGCGGCGCGAAGATCTCGTCCCCCGCGCTTCGGGCCCCACGGAGACTGTGGAGATAGACCGATGGGGCCAAGTGGGTGTTCGATCCGCTTGCCCTTTGCGGCCGCTCACGCGCGCCACACGTGACTCCCGTGCGCTCGCCGCCGCTGCCTTTGCCGCGCGCCCGCTGCTGCCTCCATAACCGTAACTCCGTTTCCACTTTCCCGCTTGGTCTGCAGTAGCAGCTACAGTTGCGTGCCTCCATTAGCTAAGGGTCAACCCTCAACCGGCCAAGCCGCTCGCACCACGCGGTGGGCGTATCTGTCAGGTGGGTCCGATGGGTGGGTGGCCCGCGAGTCAGAGTCACTGGTGGGGTGGAGTTTGGTGGAGCGGATAAGTAATCACATGGTTAAAGGACCATTTGGGAAATTGGGAGTGGTTTATTGTTACCTGGCGGGCGCCGGAGGGGAGGGGAGGGAGCTTGAGCTCGCTGCTAATGGCGGAGAGCGACGGGGGCGAGGCGGCGAGCCCGAGCCCTGGTCCGAGGGCCGGCGGCGGGGCGAGCCCTGAATCGCGCCCGCCGCGGCCTCAGCTCACCAAGTCGCGCACCATCTCCGGCTCCGCCGCTGCGTCCATCTTGGCCGCTGACAGGGTAGGAAGAGGAGGAGTAGGAGCTGATGGTGCACGGGACAGCATCCTCGTTCGCCGCTCCTCCACGGCGCCCCTGCCTCCACCTCCGGCGTCAGCGGCTGGGGCGTCTCCGGGGCCGCGGCGGCTCACCGTCGCCGTGGAGGACCCCTCCTACGCGGCGCCCAACGGCGGGGTGCTGGACCGCGACTGGTGCTACCCGTCGTTCCTCGGGCCGCACGCCTCGCGGCCGCGGCCACCACGGCATCAGCCGCAGGCCCCGACGAGTGCCGACCGCCGGAGCGCTAACCTCACCGCGCCGCCGAGGGTGGTGGTCTCGCAGAGGGAGGAGGAGAAGAGCCTGGCCTCCGTGGTGAAGCGCCCGGCTCTGCTCGAGGAGCGGAGGCCGCTGACGCCTCCACTTCCGCCCCCGCGCGCCCCGCGATTTGATCTCTCTCCGTATCTCCCACTCGTAAGTCTAGCTAGCTGTAGCATGCCTCTGCCATAAAAGCGGTCCTAACTTTCACAGCTGATGTGCTATTTTGGTCCATTTCCCTTGAGTTATTGCAGTTGCTGGTCATAGCTTTCACAAGCTCTACCCTCGCTATTTGGCAATGGACCAAAGTTATGGGACTTCAGGTTATCTCTTTGATCTGTGAAACTATGTTCTGCTAACTGCTTTGCATCAGTGTCCATTCTGCTCACAGTTTAGAAGTCATCCATATTTAACCAGGAAAAGATCAGATCATGCAGTGAGGGCAATGCTGGGGACCGTGAGGGTGCTGAGAAGGTGTCTTGGATTGACAGGGACCATGGCTCTGCTTTTATCAACTCAGGGAATTGGAATTTAGCTCCGCCTAGCACCATCTTTGCTCTTGCCGTTCCATTATTTCTGTTTAAGTACATTGATCAGCTCCGACGGAGACAAACAAATTCCCTGAGGGTGAGAAGTAGCGAGGAAGAAGTGCCTCTCAAGAAGAGGATTGCCTATAAAGTTGATGTGTTCTTCTCAGGACACCCATATGCAAAGCTTCTTGCCCTCCTATTAGCCACCATAATTCTCATTGCTTCAGGTGGGATTGCACTGTATGTTGTTAGTGGCAGTGGATTCCTGGAGGCTCTTTGGCTTTCGTGGACTTTTGTGGCAGATTCTGGAAACCATGCCGACCAGGTTGGCGTGGGGCCAAGGATTGTGTCTGTGTCAATTAGCTCTGGGGGCATGCTGGTTTTTGCTACGATGCTTGGGCTCGTGTCAGATGCAATATCAGAGAAGGTGGATTCTTGGCGTAAGGGGAAAAGCGAGGTGATAGAGATCAACCATATACTAATCCTTGGATGGAGTGACAAGCTGGTAATGTTCTGATGGAAAACCGCTTTATTATGAAAAAATGTATGGTAGAAATATGCAGTTCATTTTTGTACTTTAATATCAATGAGACAAGTCGTGCAGCAAACACCAAATTCTGTTTTCGTTAAAGTTAAGAAAATTGAATAATTTGGCTTACGGTATCTGCACTGTGGACCAGGGCTCTCTTCTGAAGCAGCTAGCTATAGCAAATAAGAGTATTGGTGGTGGTGTAGTTGTTGTTCTGGCAGAAAGGGACAAGGAAGAGATGGAGATGGACATAGCAAAGCTAGAATTTGACTTCATGGGAACATCTGTTATATGTAGAAGTGGCAGTCCTCTAATTCTCGCAGACTTGAAAAAGGTAGAAGCTTAACAGATTATTCTTATATTGTTGTCTCTGCTCCATGTACAATGCAGCACTCCTTTTGATGATGCCATCTCATTCCATATTAAGATCTCAAATAGCATATCACAATTTTTTTGGCAGGTTTCTGTTTCTAAAGCACGTGCTATTATCGTTTTGGCATCTGATGAAAATGCAGATCAAGTTAGTAGTTTTGTTCTCCACATGTTTAATACCTTTTGGAGCTAACGTATCATATTATTGCATATCCTAACGTTCTTTGTGTCCCCTAGAGCGATGCACGAGCTTTGCGAGTGGTGCTGAGTCTGACTGGAGTCAAGGAGGGTCTAAGAGGCCATGTTGTAGTAGAGATGAGTGATCTTGACAATGAACCTTTGGTGAAACTGGTCGGAGGTGAACTAATTGAAACAGTTGTTGCTCATGATGTGATTGGACGTTTAATGATACAGTGTGCACTTCAACCTGGCCTGGCGCAGGTACATCTCCGTGTTATTATTGTTGTATAATGAACAATGTAACCCCTATAATTTTCCTTGAATCTTGCTGTTTTGGGATCCCTATATTGTATTTGTATCGCCTCTTTTTACACAAATACACTTGTATAAAGAAGACATTGCTGCTGCTGCAAATTTACATATATCGGAGTTCAAAACTCGTAATAATAAAGGCATTACCTACATGCATTACAGTTGTTAGCCGTTTGACCCCATTTTTTAAAGCTTGGTAGCTGCTAATATTCCATTGTTCACTTCTCGTGTGATTGAAATTCGAAACTACTGTGCTGAATCGAATTTTATTTGTTCCTAATTGTTAACCATCAACCACTTTTGCAGATATGGGAAGATATACTGGGATTTGAAAATGCAGAGTTTTATATTAAAAGATGGCCAGAATTGGATGGCATGCGGTTTGGGGATGTGTTGATCTCATTTCCTGATGCTGTACCCTGTGGAGTCAAGGTTGCTTCAAAAGCCGGAAGCATCTTAATGAATCCTGATGATGAATATGTTTTAAGAGAAGGTGATGAGGTCCTTGTTATTGCAGAAGATGATGATACTTATGCTCCTGCCCCACTACCAGAGGTGAATTTCATCACTTCTACTTAAGGTTCAATAATAGTTGCAATCCCGTAGTCACTATCTATCGTGCAACTTGTTTCCTTTCACCTTGAGTTTTACCTCATACATGTGATATATTTTCAGGTAAATAAGGGCTTTCTGCCTAACATACCGACCCCTCCCAAATACCCAGAGAAGATTTTGTTCTGTGGTTGGCGCCGTGACATCCATGATATGATAATGGTAATTTTACTAAAATATTTTTCCTAATTGAAGTCTAATAAATCATATTTTTGGTAATGAATTTCAGTGCTTTTATTAGGTTCTGGAAGCATTTCTCGCTCCAGGTTCAGAATTATGGATGTTCAATGAGGTACCGGAGAAGGAGAGGGAGATAAAACTGACTGACGGTGGTTTGGACATATGCGGGTTAACAAACATTAAGCTTGTACATAAAGAAGGGAATGCTGTCATCAGGCGGCACTTAGAAAACTTGCCTCTGGAGACATTTGACTCTGTGAGTACAAATTACTCTCTTCTAGAGATATTCTGAACAATCTTTTATTTAATAAAAGAAATAATTCTGTGTTTGCAATTATGTGCTATAGTCCATTTAGTGCATGTACTAAATCGCTTTGACATCTTATGTTTAGATCTTCACCAGATTACTGAAATAAACGTTTGGAGCCTGCAAGTTGGTTTCTTTGCATAGAATTAAAGCACTAGTATCATGTTCATGATGTGATCTATATTTCTTCATTTGTTTATTTACCTCCGCGGAAGTACCTCCAGTGCTAACTTTGAAACCACAGATTTTAATTCTTGCAGATGAGTCAGTGGAGGACTCCATTGTACATTCTGATTCACGTTCTTTGGCTACACTTCTTCTAATTCGTGACATTCAGGTGAGTATAAAGCAGCTTGGTATCATAACAGACACAGCATAAATGAATGACTTCTGCATCATCGATGTGTGCCTTCTTCTACAGTCTAAGCGTCTTCCATCCAAGGAGCTGAAATCACCTCACCGTTACAATGGATTCTGTCACAGCTCCTGGATTCGGGAAATGCAGCACGCATCAGACAAATCTATAATCATCAGTGAAATACTGGACTCCAGGACAAGGAACCTTGTATCTGTCTCCAAAATCAGTGATTATGTTTTGTCAAATGAACTTGTAAGTATGGCACTAGCAATGGTAGCTGAAGACAAGCAAATAAACAGAGTTCTTGAAGAACTTTTTGCTGAGGAGGTACTTTCTAAATGCATTGTCCTCCACTATCTGTTGACTACCCAGCTTGCCTTGCCTGCACCTAAGTTTTTATCCTTTGCATGTTACAGGGCAATGAGATGTGTATTCGATCTGCTGAATTTTACCTGTATGAGCAAGAGGAATTGAGTTTCTTTGATATAATGGTTAGGGCTCGTGAGAGAGAAGAGATTGTGATCGGGTACCGCCTTGCTAACGCAGACCAGGCAATCATTAACCCAGAACATAAGTCTGAGATTAGGAAGTGGTCACTAGATGATGTCTTCGTTGTCATCTCAAAAGGTGACTGATTTTCAAGAGCATCTTACCTTTTCTGTGTAAGTGTATATTCTAATGCTAATCCATGCTAATTGAAATGATAACCGGGCAAACATGCTGTAAAGTACAGTCCTGATCTAAACATTAGCTCTGTACATGATAAGTTGTAGCATTCAATTGATCTCGGCAAAAACAATTCATTGTCTGCGCCTGGAATTTTTGTTGTAGCAAATGATACAATGAAGCGATTCAGCAGGTCACTTGTAATCCTTTGAATTGCACGTGGATTATCAAATTTCAATTGCAGAAGTAATATTGTAGGACATGCAGTGTGTCCTGTTGAGGCTACATTTGGTTAGTCCTGCATTTTTGTCAAGAATTAAATTACTGGCAGTCAGAAATAGGGGTAGCTCCATTATGAGTCTGATGCTTTTCTACATACGATGCCAGATTGTTGTCATCGGGCACCTAAATGGCTAGAATGCTAGATTGGCAGTGTTGATGGCTATAATTTTTTGAGAATGACATGGGGTTACTATTGCCATGCCAAGTGCTTCTTACATCAACTTTTCCGATGCATGAGAGTTTGTGTTCCACAGTATAAAACTTCAAACCACGATCAATCTGAATTATCTGTTGCTTTCCATATCTATGCTGGACATTCAGGTGGTGGGGGATAGTATATATTCACTTCAACATGCGTCAATATTATCACACTGGAACATAGCTGACTGTACAATGCAGACCGAGAGGCACATGGTTTATATATACAGGTTTCGTCGTCTCCAAGTACATAATATAAGAACATTGTTCTTTGTCTGTGTATCAAGTAAATTAAGTTACAGGGGGGACGACCAAACAGAAGCAATTCTGCAGCTAAAATTGCATACATCCCACTGAATCCTTCAGTTCCGCAAGCTTATCTGGAATTCTCCGCTTGCATGGACCTCCTTGACCCTCCTATCGTATGTGTAGAGCCTCCATCCGGAGTTCTCCGCTTGCATGGATCTCCTTGACCCTCCTATCGTATTCATCTTCCTCTTCCTCGTTCTCCTCTGGTCTGTGTTCCTCTTCCTTTTCTTCCTCCTCATCCGAACACTCGTTGCTCCACCCATAGCCTGATCTGGATGATTTTGGCATGGTCCTTGCATCTTGGACAATCTTCATGATTTCTTCTGACGTTTGGTCTGAATAAGAAGGCACCCTGCTATCTCTCTTGTAGTACATGGCTTGTGCTGGCTCTGTGAGTTCCCGTGGCAGGTTCTTTAGGAACCATGGATGGCTCTTTATTTCTTTCATTGTGATTCTCTGGAAATAGCCGTAAAAGGTATGGCATCAATATTCAACAACATTACTATGGTTCATACTATACCACTTGTATTAAGATGTATCATGACTGTCATTTACAGGTTGAGATCATTACCCTCATTGGATTGGCAACAAAGATACGGGCAAGAAGTTGCTTGCAATCCGTAGATATGTGGACATAATCTGGTATCGTGTATTGCACTTGCATTATTTGCTGCAGGTGAAGAGTGACTGGAATGAGGGTAAAGTGATGTGGAGAAAGGGAAATGGTAAAGACATTGGATGCTATAGTAGCATTAACTATAGCTTGTCACCTGAATGGTCTTGCGTATATTCTTGGGGTCATCCGGGTCTTCAAATGGGTATGCTCCCACAAGCATGACGTAAAGAGTCACCCCACAGGACCATACATCTGCAAGCTACATGAACAAGTACCACTATTATCAACTAGTGGAGCTGAGTAATACTCTCTTGTCAGATAAATATCAACTGACTACTTTAGGATAGAGTGAATCACAAGGTCAGGGGTTAGATGTTCGTAAAAAAAAAGGGTCAGGGTTTAGATTTTTCGGAATGGAATTAGATGAAGGAAATAAGAGTCACCAACAAAGCTTCAATGTCAGTAATCCCTACAGGAGTCTGTGGTATCTAAGACAAATTGATGTTTAATTGATCAGGTGGATTTCATGTGGGCAATCTGTTATGCTGTCGTATTATTAGAAATAAATTAATAGACCAGTGTGTGAGTTGCTTGTGGGTTGCGATAAATCACATTAGCATAAACTGTAAAGACATCAACCCTAAACACATCACACACAAAAGACTAGTCATAAGAATCAAGAGGAAAGAAATAGGTGCTCCATGGGCATATTATGTTCAAGAAGGAAGTCAGAGAAGCATCAAATCGCAAATAGGGCCAGTAACCTTATCCAAGTTAGCAATATGGCATACTCCCTCCGTCCTGTAATATAGGGCATTCTAGCAATTTTAGGACATATTAAGGACGAAGACAAATGACCAATGTACCCTTGGTTATTTGGTGGTTTGGTTGTTAATATCCTAAAATCATGGCTGGCTATTCAGTTGCCGCAGCAGTAACTAAGCAAGTAATTTACTCCCTCCAGGTAATGAGGGGGGGAATAAGGTAAGTGCATAAATGAAAGCTTTTAATGCTTATCTAAGGAATCCTACAATGCCTTATATTTGGGTACAAAATTCAAACCCCAGAATACCCTATATTTCAGGACGGAGGGAGTACGCATGAAACCCAATGTTTGGCCAACTGGTTGTGCAGGTATAAACTGCTCTAAGAAACTTCTTACAAGAAAGTCGGCACAATGAATTTTCCAATATAACGAATCTTCATATAAAGCCATCAAACTAACTGCTACCCATGATAGAACATTTACAGCAATATAAAGTGAACTCACACTTGGGTTGCACAGTGCACATGTTCATTGTATTGTTCTTTATTGATTTATCAGTTGTGTTTCCTGCATTCTGACAACTAGACTCAACAAATGATACTAGTGTTAAGCTGTTTCTAGGGGGAAAAGGCAAGATGGACAATAAGACTGCAGAAAATTCCTCCTTAGAACCTGGCTTCTAATGAACATATCACAACGTATCAAACCATGTCGATGTTGTTGACTTTTTATAGAAAAGAAACTAAAAGCTGAATCCCTCAGTTCAAAGGCGTTCCATCTCAACGAAACATGGAAAATCTGTAGGAATAAGAACCTCTTCTGTGAATGGATGGTCTGTCATCAAACAGCTCCACTCCATTTTTCCGATGTCAACATCCCTTGTGACAAACCAAACAGAAGATGTTCCAGCACCTCATGCTGACAATGACTCCTCATCCAAATCAGAAACATCTATCAAGAGAATTTCAGATCCTTTGTTGTTTCAGCACTCGGGACTATAGCTAATAAAGAAATGCACTATCAAAGAATTGCCAAGTCCATCTAGTAGCCAAAACAGACTGTCCACCAACTGACCAACAGCATGTCATCAAGACAGAAACAAAGAGGTTTGGCACATGCACTAGAATTTTACAGACTTGTTTTAGTTTATTATGATAAATGACCAAGTTGATTCGGCCAGAGAACACATCAACTTCCAAGTTCCAACACAAACTACTTATTATTATTTGACAAATAAGTCTACATATCAGATATTTCCTAAGATTTTTCCCTGCTTATGCAAAATGGCATAATTTCAGAAGGAGAAACTTTTCTTTTGGAATGATTGATCATTCGACCTGACTTTTCATTACTTTGAGAAGCCAAGCATGTAACATCACAATCATGGACAATTGTACCCCCACTATGTGGTTGGAATGGGGAAGTCTAGCTACAATCGTTTGGTTTATGCACCTAGAAAAGCTGGGTGAATTATGTTATACTAGAACACTGCAAATCTTCAAAGGATTTTTCGTGTTCAACTCGCATCTTAACATTTCACATATGAACACTAGAGCAAGGCTTTGCACAAAGTGCATCAATGCTATATAAAGATTGCAAAGACCTAACAGAATATCACGCAAAGGTGTAATGGGAACAAGAAAAGCATAGTTCACAAAAGAAACAAGGGGAGATAAGCTCACCTTTCCATCATACTCGCGACGAGATAGCACCTCAGGTGCAATATATGCTGGTGTTCCCACTGCTGATTTGGGTCTTGAATGCAACACTGATGACTGCCCAAGACACGGCAAAAGAATAATTAATGATAATTTCTAGAGATGTCAATAAGAGCAGTGTTATAGTATTAACCATGGATCCAGAAAACCACCTTGGAATAGCCAAAATCACATATCTTGAGCCGTGGAGCTGGACTACCATCCAAGAGAACATTCTCCAGCTTCAAATCTCTATGGCATATTTGCTGGTATTTGAAAATTTGGTTCTCAGAATAAATTATGGAAATAACAATATTAATATGAAGCTCAAACATCAAAGTACAGTTTTCACATCAACAAAAACCAGTGATTCCACTAAATAAAATGAAAACACGAGGTATACTAGTCTTTTGTCCTTAAAAAGGTAGAATGGGGTTTGTTTATGAATGATCAACGAAATATTTTGTTTGCATGTTTTGTACCATGTAATGGCAATAGCTCACGCCACAGATCAACTGCTGGAAGAAATACCGGGCCTGCATTAAACAGAAAAGAATTGAGTATCACTATTTCATCAAAGAATAACATAAACTCAGGAACAACAAACTCTGAGACCTCATCCTCACTAAACCGTCCACGATCACAGATTCGGTCAAAGAGCTCTCCGCCCGCTGCAAACTCCATCACAATCATAAGATGCGTTGGTGTAAGTATCACCTGCAGAATTGTTTTCCCCAAAACAATTAAAACCGAGTGATTCAGAAAAGGAGAAGAAAAGATGCTACTGAAGCTAACAGGGTGGAAGCACAAATCTGATTTCTTCATCCATCTAAACTTCCACAGCAGTTCAAACAGAAGACTTAGCGCCCTTTAAGACAATCGACACAGCAAACACAGACTAGCAAGTACTAAAGTTGAATGCATCCCTAACATCTAAATGTTTACCTAATTCGTAAGAAACACAAGGGGAGAATAGCCTTAAAGGAAAGGGACAAAGGATTCCCCACTATATGCAGGAAAAGTTGGTACCTAATTAAACAGAACCAATCAAAAGATTCCCCCACTAAATGCAGTTAAGAGGAATCAACAACGTCTCAAACTAACTACAAATATATTTCAAAAGATCCTTGGTCCGTCACCCTTTGAAGCCGCTCCCTAACACTAAAATGGCACCAAAAAATCTGTATAAAGAGAAAAGGCGAAGCGAAATGATCCAGATGGCAATTAAACGTTTCGGTCCACATCGACGAACCTCCTTGAAGCGAATGATGTTGGGGTGGCGCAGCGAGCGGTGGTTGATGATCTCCCTGTAGACATTCTCGTCAATCTGCGCAGCTCAGATCCCAAAAACGAACAGAATTAGAACCCCTTCGCAATCCACCCAGACCCAGTAATTAATCCGCCATCAAACCGAACAAACCGTAACACACAAAAAAAAAAGTTAGGGAAACCAACGAACCCGGTGGCCACGCTCGATGCACTTGACGGCGACGAGCTCCCGGGTCTCCCGGCTGCGCATCAACCGCGCCACCCCGAAATTCCCCGACCCGATGTCCCGCACCGCCTCGTACTTCTCCATGCCTACCTTCTCCGCCTCCGCCCGGGCTAGCAGCGGTCGTGGGCACCGCGCGTCCCCCGCGGCCTGAGCGAGCACGGTCCGGGGGCGCAGCCCGCGGGGTCCAAGGCGGCCGTAACCTGATCGCGCCTGAGTGGAGGGAGGAACGGGCCGGTACGGCACGACGGCGCAGGCGGCGGCGCGTGTGGGTTTGCGTTGCGGTGCGCGGTTGCGCCTCGTCGGCCGGCGGGTCGGTGCGTGTGCGTGAGGCGATCGGGGATTATATAGTGGTGGTGGTAGGAGCGCAGCGTGACGGGTAAGCCGCGCCAGCGTGAGAGCGGAAGGGGGGAAGGGAGGGGGGAATGGAAGGTGCCAAGGAGGATGGGGAGGAGCGGATGTCGGGTGGGCCCCGCCGTCTGTCCCCGCACCGGGCGCGTGGGCCGTGCGGGCCTGGCTGGCTTCGATTCGCCGCCGGATCCGACGTGTAAATTCGGTTTCGCTCGAATTGGGGTCGTCTTCTTTCGCGGTGTTGTTGATCAGGAAAACACCTTTCAGACTCGGACAGAGCCTCTTTACAGCCTTGGGCCCTGTTTAAATCAGCGAGATATAAAGTTCTGTCAAATTGATCAGGAAAACACCTTTCGCGGTGTTGTTGATCAGGAAAACACCTTTCGCGGTGTTGTTCGAAATGTATGCATGGAGATGCAATCTCTCAAATTTAAAGTTCTGTCATCTTTTAAAAAAACAAATATAAAGTTCTGTTTCAGATCCAGGAGCTAGCAGGTTTCTTCTACCGAAATTTATGTGAAATACTTTTATTCTTGGTATTCTAATCTTCGACAAATCATTTAATTTCTATTCCAGTCCCCCGGGCCGTATACTATTATTGTATATTTGTAGCGGTACATGGGAATCATGACAAACAATTCAAGGCCCCATGTGTGTTGGCAAATGAGTTTGGCTCTTTTACACTAAAATAAAAATGGGCTAACAAACTTGGATAAGCTTGGCTACAATACATATTTATATATCCATCACTGAGTCCTTTAGCAGTCTCGTCAAGTAATAAACTAAGCGCAATTATTATGTTGTGATTTTGATTATGCAGCGATACTCAGGAAAAGGGAACAAATTAATAAAGAACCTGGCTAGCTACTCAGTTCGCCACTACACATTCTGAAAAGTAACCTTTGTTTTCGATGCATCCTGTCATCATTCATGAACCAAATTAAGCTTAAGTTCAACTGAGCTAAACTTTGCAGTGCGCGCGAGTTTACACGACGACGCCATCAAGCTGAAAACAAAAAACAGGACGACAAGCAAAAGGGATCTATTACTGGTTAGTACTGCCGCCGCCACGTACAGCTAGCCTCTCTCTCTCTCTTTCCCATCTGTTCCCTTCCCCGGAAAACATGGGCGCCGGACAAATCATGGAGCCGGCCGGCCGGCGCTCTCATTCCGGTTCCATGTGAGCGTGTACGCACGCCATGATCAACCGGGCGCTAAAGGTAATTTAGGCGGCGGCTTTGTTTCTCGCACTGTCTCCTGCCGGTAATTAAGCATAGACAACGCGCCGGGCCGGCCGACACTATTCATGTCCGGGCGCCAAATGCCGTGGACGCCACACCACACCCACCGAACCACACGAGTACACGACCACACACGAGCCAAGTGTCGCGCGGCGCGTAGTAGCCCGTGTCAAATCGTGTATGGGCACGTACGCCGCGCAACTGCACGTATCCTTCGCCCAGCCAATTATTCCTCAGCCTTGCGTGACAGTTGAGGAGGGCGAGAGAGAGACGGACATGTGTGCGCCCCCGCGCGCCAAGGGCGGGGCCGGTGACCTGCCGACTCCGGGGAGTTGATGTGTGCCGCGACCGCGAGGTGGTGACCTGCGCGTCATGGTGTGGCGTGCGTACGTGGACCGTCTGGACTCTCCTCCTCCCTGCCGAGCCGTCATATGCGTGCTCTCGACCGATCGGCTGAGCCAGAGCTACGTATCGGTATGGAGACGCTAGCTGCTGCGTGCTGGAATGCTACTCGAGTTCGCCGATCGAATTAAGTTCGGAGAGATGCGTCAGGGGGTGGGCGATGTGGACTTGGCTTTGTGTTTGTTTGCATGGGGTGTGTGGCCGGCGAGGTGTAGCTAGCGACTGGAGAAGATCTTTGCGAGTGTCAATTAGATGTGTGATGGCACCAGCAGCTCGTCGTGTCTATCTATCTAATAGGCTGTAACATCGTCGGCGAGATATGTAACAAGGCATCGGAGAACAGTAGATCGGCAACCTTCATCAGCTATAGCAGACGTCTCTGCTTGAGCTTCAGTATCTATACACGTACAGTACAGTAGATGGAGCCAACGGACAGAGATTTGATTCGTTGGCACGAAGATACCAGCGGCTGAAAAATCCAGGTTCGACCCCGGACGCAACGCAGCTGAGACTATCTGCAATGGTACCCTCTATATATCACCCCCTAAAGCAGTATTTTAAGGATCCTTTAAAAATTTTCATCCTTCAAACAACAATGTGCTGCAACAATACCCTCCAAATTCATCCTCTATTTGTGGGTCCCACCTATCATTTCTTTTTTTCCGTCATTCCTCTCTACAGACGCTGTTGCTGCTCCCGCCATGGATGGAAGAGCGTCGGCGGAGGGCGAAGAATCAGAGCAGAGCACCATTGGAAGGAGACCAGCTAATATAGATCTAGCAGAGCTCGAGCTCGGGGAGCAGCACCTCCTCGGGAGAGGCCCTTGGCGAGGTACTGGGTGATGAGGGCCTGCTCGTACTCGAAGATCTTGTCAGCAATGGCCTTTCTCTGAAGATAGAACTCACGAAAGTCCTTTGAACGCTGGGCCAGCTTCTCCGGCGAGATGTCGGGGATTGGCTTGTGTGGCCTCTGGATCATGTGATCGATGAGCCCCTGCGGCAGCCTCTCCTTGATGTACTTCTTCCTCTTCCTCGCCGGCCACCGCCGCGCGTCCTCCGGCTTCTCCCCCTTCACGATCAGAGCCATCGCCTCGTTCTTGAGCCTCCGTATCAGGACTGCATCCGCGTCGACATCCTCCGGTTCCTTCCTCTTCTTGAGCGATGATGGAGCCGCAACCTTGATCTTCTCCTCCTCCAAGCCGCCGGCAGGCTGGGCAGTGGGCTTCTTCAGGTCGTCAGCCCCGCCGGACGCGATGGCCTCAAGCTCAGGGTCGACGCGCAGCCCCATCGCACGCGATCCAACCAAACAGATCGGCCTTGAGAGATCGATCGAAACTGATGGACTGCACGGGGAGAGAAATAGCTGCAGGCGGGGCGGCAGAGGCTATCGGCGGCGGCTCCCGGGCACGGGGAGTGGAGCGCGGGGCGGTAGCGGTCCCGCCGCGAGAAGGGGTCCGCGGCGGAGGCGTCGAAGCGGTCGGCGAGGAGCGCGTGGATGAGGGAGCCCCCCAAATTTGGGGGTGGGAGGAGCGGGCCTGAAGAATAGAGGGTGAGATACAGGGTGTTGCTGCAGGAGGATTTTGAGGATAAAACCTCTATATTTAGAGGAGAGGCTTGTTTAGAGGACACCGTTGCAAATAGTCTGAGAGGTCCAGTCCAGTGAAAGGGTTTTGCAAAATGAAGGGCCCGGCACGGGCACGGGCCTACCCTTCAGCGTTCAGAAGCATGACATGTGTGGCCACGTATAGCCTCGACCTCCCGCAGCATCCTATGATCGCGACGCAACAAAAAACTAATGTCGCTGGTGCGTACGTTTTGCTGTTGATCCCAGAAGAGAACGACAAGATATCAGGTAACATTGTCAAAGTGAAAAATATTACTCCCTCTGTTCGTTTATATATGACCTTGCTTAGCTCAAATCTGAGCTAACCAGCGACATATATAAACGAACGGAGGGAGTACTGCACCTGGAGTAGTCAATAACCAAAGGTCATGGTTTGACCGTTAAATTTTGGGACACCCAAATATGCAGGCACAAGTGGTGGGGAGTTAGTAAAATCGAAACAGCATCTGCCATTTTCTTTAACTGCTTTTTTTTTTAAAAAAAAATGGGAGTTCTTAGCGTTGAAGGTACTTAGCTCCAGGCCGCCATGTGGCCGGCGCGACGCAAGCGACAGGCAAAGGCCAGAAAGATCCAGCAGCTAGCCTGCGGCCGACGTGGCGCGCGCCACGACGGAACACGAACGCATGGCCGGATCCTGCCTCGGTCACGTACGAGCGGCCAAGACACTGGAATAATTCCAAGATTCAGAACCCAGCAGCAGGAATTTTTTTTATTTTTTAATCCTTTTTAAACAGAAATTTTAAAAAAAACCCCACCCGAACTGTATTTTCAAGAAATAACCCTTTTGGTCGCGCCACAAGCCGTGGCGCGACTGAAGAGGCAGTCGCGCCAGAGCATGTGGCGCGACTGGGGTGCCACGTCGGCCGTCCCGGCCGCGGGCGGCCAGGTCGGCTGCTGATGTGGCCAGACGAGTCGCGCCACATGCCTTGGCGCGACGCAGTCGCGCCAAAGGCCGTGGCGCGACTCGCCTGTATACAGCTCCCGAGCCCTTTCTTCTCCCTCCTCCCTTTCTTTCTTCCCAAAAACCTAGCCGGAGCTCCTCCGTGGCCGCCGCCGCCTCCACCTCCTAGATCGGCCATTCCCACCACGGATTTTAGTGGAAAAAGTGGGGAAAAGACTCCTGGAAGGTAACTCCTCCACTTTGTCCATGTACATTATGTGGAATTGGTTGATTTCCTTAGTTTTGGATGAGGTTAGGTTTAGCTAGGGTTTGACATGATTTGATGGATTGAGGACGGATTTGGGATGGTTTAGTTGTACTAAGTGGTGGATTTGGTTGTTGGTAACGCCTGTCTATCGTATAGATTTTCTTGCATGTGATGATTTCGTTGACATAACCATGTGGATGGTATTAGAAAAGAACTAAGTTAGTTTAACTTGGTTTTTTGGACTTTCTATTAATGTACCTTGCTATGGAAATATAGAAGTTGATATCATGCTTATGTGTATATATTGAAGTTCATGGTTATGTGTATATGGAAATACGAAATATGTGAAGTATATATGTGAATTTTGTTTGATATATGGCAAATGTGTATATGAAAATGTGAAATATATGAAGTATATATGTGAAGTTCATGGTTATGTGTATATATTCAAGTTCATGGTTATGTGTATAAGGAAATGTGAATTATGTGAAGTATATATGTGAATTTTGTTTGATGGCAATGTGAAATCTTTTATGAGTTGAGATGGCAATGTTTATGACGTGAGATGGCAATGTGAAATCTTGTAGCGTTTGTATGTGAAGCAATGTTCTTATTGACCACATGAAATTCATTTTCGTTTATGTGATGAAGGTCAAAATGGCGCGGCACGCACAATATCCATTGCTTGAGATGGCGTACGACGAGCGACACCGCGGGAGGATACTTGAGGAGCGTATTGAGGTTAGTTTGTGACTTTGTATCGAGTTAATGAATTTGGTGGGTGGATGTAGTCCAACATGGGGTATGATGATTTGTTTGCAGGTGTTGAATCCTCTACGTATCCGCACCCACAATCCTCTGGCGTGGGATGATAGGTACGCCCCATACCTTCGGCAAGCTGGTTTTCTTGCATTGGCGATGCTTGTGAAGGGTGGATTGCCGAAGATGGACAATGCGGCTCTTACCGCGCTAGTGGACCGATGGAGGCCTGAGACACACACATTCCACCTCCCTTGTGGTGAGATGACGGTGACACTTCAAGATGTTGCCATGCTTTTTGGTCTTCGCATAGACGGTCTAGCGGTCACTGGGACAATTGATCCTGCTGGTTGGCGAGATCGGGTGGAGATGTTGGTTGGTGTTCGTCCTGCGGATCCACCGGACGATCAAAAGGATAGGAAGACCACAGGAGTGAACTCCGCTTGGTTGGTGCAGCACTTTGGTACGCCCCCTCCTGCTGATGCTCCAGGTGGTGTTGTTGCTCGATATGCTAGGGCATGGCTATGGCACTTGGTGGCTGGGTTTTTATTTCCGGACTCGAGCGGGAACACCTTTTCTTGGATGTGGTTAGACATAATTGGGCAAGCTTGGGAGAACATCGCCACCTATAGTTGGGGTACTGCAGTTCTTGCATGGCTCTATCGCCAGATGTGTGATGCTTGCTGCCGCAAGGGTGCTAGTGCTAACATGGTGGGTTGTGCCTATCTTTTGCAACTGTGGATGTGGGAGCGGCTTCCGGTTGGTCGGCCGGAGCGGTATACATATGGGGTAAGATAAAATCTTTTGCTTCATTAAGTATGATATGAGATATTGTTAATTTGACATTATATTTGTCTTGTTGAAGCAATTACCAACTTATGGTGAAGAGCCTTTGGCCACTGTCGGTTATCTATGGCACAATATTCTCAATGTGCATGGAAACCCGGTGAGACGTTACACTGACTACAGCAACGCTCTGGACTGCCTCACTCCTGCACATGTAAGTTGTGTTTAGCACGTTCTTTGGTATTGAGGTTTATTTTCGTTGTCTGTTCTATTGTAATGGTTTTGGCATTGTTGGAAATTTATTTGATTCATGATACCTAGGTGAATTGGCGCCCTTATGATCGAGATGAGGTGCAAGCCATGGAGCTTAGTCCATATTGCATGATGAATCAAGATTATTGGCGCTCGGTTTGTCCCCTCATTTGCTTCTACATTGTCGAGTACCATATTCCAAGTAGAGTGATGAGGCAGTTTGGCTGTCTTCAACCTTACCCTCCAGAGTACATAAACACTAATCAAGAGCTTCATCGGTATGTTGTGTGTTTGTTGAGTTTATATTCTTGGAATCATGGTATGTTATATACTTGTATTTGATAAAGAATGTGTCTTGAATGTAGTATTGACCGTCGACGCGAGAGGGGTAGAAAGGATTGGGGCATGAAGCACCAAGGATATATTGACGCTTGGGATAGTCGTGGAGCCCACATTGTCATTGGAGGTCCACTTCACCGTGACCCCCCTTTTGAAAATTATTTGCAATGGTTGAGAGCGAACACAAGGCTTAAACTTAAGGTGGCTATGGATGCTGGTCCTGTCGAGGACCTACCTTCAGACCCAGAAGATGTGTTTGACCAGTATGACGAGATGACAAGGCAGGCCACGCAGACACAGCGGGGACCGGTGGAAGACTATATTGTAAGTTTGGTTGAATTGTTTGCTTATTTCATTAATGTAATTTGGTTTTGGCTACATTGTAAGTTTGGTTGAATTGTGATTAAATGGTTTAATTTTCACATGGCAATGATAGGGACAACAACTTGGTCGTTTTGCTAACGAGTCTCTCGTAGCATTGGGTGTGCCAATTGGGCATCCAGAAGAGGCGAGCAAGCTACGGGCCTTCGTACAGGTTAGATGGTAAAGTGCTTTTATCTCTGATTTCTAGCCTACCAATTTAACTTTATTGTGATTTTAGAGATTCCATCGTGGGTGCCGAAAAATGGCCCGCAAGTTGAATTGCATGGCCCCACGAGAACAAGAAGCGCCTGGTGGTCCCTCAAGTTCTGGTACACGTTCAGCTCCATCCACTAGGGGTACTAGGGCCGCCTCCATGAGTACAGGTGTGGGCCTGGTTTCAAACTAGTACTGTATGTGCATTTTTGGTTTTCATCATTGGTTTTTGATACAAAATGTATATTTGTTCATGCAGGGGCTCTCACCATTCCCGGCCCTAGTAGGGATGTTGACCCGGAGGAGGAGGAGGAGGAGGAGGAGGAAAATAGCTCGAACTCAGAACATGATGATCCTTCGTATGGTCAAGAAGAGATTGGTTCCTCACAGTTGCCTGATGCGCCATTTGATCCATCACAGGGCAGTCAGAGGCCTAGGAGGCGGGCACGACGGGATCACACAGATGTTGGCACCCCTAATGTGTTGCCTACCCATCCAGGACGCCAGCGTCGCAAGAAGAAGCCCTACACACCCAACCCCTCACGCCGCAAGTAGAGTTAGTGAAGTAAGATTATGTGATGGATATGTTTAGTGATGGACTCGTTATCTGATGGACTTGGGTCATGTGAAAACCTTTGTGATGGACTTATGTTTAGTGATGGACTTGTTATGTGATGGACTTGGGTCAAGTCAAAACCTTTGTGATGGACTTGTTATGTGATGGACTTGGGTCATGTGGAAACCTTTGATGCAATTATTATGTTATGTGATGGAATGAACTGAAAAGGACGCCAAAAAGTAACTATTTTTCAATCCGAACTTTAGTTTCATTTACAAGGGGAAAACATAGAAACACATATGACACAAACACCTCAGATAATAATCTTGATTGCGACTTGTGAAATTCTAGCACTAGGTAGCTTAAGTGAAGCCTTGGAACCTTATAAAGAGTTAGAAACTCAAAGACATTTGAATTGGACGAGTTTCCTTAACTTAGAATTGGTTTTCAGCCAACCACCGACTGTTGCGGTGGTGGTCACCGCAACAATCGGTCCTTGTAGGGCCGCCATGGCCACAAGGGGCAGAAGCCACCGACTGTTGCGGTGGTGGTACTCAGGTACCACCGCAACAGTTGGTCAAGCTATGGCAAGAGGAGCCCAGAGTCAGAAGACCACCGATTATTGCGGTGGTGGTACTTGTGTACCACCGCAATAGTCGGTCCGCCACTGGCAGAGACCAGTTCGTCTCTGGTTTGACGGACTGTTGCGGTGGGAACGGGGTTTATCCAACCACCGCAACAGTCGGTCATGTGTCCGTAACCGTTCGATTATGTTTTAAAAACACCACAAGAAGTTGCGGTGGTGGATCGAGAAAACCACCGTAACATTTGGTGGTCTCGGGGGTTAGTGTTATTAGCTCCTGGTTTGACAGACTGTTGCGGTGGGTGTTCTTCCCTACCACCGCAACAGTCGGTCCTCAGCACATCTCGTCCGTTTGATCTACCCGTCACTGAATCTTGGCCGTCCGTTTCCTTTTGAACCCTAACCGCTTCGGGCCGACCTTTTCCCTCAGTCAGTCCCAGCCGCCGAACCGTACGCCGCCGGCCACCCACATTGCAGCGCCGCCGCACCCTCGCACACGGCCGCCGTCACGCGCCGCGCCACCTTCTCCACATCCCCGCGCCGGCCGCCAATCTCCACTGTGCCTTCGCGCTCGCGCTCCACCAACTACGGCCGCGGCAACACCGTCTCGGGCCCGTTCTTCTCCGAGTGGCCCGGGATCCCTCATCTCACCGAGCTTCTCTCTCTCTTCCAGGGCGTCTTACAGGTGATTTACAAAATCCATCTCAATCTCTCAGCTCACACTCCTCTGTCAATGGATGGTTTCTAGATTTAGTGCTTGAGCATTTGAGCAATTGAAATTTATTTGATAATCATGGATGAACAGAACCGAAGTCATGGCTATATTATTGGGTTTCTTTCATTCTTGTATTATAGATGGATAAAAGGACCAAGATTGTAATCTTTGCTGCTGCTGCATTTATGCTGTTGTCAATGATGGCCCTCATTATTCAGTCTAGAAAACGTAAGCGATGTGCGAGAAGGATTGGAATTACCTATGGGCCTATGGAGGAAAGGGATAGGATTAGACTAGAATATGTAAACAACAAAATTTGGAAGGATGATACTGTTTGTCTGAACATTTTAAGACTTCATAGAGCCAAGTTCTTCAGATTCTGCAATCGTTTTAGAGAGCGTGGTCTACTAAAAGATACCATCCACCTTTGTGTTGAGCAGCAAGTGGGTATGTTTGTAAATACTGTGGGACATAACCTTAGGAATAGGTTAGTGCGAACTAATTTTGACAGATCGGGAGAAACAGTTAGCCGCTATTTCAACAAAGTACTGCATGCAATTGGAATGAATAAATGGATGCATGTGTTGGATTAGGCATTAGGTGATGAATGTATGGATGCAATCGATGATTAAAATTGATGATTGATGGGTTTCATAATGATCAATTTCTAGGGGAAATGCTGTCCAATTTTATCACACACACATCTACATGCCTCTCTATCACATCCCATTTACATCTCTTCTATGTGCTAGAGTTTGATGTCCAATGCCATATTCCTTTCAATTACTCGTCAAATCCTAAATGCTCTAGGACTTGTATACTTGTATGACACACACATATAAATGCTTATTAATGTTTATATATCTCTTTCTATCTCTTTCTTGCGTGCAGGGGGAGTTTGGTCTGCGTGAGTGCCAGAGGACAGGTGGTTGATCAGATAGTCAGTGGCAGTTGCTTGAGGCCAAGCCTCAGGTACTTTGTTTGGACGTTGAGGCCAAGCCTCAACAAAGGTCCGTGTCAGCTTTTTCTGAGGCAGTGGACTTCTTGACAGCTCAGAGATGGCTAGGACAAAGACTTAATTCATGCTATATAGACAGTGAGCATTTAGGAAGACAGTAAGCATTTAGAAAGACAGTGAGCATTTTGTAAAGACAGTCAGCATATATAGACAGTGAGCATGTGTCAAGACAGTGAGCATCTGTGAAGACAGTGAGCATTTGTAAAGACAGTCAGCATATATAGACAGTGAGCACTAATAGTATAAGTAGTGGTAGGGGCCTCAGAAACATGTCATTCATCATTTGATCATAAAGACAGTGAGCATATATAAAGACAGTGAGCATATAGAAAAAGATAGTAGGGGGGCTGATAATGATGCCTAGTTCCTCAACAAAATCATGATCATCAGGTCATGTTCCAGATAATTTCTAGAGTTAGACAATTTCATCATCGGCAAACAGAAAGGAGAGGAGGACAAATAAAAATAGTGAGCATGTCAAAAAACATTGAGCTTTTCTAAAGAGAAAAGCATATGTAAAGTCAGTGAGCATATATAAAAACTGTGAGCATATAGCAGTCACTGAGACAGCAAACGAAAACAGTGAGCATGTAAAAAAATCAGTGAGCATATCTTAAACAGGACAAGCAAAACTGAACCTATACTTGACATTAAGCATATATATGAGCATATGTAAACTGAACCTATACTTGACAATAGTGAGCATATATAAAAACTGTGAACATATCTGAAAACAGTGTGCATATCTTAAACAATAGCTGAAACAGCCATGTGGCCTTAGCAATGTGACACTAACAGCCATGTGACACTAACAGTTAGCATATGAGCACACTAACAGTTAGCATATGAGCACATATAGGACAGTGAGCCTTGTCATCAAAAAGACTTAATTCATGCTAGAAGATAGTGATCATATATAGGACAGTGAGCATTTTTAGTGAGCATATATTAAATTTCTGCAAAACTAAGAGCACTTGTCATCAAATACACTTAATTCATGCTTAGGTAAGGCCACTGCAGTAAGATAGTGAGCATATATACAAGACAAAAACAATGCTTGTCAGAGTAAGAAATGGCCTTTGCTCCTTAGATCCTATCACTAACAAAAACAATGCTTGTCAGAGTACAGAATATATAAAAATGCAGAACCTGACAACAGTCATTTCAGCAAGGCAACTAACTTACAACACCATGATAATCTCCCCGATGCAGCCCCCAAATCCCTAGGATATGACCAGGGCACTACCCAAATCCGGGTCTTGAACATCGAAACCACATTATCCAACCAGCACGGCGCAATGGGCAAAAGGTGAAAAGCCAAAATGGGGCCAAATCAGAACATTTCCCCTTCTCCATTTCCTAATCCTGCTCCTCTCATCCAAGCCAATGTGCCACTGTAGTGCTGAAGAAGCACCATCTCCCCTCACAATCAGGCATTGGAGCTTCTACGGAGTCAATCAAACGCACCTCACCTAAGTAAGAACAATCAAAACCAAGAAACCCTCCCTAGCATTAACCTAAAACCCGCTCTAAACCACCAGGGTTTATATAGCACACCAAAGAACCCTACTTTCTTCCCCCCAATCCAAGCATCTAGCACCCAAGAATCACAACCCAACAGCTAACCAGACCGGCGACGGGAGAGCTTCACTCACCTGAAAAACCCCGCGGCGGTGGCGGCACTGTAGCCGAGTGCGGCCGGGGACGCGGCAATGCGGCCGCCGCTGCTCGATTCCGGGCAGCGGGCGGCTCACGTGCGCACAGCGGCAGACGGGCGCAGCCAGGGGAGAGGAGGGAAGAGGTGGCCGTGGACGCCGAGGTCGAGTCGGAGGGGGCCGAAACCCTAGCCGCCGGGCGCACGCGCGGCTGCCGGTGACAAGGAGGAGGTCCGGTGATGGAGGGCGTTGGGAGGCAGCGGAGAGATCTCAGGGCGGAGCTAGGCCATGAGATGGCGGCGGCTCGGCGGTGGCGGCGGTGTAGTCGGGCAGCCTGCCGGCGTCGGAGAGGAGGAGGCGGCGCCCAGACTTAGCCAATTCGGGCTCCCGAGCGCCCCCAGGTATATATACCTGGGGGACTTAGTAGGGGCGGCTGGTGAATGAGCCGCCCCTACTAAAGCATTAGCAGGGGCGGTTCATGAATCAGCCGCCCCTACTAATGAATTTTCAATTTTTTTAAAAAAACAAAAACTAAGTTTTTGAGACACTAAATGATTTTAAATTGAAAAGTGTTGAATACCAAGTTTGTTTAACTCAGTAGTGTCTACATTCTATATTTGGATCATTTTTGCATTTGACAAAGTGTTGATAAACATTGTTCACAAATTGGCTTATCTCTCATATAGTTTAATAAACTATGTGAGACTATATGAATTTGGTGACAATGTTTTTTAATACTTTCTCAAATCAAAAAATGACCAATATAAAAAAGGTAGATCTTGGTGAGCCCTATAACTCCTATATTCATCACTTTTTCATCTAAGTCCATTTTATCCTTCAAATGATAGCATTTAGTTGTATTTTGTTTAAAATTCAAAATTCATAATTTAAAATTGATAGATAAATGTAGTCTGACACAAACATAAAAGGTAGTCTCGCACATACATAAAGGCAGTCTCACATACATACATAAATGTAGTCTCACACATACATAAAGGTAGTCTCACATACATAAATGTAGTCTCACACATACATAAAAGGTAGTCTCACATGCATAAAGCTATCCATCCCTAACGACTTTCCCCTTGACACCTTTCCTTTCCCATGGCAATATGTCTTTGGGCAAGTTCTTTTCCACATCATTGATCTTCTTAGTAAAGTCTGTGAATAGATGCATTTCGGCGTATTTATTGTGCTCATCAGGATCGTCCACGCCATCAACTCCGATAATGTGCTGTTTCCCAGAGACAACCACGTGCTTTGTCCTCTTCTTTGGTGGAAGGTTTGAAATCGGATCAGGTAAATAAAAAACTTGTGCTACATTTGAAGCAACAACCCAGGGGTCATCTCGGTAGCCTAGATTTTCGAGGTCAACGGTCGTCAACCCGATCTCATTAAGTTCGTGCTGCTTGATCCACCGGCATCGGAACAGGGCCACTTGTATACCCATTCCATAGTCAAGTTCCCATATATCTTCAATGATGCCAAAGTAATTGATTCTTCGGTTCGTGTCATTGATGGCCTCTATTCGAACCCCGCTGTTTTGGTTCATACAAGTACTATCCTTTGCGTGGGTATAGTATGTGTACCCATTGATGTCGTAAGCTTGCCAAGATGTCACTTGTCTCGATGGCCCCGATGCTAACCTATGAATGGTAACATCATCTATGGTTTCTCCAGTCAATATGTTTTTGTCCTTCAACCATGTACCCAATCGTTGTTTATGTTGTTTCATGGCCCAGTCATTTGAGAGGCCATTTCTCTCCTCTTCAATGATAGCGAAGTGTTCATCAATGTATGGTTCCATCAGCTTTGTAGCCGCTAAGACACTGTAATGCGCTCGACTCACTTCTTTGTAATCTTCATCAATGAATACTTTTCTTCCCTTGGTGCCTTTTCCAGCCAACCTACCCTTGTGGTGAGAATCGGGTCTACCAATCCCTCTCTGTACTTTTAGATACTCTTGACAACACTCGACTACTTCTTCAGTACTATACCCCTCTATCATGGAGGAATTTTTTTATTTTTTAATCCTTTTTAAACTGAAATTTTAAAAAAAAACCCCACCCGAACTGTATTTTCAAGAAATAACCCTTTTGGTCGCGCCACAAGCCGTGGCGCGACTTAAGAGGCAGTCGCGCCAGAGCATGTGGCGCGACTGGCCTGCCACGTCGGCCGGCCCGGCCGCGGGCGGCCAGCGCGGCGGCTGACATGGCAGGGCGAGTCGCGCCACATGCCTTGGCGCGACTCAGTCGCGCCAAATTTCGTGGCGCGACTTAGTCGCGCCAAATGTCGTGGCGCGACTCGCCTGTATACAGCCCCGAGCCCTTTCTTCTCCCTCCTCCCTTTCTTTCTCCTCGCACCCGAGCTCGGCTCTCCTCGCACCCGAGCACCCTCCGAACTCCCCCCTCTAAATCCCCTGTTTATTCCACGGATTGGAAGGGGAAACGGTTGTAAAACATTCCGGGAAGGTAACTCGTCCACTTTATCCGTGTAGATTTGTGCCATTTGCTTATTTTTCTCTACATTTGAAACCCTAGGATAACCTAGGGTTTAGGTTGGATTAGGTAATTTAGTACGAAAGGGGTAAGATTAGTTGAGCGTTATCGGGTAATTGATTAATGGTAACGCTTTTGTATCGTGTAGATTGTGTTTCATGAAACGATTTCGATGAGATTTTAGTGGGTAGATATTGTTGTTAATTTTTTCAAGAAATGAGAATTATGATCTAATGTAGATCATTTGTAGAATGGTCTTTTTATATGGGGTTGTGGTAAGTAGTGTATTGATATTTGGTTATAGTTGGTCTTTTAGTAGTTTTTGTATAAGTCCATGAATGGTAATAGAAATGTGCCCATTAAATGTGTGTAGATGGATCGCTTAGTTCGTTATTTCTCCGGCGGTTCCGTTAATGAGAATGGAGAGTTTGAGAGGATGAAGCATGAAGTCAGAAGATTTGATAGCCCTCCTTCATTTGATGAAGTTTTTGTTCGAGCTAAGTCAATTTTCCAAGTTGATCCAGAACAGAGTGAAATAATCCTACATGGTAGATTTGATGCCGGTGACAAAAGGGCTCATTATGTGCTTATGAGAATTTCATGTGATGAGGATTGGGTTTTTTACAAGGAGTTGGTGACAGGGTCCCAAGTTAGGTGTGCTGAATTGGTAGTTGAAGTTCGTGAGAGGGTGTGTGTAGAAAGTAATTATAAGGTTGGTGAGAATGAGGACGATGAAGAATATGATGCTGACATGGTAAATGAGGCAGATTCAGATGATGATTGTCTAGTGAACAATCACTTCGACGAGGGGAGTTTTGATGTTGAGGAGGAAGATGACGATGATATCTCCGTGGGATCAGAAGAAGAAGAAGAAGAAATGAGAGAAGCGTTAACACAAGAAAAAGTGTTTGAGCCAACACCAATGAATGAAGCCCCTTTTGATGAGCCAACACAAGTTAATGAAGCACCTTTTGTTGAGCCAACGCATGGTGTACAAACACCAGTTGAACCGAGCTATGTGGTGCATCGACGCTCGTTTGTTCAACCATCTCCTATGGTTGAACCGTCATCTAGTATGGCTACAATTTTCCGGTGCAAGATTGGCTCCTTTCACTATGGAGGAGTTGAGACAACTTAGAGCAGTTCATGTGGGTGTTTCAGAGGTTCCTCTCTTCCATGCACCCCCTAAGAAGGCATATTGTGATTCCGGCTTGCGTCTTAATTCTCTAGAGCCTGACAGTCGTCAAGAGTTGATACAGAGAGGGATGACATTTGACAGCATAGAAGAGTTGAAATTCTTTTTGAGGGACTACTCGGTGCGCCACCATCGACCATACGATGTGGTGCACTCTGACTCTAAGTTGCGGTACACAGTAAAATGCCAACTCCAATGTGGTTGGAAGGTATGGGCCCGTCCAATGACTGATGAAAGGCAGAAGTGGAGGATAACTAAAGTGCACCAGCCTCACACATGTGGTACGTCTCGACCAATCCACGAGCACTCTCAGTGTACGGCACGATATATCGGAGGCCGGATTGCTTCATTGGTGTATGCTGACCCTGATGTTTCGGTGTCAGCGCTCCTTGAAGCAATTGTCGGATTCACTAATTATCGGGTGAAGTATGGCAAGGCATGGAGGGCTAAACAACACGCCATGGCCATGCTGTGGGGTGATTGGATTGACGCCTATAGTAGAGTTCCGCGGATTCTACAAGCTATTGCTCATTACAATCCGGGGACGAAGTGGTGCACAAGGACCACGGGTGCAGTGGAGTTGCACAATGGGGTAACGAAGGAAGTAATGCAGCGTGTTTATTGGTGCTTTCCACAATGTGCAGAGGCATTCAAACATTGCAAGCCGGTGATTAGTGTTGATGGCACATTTTTGACCGGGAAGTATAGGGGGACTTTGTTGATTGCGACGGGAGTGGACGGGGAGGATCGGTTGTTACCGCTCGCATTTTCTTTGGTGGAGAGCGAGAACAATGAAAGTTGGTCTTGGTTCCTTCATTTGGTGCGTAGGGATGTGGTGGGACCAGACCGAAAGATTTGTATAATTTCT
>CM014274.1:8456234-8479711 GCA_004135705.1 Alloteropsis semialata
GATCCAGGCCATTCACGCGCCCGATCGGACGGTCGCGGGAGGCCCGCGACGTGGCCACGCTCCCCGGGCGTCGTTTGGGGCGTGAATCGACAAACGTGGATTATGTGTTGAGAAAGAAGGTGTGAAAGTATTTATTAAGGAGGCGATGCAGTTGTTAGAAAGTGTGTGGTGCTTTTTTTTTAATGGTGGGATGTAGATTAATTTTTGTAAAGTCGATGGGCTAGTTCATGAGAACACATGGGACTCAAATGTGGATTCTGTGTTAATTTTTTTAAAAGTGGAGGTTTTTCGTACTAATGTATGGACTACGGTTTGGGTGTTGTAAAGTATATGACGTCCTTTAATAAATTTAGGCTATGTGCTGGTTTATGAAAAAATCGGAGGTTTTTTTCCGTGAAAAGCTCAGGACTTCGGGTCGATTGTTGTGAAATGCAGGAGTTTTTTTATAAAATTGTGGGTTGAAAGCAGATTTTCCTAAAAGTTTAGGGGTTTCTCGGTAAAAATCTATGGCCGCGGGTTTAATTTTCACTAAATAGAAGGGCTTTTTTTTTGTAAAAAATCCGATCCTCGCTCGATCCAGGCCGGCCGTTCACGCGCCCGATCGGACGGCCTGCGACGTGGCCACGCTCCCTGCCGGCGTTTGTTGCAGGAATCGTAGTATAGAGATAGAGATAGAGATTGCTTTGCAAGCACAAAAGACTATCTCTGCACGAACTCGACGGCGCGTTGCCTATCCAGAACGCTACGACGGGGGGAAGAAAGGGCAGGGACCAGGTGATAATTAAAAAAACAGAGAGGCAGCATGCGAAGCACGCACCTCGAGCAGGCGCTCCTCGGGCTCGTTGTAGACGAGCGGGATGACCCGCGCGCCGGCGGCCTCGACGAACTTGACGTAGGAGGCGCCGATGTAGGAGGTGGCGGTGCCGTTGCTGATCCTGCCGCCCGCGCCGTCCCCCGGGTGCGAGACGATGCCGATGACGGGGCGGTCGTACGCGGCGGGGTCCGGCGGCGCGGCGCACGCCAGCGCCCCCGCCTTCCCGCTCGGCAGCCGGATGACCCCCGGCGCCGCCGCCGCCGGCGGGGTGAGGAGCGCGGCCAGGAGGAGGAGGCCGCGGAGGAGCAGGTGGGGGGCGAGCGAGTCCATTGGCATGACTACTGGCTTGCGCCGGCCGCTTGTGACCTGTGCTGTGACGGACGCGAGACGGCGGGGCAGTTGTAAAAAGAGGTGGGGCTCCGGAGTCCGGGGCATCTCAGCCGTCACCGGTCCCTTTCATTTCTCGGGCGTGTTTAGATTCACAAATTTTGTGAAATTTACTGTAGCAAAACTAAATTAAAAATTAGAAGGACTAAACATGATTTAATTATAAAACTAATTACATGGATGGACGAAAAATCATGAGAGAAATCTATTAAGCCTAATTAATTCATCATTAGAGATTGTTTACTTTAGCACGATGTTGTCTAATCATGGCCTAATTAGGTTCATTAGATTCGTCTCACTAAGTTACCCGGGTTGTGAAATGGATTTTGTCAGTTATTCATATTTAATATTCTTAATTAGTATGCAAACATTCGAATTTACTGTAGCAAAACTAAACTAGTGGATGTAAACACGGCCCTCTTCGCCTTGGCTTTAAAATATCAGTTTGGTCAGGTTTTTCTTTTCTTGGAACTGATTTAGCTCGGCCGTATGCCCGGATTGGCTATTGCCAACGAGTAATCGTCAAGCCAAGGGTGCTTATCCTGATTTGGACGGTGCCACGATGCTGATGCCGGGGAAATTGGAAATTTTAATCCTCAGAAATACATAGCAATCCATGATGACAGAAATGGACTACAAGATAGCACATCGGGTCACCCTCATGTCCAAGGTGGACTACATGATAGCTCGTCTGGCCACCCTCGTGTCCAAAGTGGATTACATGATAGTACTACTTTTACCAAAAGAAAAATAATTGGACTCTTATATGAGGAATGAGTGTCGTATAGACGTATACTAGACAGTAGTCTCTAACGAGAGAGAGAGAGGGGCAAACCTCTCGTCCGCAATTCATAGAGAAGTTCCACACTTCACAAATCCCTTGCAAACCCTTATGTGCAACACTTTATAAAAAATTTATCGCCATCTGTATAAACATTGAGACGCCGGAAGCCTGAAATGTGCAAAACTGCAAATGTGTAAACCCCTGTTACCAAAAGGGGTGCCTTCCTTTCCTGGTCGCAAAACCACAGCTGCGCAGTTAGACTATCTCCAACAATACAACCTAAATTCGATACCCATTTCACGGTTTGGGTCATCTACAGTCAAAAGGTTACTCACCCAAAAAACTTGTTTCTCCAACAGGGGAGGCAAAATCTCAGCTCGCTCGCCGCGTTCGGGGGCTCGCGTGGCCGCCGCCGAATCCGCCGTTCCTCCTCGTGGCCGCCGCCGCCGCCACCGCATCCGCGCCCGAGGTCCAGCGGGCGGCGCGGGATCGAAGTGCTCCTCCACCCCCGCGGCGAGGCCCTCGGCTTGAAGACGAGGCCGGCGGAGGCCGGAGGGGGAGCAGCCCCTGGGACCCCGACAAGATGCGCGCGGCCGACGCCGCCGTCGTCGCCGAGCTCCGCCACCTCGCGCGCCTCCGCGACCGCTTCCGCCGCGGGCCACATCCCGCGGCCCAACCCCTCCGCGCCGCCGCTCCGCGAGGCCGTCACGCCGTACGAGGCCGCGCTCGATGACCTCCAGCGCCAGCTCCAGTCCAAGCAGGCCGAGGTGGACAGCCTCAAGGAGAAGCTCGCCGCCGCCACCAGCCGCCGCAGCGGGCGCCACCACCCGTCCAAGCAGAACGGCCACGGCGGCGCGCCGACGGCCGAGCTGTCCTCGCTTTGCGTCCTCTCTCCCGAGCGACGCTTTTTTTGCCTCTCATTCCGGCTGGTACCCAAAATGGGTCGTCGGTTTGCGTTAGCTGTTGGAGGCTGTTTTTTCGAGGCAAAATACTGTGCCGGAGGCATTTTGCATATGCGTCGCGGTATGCGTCTGCTGCTGGAGTCAGTCTTACGCCCTTGGATTTGCCTCACCATGCATGTGGCAAACTTTTACTCCATCCGTTCTTAAATATATGACACTGTTGACTTTTTATTTCCACTTTGACCAACAATATTTAGTTTGTTAAGTAAAGTAAAATGGGTACCAATACATCTAATATAAATAATACTTTAGATTTAACTCATAGACCTATGTTTTTGCATAAATATTTGTACAAAAGACGAATAGTCAAACAAAGAAAAAAAGTCAATGGTGTCATATATTTAAGAACGGAGGTAGTACAATTTTTCCAACTTCTGCATATGAAGTCCACATTTTAACTTTTCCGAAACCCTCCTCAACTCTCTACGCTGAATTAACTGTCTGTGACTCTATCATTTCTTACGCACCTTTCAGATTTGCTGATTGATTTAAGTAGAGTATAAAGAAATACCAAGCCCAATCAATCTAAAACAGCTAGGTCCACAGTGTTTTATGAATTTTTTTTAATTTTTAATCCTTTTTAAACTGAAATATTAAAAAAAACCCCACCCGAACTGTATTTTCAAGAAATAACCCTTTTGGTCGCGCCACAAGCCGCGGCGCGACTGAAGAGGCAGTCGCGCCACAGCATGTGGCGCGACTGGCCTGCCACGTCGGCCGTCCCGTCCGCGGGCGGCCAGGTCGGCTGCTGATGTGGCCAGGCGAGTCGCGCCACATGCCTTGGCGCGACTGAGTCGCGCCAATGGCCGTGGCGCGACTCGGCTGCATACAGCTCCCGGGCCCTTTCTTCTCCCTCCTCCGTTTCTTTCTTCCCAAAAACCTAGCCGGAGCTCCTCCGTGGCCGGCGCCGCCTCCACCTCCTAGATCGGCCATTCCCACCACGGATTGAAGTGGAAAACGTGGGGAAAAGACTTCTAGAAGGTAACTCCTCCACTTTGACCATGTACATTATGTGGATTTGGTTGATTTCCTTAGTTTTGGATGAGGTTAGGTTTAGCTAGGGTTTGACATGATTTGATGGATTGAGGACGGATTTGGGATGGTTTAGTTGTACGAAGTGGTGGATTTGGTTGTTGGTAACGCCTGTCTATCGTATAGATTTTGTTGCATGTGATGATTTCGTTGACATAACCATGTGTAGATGTGGATGATATTAGAAAAGAACTAAGTTAGTTTAACTTGGTTTTTTAGACTTTCTATTAATGTACCTTGCTATGGAAATATAGAAGTTGATATCATGCTTATGTGTATATATTGAAGTTCATGGTTATGTGTATATGGAAATACGAAATATGTGAAGTATATATGTGAATTTTGTTTGATATATGGCAAATGTGTATATGAAATTGTGAAATATATGAAGTATATATGTGAAGTTCATGGTTATGTGTATATATTGAAGTTCATGGTTATGTGTATAAGGAAATGTGAATTATGTGAAGTATATATGTGAATTTTGTTTGATGGCAATGTGAAATCTTTTATGAGTTGAGATGGCAATGTTTATGACGTGAGATGTCAATGTGAAATCTTTTAGCGTTTGTATGTGAAGCAATGTTCTTATTGAGCACATGAAATTCATTTTCGTTTATGTGATGAAGGTCAAAATGGCGCGGCACGCACAATATCCATTGCTTGAGATGGCGTACGACGAGCGACACCGCGGGAGGATACTTGAGGAGCGTATTGAGGTTAGTTTGTGACTTTGTATCGAGTTAATGAATTTGGTGGGTGGATGTAGTCCAACATGGGGTTTGATGATTTGTTTGCAGGTGCTGAATCCTCTACGTATCCGCACCCACAATCCTCTGGCGTGGGATGATAGGTACGCCCCATACCTTCGGCAAGCTGGCTTTCTTCCATTGGCGATGCTTGTGAAGGGTGGATTGCCGAAGATGGACAATGCGGCTCTTACCGCGCTAGTGGACCGATGGAGGCCTGAGACACACACATTCCACCTCCCTTGTGGTGAGATGACGGTGACACTTGAAGATGTTGCCATGCTTTTTGGTCTTCGCATAGACGGTCTAGCGGTCACTGGGACAATTGATCCTGCTGGTTGGCGAGATCGGGTGGAGATGTTGGTTGGTGTTCGTCCTGCGGATCCACCGGACGATCAAAAGGATAGGAAGACCACAGGAGTGAACTCCGCTTGGTTGGTGCAGCACTTTGGTACGCCCCCTCCTGCTGATGCTCCAGGTGGTGTTGTTGCTCGATATGCTAGGGCATGGCTATGGCACTTGGTGGCTGGGTTTTTATTTCCGGACTCGAGCGGGAACACCTTTTCTTGGATGTGGTTAGACATAATTGGGCAAGCTTGGGAGAACATCGCCACCTATAGTTGGGGTACTGCAGTTCTTGCATGGCTCTATCGCCAGATGTGTGATGCTTGCTGCCGCAAGGGTGCTAGTGCTAACATGGGGGGTTGTGCCTATCTTTTGCAACTGTGGATGTGGGAGCGGCTTCCGGTTGGTCGGCCGGAGCGGTATACATATGGGGTAAGATAAAATCTTTTGCTTCATTAAGTATGATATGAGATATTGTTAATTTGACATTATATTTGTCTTGTTGAAGCAATTACCAACTTATGGTGAAGAGCCTTTGGCCACTGTCGGTTATCTATGGCACAATATTCTCAATGTGCATGGAAACCCGGTGAGACGTTACACTGACTACAGCAACGCTCTGGACTGCCTCACTCCTGCACATGTAAGTTGTCTTTAGCACGTTCTTTGGTATTGAGGTTTATTTTCGTTGTCTGTTCTATTGTAATGGTTTTGGCATTGTTGGAAATTTATTTGATTCATGATACCTAGGTGAATTGGCGCCCTTATGATCGAGATGAGGTGCAAGCCATGGAGCTTAGTCCATATTGCATGATGAATCAAGATTATTGGCGCTCGGTTTGTCCCCTCATTTGCTTCTACATTGTGGAGTACCATATTCCAAGTAGAGTGATGAGGCAGTTTGGCTGTCTTCAACCTTACCCTCCAGAGTACATAAACACTAATCAAGAGCTTCATCGGTATGTTGTGTGTTTGTTGAGTTTATATTCTTGGAATCATGGTATGTTATATACTTGTATTTGATAAAGAATGTGTCTTGAATGTAGTATTGACCGTCGACGCGAGAGGGGTAGAAAGGATTGGGGCATGAAGCACCAAGGATATATTGACGCTTGGGATAGTCGTGGAGCCCACATTGTCATTGGAGGTCCACTTCACCGTGACCCCCCTTTTGAAAATTATTTGCAATGGTTGAGAGCGAACACAAGGCTTAAACTTAAGGTGGCTATGGATGCTGGTCCTGTCGAGGACCTACCTTCAGACCCAGAAGATGTGTTTGACCAGTATGACGAGATGACAAGACAGGCCACACAGACACAGCGGGGACCGGTGGAAGACTACATTGTAAGTTTGGTTGAATTGTTTGCTTATTTCATTAATGTAATTTGGTTTTGGCTACATTGTAAGTTTGGTTGAATTGTGATTAAATGGTTTAATTTTCATATGGCAATGATAGGGACAACAACTTGGTCGTTTTGCTAACGAGTCTCTCGTTGCATTGGGTGTGCCAATTGGGCACCCAGAAGAGGCGAGCAAGCTACGGGCCTTCGTACAGGTTAGCTGGTAAAGTGCTTTTATCTCTGATTTAGAGCCTACCAATTTAACCTTATTGTGATTTTAGAGATTCCATCGTGGGTGTCGAAAAATGGCCCGCAAGTTGAATTGCATGGCCCCACGAGAACAAGAAGCGGCTGGTGGTCCCTCAAGTTCTGGTATACGTTCAGCTCCATCCACTAGGGGTACTAGGGCCACCTCCACGAGTCCAGGTGCGGGCCTGGTTTCAAACTAGTACTGTTTGTGCATTTTTGGTAGTCATCATTGGTTTGTGATATAAAATGTATATTTGTTCATGCAGGGACTCTCACCATTCCCGGCCCTAGTAGGGATGTTGAGGAGGAGGAGGAGGAGGAGGAGGAGGAGGAGGAAAATAGGTCAAACTCAGAAGATGATGATCCTTCGTATGGTCAAGAAGAGATTGGTTCGTCACAGTTGCCTGATGCGCCATTTGATCCATCACAGGGCAGTCAGAGGCCTAGGAGGCGGGCACGACGGGATCACACAGATGTTGGGACCCCTAATGTGTTGCCTACCCATCCAGGACGCCAGCGTCGCAAGAAGAAGCCCTACACACCCAACCCCTCACGCCGCAAGTAGAGTTAGTGAAGTAAGATTATGTGATGGATATGTTTAGTGATGGACTCGTTATCTGATGGACTTGGGTCATGTGAAAACCTTTGTGATGGACTTATGTTTAGTGATGGACTTGTTATGTGATGGACTTGGGTCAAGTCAAAACCTTTGTGATGGACTTGTTATGTGATGGACTTGTTATGTGATGGACTTGGGTCATGTGGAAACCTTTGATGGAATTATTATGTTATGTGATGGAATGAACTGAAAAGGACGCCAAAAAGTAACTATTATTAAATCTGAACTTTAGTTTCATTTACAAGGGGAAAACATAGAAACACATATGACACAAACACCTCATATCATAACCTTGATTGCGACTTGTGAAATTCTAGCACTAGGTAGCTTAAGTGAAGCCTTGGAACCTTAGAAAGAGTTAGAAACTCAAAGACATTTGAATTGGACGAGTTTCCTCAACTTAGTATTGGTTTTCAGCCAAGCACCGACTGTTGCGGTGGTGGTACTCAGGTAGCACCGCAACAGTTGGCCAAGTTATGGGCCACGGGAGCCCAGGGTCAGAAGACCACCGATTATTGCGGTGATGTTACTTCCGTAGCACCGCAACAGTTTGTCCGCCAGGGCCAGAGACAAGTTCGTCTCTGGTTTGACAGACTGTTGCGGTCGTAGTCAACTGCATGACCGCAACAGTTGGTGCCCAGGCTCAATATGAAAATGCTCTCTGGTTTGACAGACTCTTGCGGTGCTCCATCAATATCCGAGCACCGCAACTTTTGGTGGTGTTTCACGATAATGCAGTCCTTCCTCTCAGGAAGTTGCGGTGATTGCTCAAGAAACCCACCGTAACAATCGGTGGTCAAGGCGTTTAATTCATTTAGCTCCTGGTCTGACAGACTGTTGCGGTGGGTGTTTGACACCACCACCGCAACAGTCGGTCCTCAGTGGATCTCGTCCGTTCCACCTATCCATCGCTCAATCTCGGCCGTTCGTTTATCTTATAACCTAACTGTTTATCCTCCTTCCTTCATCCGTACCCCGCCGCTTCATCCGTACCCCGCCGTGAGCACACGCCGCCGGCCGCCGCTCTCCCCCGCGCCCTCACGCTCGCACCACCGCGGCCCGCAGCGCCGCCGCATCCACCTCGCCACGCGCGCGCGCCGCCACTACATCTCTGCCCGCGCATCCACTGCAGCGCCGCCGTTCGTCCGTCGCCGCCGCGGTTCCCCCCTCGTGCCGCCGTGCCTGTGCAGTGCCCTCACAGGTGAGGTCCCCAAATCAAATTTCATCTCAAGATCTCGGTTCACTCTCTTGTGTCATATGTGAATCAATGAATGGACTTGCACTTGTCATAGATGTGTATATCTCATTGGTGCATGGATGAACTAGGTGCTTCAATTTTGATGTCAGTGGGTCTCATAATGTTCAATTTCTAGGGGAAGTGCTGTCCAAATTTCTCACACACATCAATGTTCTCACATGGTTCTACATGTCCCTATATCACATTTCATATACATCTGTTGGCATTCACTAGATATAATCTTCAATGCTCTGTCCTTTGTCTATTACTCGCACAAGAGCTTATATATATCACATTCAATGCCGAGTTTGGTTTTCAATGTCATATTCTATCCAATTTCATATCAAACTCAAATGATCTAGTCTAATATCACATTTCATGTCTCGTATGCCATATCTATCTTAGGTTCTTAGCCGTTCTCGAAGCTCTCACCTATTCATGCTTTTGGGTCACTTATCTGTAGAAAATGCTTATTAATGTTATATATTCCTCTGTACCCTTTCTTTCGTGCAGGGGGAGTTTGGTCTGGGTCAGTGGCAGATGATAGCCGGTTGACAGATTCAGTGGCAGTTGCTTGAGGCCAAGCCTCAGGTACTTTCTTTGGACGTTGAGGCCAAGCCTCAACAAAGGTCCGTGTCAGGGGGAGTTTGAGCAGTGACAGTGGGTCAGGTTGACAGTGTCAGTGGTCAGTGGTCTTTTTGCAGTTGTTCAGAGATTATTTTTCTGAGGCAGTGGACTTCTTGACAGCTCAAAGATGGCTAGGACAAAGACTCCAGGTCGTCCCGGCAATGGGGACTCACCGCCTCGTCGTCCTCCGCCCTCTGACAAGGGCAAGGCGAAGGCACCCCCAAAGCCGCCGAAGAAGAAGGCGAAGAAGGGTGGTCCAGATGATTGGGAGACCACCTTAGCAGTTGTCCGGGCGCAGGAGCGCATTGAGGCTGGAGGCCGTTCAGCCCAGTTCAGTATCCGTGACCAGTCAGGGTCACCGGTTGCTCCAGAGGGTCCACCTGCCCCTCCCCTCAGACGCTCCGGTCGTACTCGTGTGCAGGTGACCTCTGCACCGCCCGCTCAGCAGCGCACACGCCAGTCCGCTCCTTCTGGCAGTAGAAGGAAGCGGGCCCAGTCTCCGGAGAAGTCAGACAGCTCAGATTCAGATGTTGACCGGGTGCCTACTGTTGAGGAGGTCTCCAGAGCCACCTCTCGCCTGGTGTGGAGGCTAAGGATCGAGAACGAGACCAGGTGGTTCCCTGCTCGCCGACCACTCCAAGGCTCGTTCTGGACTCCGCTGCAGCAGACATTCTACAGTGCGATGAACTATGCTCGCATCACAATGTACAAATTCCACAGACAGATGGACATAGCCAGGATTGCCAGAGCAGTGCCATGTGAGCCTAGTGAGCTTCAGGCCTACTTCTCCTATATGCCAGGCTTGCTCGAGCTCTTCACGTTGCCCGCTCGTTTCGTCAGAGAGTGGGTGCGTGTCTTCTACGCCACCGTGTGGATGCCCTTGGACCGTTCGTCGATGACATTCATGTATAGAGGGCTCAAGTACACTTTGAGGCGTCAGGATTTACATGGACTTCTAGATCTCCCACTATATGCCGACAAGCTCCATGAGAAGTGCTACCCCGACGCGATTCCACCTCGACGACCTCTGTCCAGTGGGGTAGTGCCACCGTCAGCAGAGTTGATGGCACCGTGCTTCAGACAGCCGTTTGGGCCAGCTTCACCTCGCCATCCGATGGATTTGACGCCGCTAGCTTATGTTATAATGGAGGCTCTTCGTCGTTCTTTGCACCCCAGGTCAGGGAACCGAGAGACCCTCACAGCTTTGCAGCAGTGGCTCCTGTGTCATATTATTGGGCAGCGGCAGTTTGACATGATTGATTTTCTGATGGCCGAGATACAAGATGTTATATCAGATGGGATGAAGGTCGGGCGCGCTTTGCCATATGCACACATACTGACTTATATTATGGCACGCTTAGCGGGTTCTCGAGAGGAGAACCTAGCTAAGCTAGAGGAGAAGGCCATGACCTATCCGCTCTACAAGGCTGCTAAGCCTGATGACAGATGCAGAGGACAGAGGCCGATTGCTATGATTGTTCAGGCAGCTACTCCAGAGCAGCGAGCCCAGCACGCCGCAGAGGACCAGACCCTTCGAGAGGCAGAGCACGCAGCTGGACTCGAGCAGATACTCGACAGCCCTGACCTTTCAGAGGAGGACAGCTCTGACTCGGAGTACGTGCTCCCAGATTCACCTCCGTACCGAGGCGCTCACGACGCCGAGGCTGGCGGGTCCGGTACAGCAGCAGCAGATCTTGACGACCCCCCGCCTCCTCTGGTCAGCAGTCAGTGCCAGTGTCCGCCCCTCCTTCTTCAGCAGCAGCACCACCAGCTATGCCTGACTTCAGAGCTATCGCTGATTCTATCGTGGCACTTGGACAGACCGTCACGGCCATGCAGGCTGCTCAGACGGCCAAGGATGATAAGTATGATCTGAGGTTTGCCTCCATCCTTGAGCAGCAGCAGAGGATGTATGAGGAGCAGCGCCGACTTGCGGCAGCGCAGGAGCAGCAGCGCCAGCAGAATGAGATGTACTTCCGGCTCCTCTTTCAGCAGATGGGGGTTCAGATGCCTTCACTACCGGCGACTCCAGCTCCACTACTTCCACAGCTTCTTCTGAGTCCGGCCGGTCCAGCACTTGACCCGATCAGACCTATGCCCAGTGTTGGTGGATTCGTCCCGCCCCCTCCGGTGTCTGAGTCCGTGCTCCCTCATATCTCTACAGTGTCGATCTCCCTTGAGGCCTCCTACTCACAGCTGACAGGCGAGAGCACACCTGACCCACAGCAGTTCCTTACAGAGATCTTCGCTCCAGAGCAGCCCCAGCAGTCCGACGACCCGACACTCTCAGCTGCAGTGACGACAGACTCTACCTTAGTCACTGCAGAGGTCGCCGGCTCTTCTTCAGTTCCGCAGACTCAGGCTATCGGCTCAGAGACCGAGGACCCAGTCGATGCAGCCGCGAGGATTCTCACTCCTTCTCCCGAGGACACCTCAGCTCAGACTCCTCCCGCTCCAGATGCTTAGTCAGTGGGAGATGTGAGAGTTAGGGGGAGTTAGTACCATAGCTTTGGCTTCTTTGTGTGAACTCTCATGTATCATGTTTACTTTTATGCATTTGTACCTTGGCTTGCTACTTTGGTTGATGACATGTGCTAGTGCTTAATTTCATATATATGCCATTAAGTTAGTGCAATGATGGGTTTTCATGGTATTCTTGGCCCCCATGATATGATTTATAAACTTCGGATCAAAGGATACGCGAGAAGCGTAGGGACAAGCTAGTACCAAAGTGTCGTTTGGAGTTGAGAGGCATTTGGATTAGTTAGGTCTTTATTTTCCTTTGGCCGTACTATAAAGGGGGGCAAGAGTTGTAGCTTGACCTAAATAAGACTAGAGTATTAGGGTGATGCACACTTGTGAAATTCTAGCACTACGTAGCTTAAGTGAAGCCATGGAACCTTACAAAGAAGTTAGAAACTCAAAGGCTTTCGAATTGGACGAGTTTCAGTAACGTAGGACAGTTTTTGTGTCCACCACAGACTGTTGCTGTCATGACCAAGATGGTCACCGCAAGAGTCGGTGATGGTAGAGCCATGAGGGCCAAGTGAAGGCTGAAGCCACCAACTGTTGCGGTGGTTGTAGTCAGGCACCACCGCAACAGTCGGTGGTTGAGATGGCAACCGCCAAAAGTTGCGGTGATCTGTCCATTAGGCACCGCAACAGTCGGTCGTGTTGGGGCATAGACGAGTTCGTCTCTACTTTGACCGACTGTTGCGGTGGTTGCTCGACCGAGCACCGCAACTTTCGGTGGTTGCCGTCACTTGGGCCCATCTGGCCTTCGCAAGACCGACTGTTGCGGTGGTAAATGAGTAGCACCACCGCAACAGTTGGTGGCATCTGCCTTCGCCGGCCCTGATTGCCCTACCATCACCGACTGTTGCGGTGACCATATTGGTCACCACCGCAACAGTCTGTGGTACACTGAAATCCTATTCTAAGTTATTGAAACTCGTCCAATTCAAATGTCTTAGAGTTTCTAACTCTTTCTAAGTTTCCATGGCTTCACTTAAGCTACCTAGTGCTAGAATTTCACAAGTGTGCATCACCCTAATCACCCTAAACATGGATCGAGGCGCGACTACCGCATTCATTGATAACACCCACGAAAATCGTCAAGCACATAAAAGATAACAGAAACATGACACAGACAATCCCATGAAAATCAAGTCCAAACACATACATAAAAGAGAACATAAGATTGATTTAAACATGACACAGATAGACAAAGTTCAAAGTTCATAGTTCATGACAAAGACATGTAGAGTGCAACAAATGGAAAAAGGTTGAAACAACATATATAGAGTCCAACAAATGGAAAAAGAACATAAAAAATAAATTATTGGTGCCATAAATAACACAAGGTTCAATCGACTTGCAGACATACAATATTGTACAGAAAACAATTAAACACAAATTTATGGAAACAGTGTCAATGACCAACAGCCACATGTAGCATTAATCAGATTACAACTACAATTAAACAATCGTGGTGGGCAAGAAAATTTGTAGCTCTGTTAATACAGAGCTCCACCATCGCCTCCTCCATAGGCACCTCCTCCATAGGCACCTCCTCCATAGCCACCTCCGTACCCACCTCCAAAACCACCAGAAGCACCAAAGCCTGCACCTGAACCACCAAAGCCTCCACCTGAACCACCAGGACCAGCACCTCCTCCTCCAAACCAACCTCCAAAGCCAGTAGGCCCTCCTCCGCATGTTGGAGGTGGTGGTTGTCCATACATTTGGCTGTTCACCTGGATGAACCGGAGCCGATCCTCAGGAGTTGGGCAGTCATCCAGAAAGAATTGACACCAATAACTATCCCTGAACAGCTGCATTGCCGTGAACCATACCGGGCTACCCTTAGGGTACCCATCAGCAACCACCAGCTCCAAGCATGCCTTTGCACTCTTTGCTTGCTTCTCCTGTTCCTTTCTAGCCTTACTCTCGTTAGACATCACCGTCAGGTCAGCAAGCCTGTTCAGTGCATCTCCAGTGGAACAGCTCCTGCTCTTCTTGGTGGAGCCACCAGATGTGCCTCCACTGGGACTGGCTGCCCTCTTGCCTTTGCCTTTAGAACTAGTGCGACGAGAAGGGCCGACACTTGAAGGTGGCTGCTGCTGCTGCTGCATGACATCTTGCAGCTCGTAGACGTTGATTGGCTGCTGCTGCTGTTCAACCTGCGCCTCAGGAGCGGCCACAGCTCCAGGGACTATTGCGTGGTCCCCAACCACAGTGCGGCCATGGAACACTGCATAGTGCAAGTCAGGAAACTTCAGGGGTTTCTTCTTGAAGCAGCGAACATTCTTCCTCATCTGCAGCAACAAGGAAATAGCATGTGTTAGAAAATGATAAGTGCCGTAGATCAGTAGAAATAGCGAACATTCTTCTCTAATCAACACAGCACAGTTGCACTAGATCACGGGACACGTTATTGCAAGCTGAATATGTCATGAAACGACTAGCTTCTTTTCTAGAGAGAAAAATAGGAAATGCATGAAAGAATCAGTGCCCACATTGTTGACTGACATATTATATATTGACCTAGCTAGCAACATTTTATATGTTAACATAGTAACATTGCTTGAAATATATGTTTTTTGTGTTACTTCCAAAGCACATAGAGCATGCCAAGCGATATTGCAAGGAAAAACAGCATTGCATTATAGTACAGTTTCTAACCCAAATCCAACATTTCCCATCATAAGATAAAGATCCCTTCTAAGTGGTATCAGCCTTGCATTGGAGTAAAAAGAAACGTTTCAGATCATCAAAAGTCACTAGCAATGCTGTACCAAAGATTATCTCTATCCATGAACATGTAACAGCAAAGACCTGGCTTGCATGTGTTGTAGAAAATGCTTACCTGTTCTCGTTGCTCCCACCAGTCATCATCCGCGAGGATGGCGCCGGTTTGCGGATGTCGGGGGAGTCCAGTAGCTGTGCCTTGCAACCAAGTCCAGTTGGAGTACTTCCGGCGACATTGCTCCCAAAGGTTCTTCAGCTGTGCCCTGTCGCTCTCCTTGCCGGTCCGCTCAACCATCTTCCTGATCAAGTTGTTGTATCCTTCGTTGGAGGGGCAGGTTCCGGTAATGGTACGTGCTGCGATTTCCTCAACGCAGCTCTGTAGGAAAGCGTGGACCTCGTCGTCGCTCCAGTGTGCATGCTTGCGAGCAGCCATCTGTAACGCAGCGTTAACCGACCATCTGTTGGGTGAAAGAAACGGAGAAGAAGAGAGGAATTACCTTGGTAAGTCGATTGCAGCGAAGGAGGTCCCAATCAAGGGAGCGAGCTATTGCCGCTGGAGTGAGGCGCCGGACGAGCTGCCGCACGGATTCCTGCGAATCCACGACAATCTCGTACAGGCGTACGGCAACCAGGTCCACCTCGGCTTCTGAAGAAGGAGCGGACGACGCGTCCGAATCGAGCGAGTCGCAGGAGCCTTGACTGGAGTCCAGGGCGCCGGCCAGCTTCTTGCCTAGGGGAGAAGTTGATGGGAGGCGCGGACGAGTCGAGGGGGAGGCGATGTCCTGCTGACCTCTCTTGCGCTTGCCTTTGGTTGGCATGGCAGCACCGGAGGGCTCGGGCTTTATGGTGTCCGCGGCGTCATTCGAATCGGGGAGACACGCCAGAAAAGTAGTGGGCGGCAGATGCGACGGCGACTGACCTCTCGATGCTGTAGCAACTTTCCCTTCCTTCGATGTCCCTTCCTTCGATGCGCTCTCGAGGCAGAGAATCGTCTGCCTCAAGCGCGGCCGACCGCCCGTGCTTGAAGGGTCCCTATCGCGGGCCCGCACCAAGGGCACGCCTTGGCTTTGACTGCTCGGCGTTGGGCGGCGGCGTTGCTGGTTCAGAGCAGCGGCGCCCCCCAATCTGGCGCAGCGCGGGGGCGTGGCCAGCGGCCGCGTGCCGACGCGTCGGCCCCCACGGCGAGGAGCTCGATGGCCGCGAAAGACATGGACGCGGGCGCCGGGCGGTGAGAGGCTGGGCGGCCCCCGGCGGGTCCGGACAGCGGGCGGGCCGGTGAGAGGCTGGGCGGCCCCCGGCGGCTCCGGACAGCGGGCGCCCGCGGCTGCCCCTTCCTCCGGACAGCGGGCGGCCCCGGAGGCGGCGGCGGAGGGGGATCGGGGGGAGCAAATGCGGAACAGCAGCGGCGGAGCGCACTAACGACCAACTCCGGCCCATCCTGTCAGTACATGGGCATCAGTCGCGCCATGGACAGAGGCGCGACTAAAGCATAAGTCGCGCCATGCTTGGTGGCGCGACTCATTCGGCCATAACTGGCCTCCCTGGGTCCTGAGTCGGCCACCTTGCTGGCGCGACTACCGCATTAGTCGCGCCACGAAGCGAGGCGCGACTGATGCGGTAGTCGCGCCATTTTTGGTGGCGCGACTCATTCGGCCCTAAATGGCCTCCCTGGGTCCTGAGTCGGCCACCTTGTTGGCGCGACTACCGCATCAGTCGCGCCAGGAAGCGAGGCGCGACTACCGCATCAGTCGCGCCAGGAAGCGAGGCGCGACTGCCACCGACTGTTGCGGTCATGGCATTGGGTACGACCGCAACATCCGGACACTCGGTCATTGCAAGCAGACAAAACAACCACAGAATGTTGCGGTGACGTAAAGTTGAGTGCCCACCGCAACAGTCTGTCATCCACTAGCATATTTGGTTAAGTCCCTAGGCCACCGACTGTTGCGGTAATGGCAGAGAGTAACCACCGCAACATTCTTTCAGTCTAACACATAGGCCACCGACAATTGCGGTGACCAACCCAGAGACCACCGCAACTTGCTGTCATTGCGGATTTGCATTTTCTAAGTCGATTTTGCTTTGAATTTTGCTAAACAAAGTCTTGTCTCACGTCCAAAGGTTCAATAGGACCTAAATCAACATGGATCAAGGCGCGAGTAAATCAACATGCCGAACCACTTTGTAACCTGCATTAGTGCATGAAGCAATGCACCATTCACACGCCCTATAACTCTATATAAATGAATCCTTCATCCTTTTTAGCCACTTCATGTAATACTTTTACCCACGAAAATCAAGTAACATAGAAGAGAACACAAGATTGGTTTAAACATGACACAGACAAAGTTCAAAGTCTGCCAAGTTTGAAACAACACATACAGAGTCCAACAAAAGAAAAAAGGACATAAACATAGTACATGACAAAAACATGGGAATTCATACAGTTCTAGCATCAGGCCTAATCCGACTCACATCCAGGGAACACCTCGTCGTCGCCCCAATCCTCCTCGTCCTCATCATCCGAGCAAATGACGACCTCTCCTTTGCCCTTGGAGTCTCCTTTACCTTGCCTTGCCTTTGGGTTGGGCAAATCTGACACTAGAGCCCTCATAGCCTCCAGCTGTGCCTCTTCTGCCCTCTGCCTCTTCATTTTCTCTGCCTCTCTAGTCGGCGGCGTCAGGCTTTCAAGAATATCAGCATCTGACCTCCTCCTAGAATTGTTCAGCCACACAGGCTTGTCCTTCTTCTTTCCATTTGGTCGAGGCCACAAACCCATCTGTCGCGCATCCTTCCTTTGCTTTTCCTTATGGAACTTGAGATAGGTCCTCAGCACCTCTGGATGGAGTCCCGGTTTCTTTCGCCTTGCAATCTCATCCTGTACTTGCCGCTCAAAATAATGGGCCTCATAGTCACACTTTCGAGTACTCTGCAAACAACAAAACATACATTTCCATATTCAACATAAACATATGAACCTTATATAAGCGGATATTGATTTGAAGCCACGCTAATGAACTCACCAAATCATCGCCAACCATATGCCCGCAATAGTATCCTATTCCAAGCTCCGAGGGCAGTAAACCATGATTAGCTACTACACCACAAGCACACTTCCTATCTGGGGCAGGGTCAATGTTCCGCTTTTCCCCTTTTTCCTCCTAATCCCTTCCTGCTCAGGCCAATAAGATTTGGGACCGTAGTCATATTCCGAAAATGAACAAACCGGATACCTATTCTGCTTTTGTGTAAAACATGAAATTAGCAACCACAACAAATTAAGCAATACAGATGGATAGAAAGTAGATTACACTTACGGCTGTACGGTTGGGACACCCGAAGGTGCGAGGCCAAGGACAGTTGGGCATCTGCCGACTAATCTCAGCTGGATCACCGCAATTGCATAATGGTGGATTTGACATACGTCTGGCAATGGCTTCTTTCTTCTCCTCAGCTGTCATGGGTGCTGGGTTAGGAGGAGGAGGTAGCCACCGCTGGAAAGTCTCATAATTCTTCGCGGAATTGGGTCTGAAGAGAAGAATGCGTTCATCCACCATCTCAGGGCCATCTATCCACTGAAAAAAGTTGCATTGCTCCCAGTCCTGCATCAACACCACCAAATTAGCAAATCTTCATAATATATGGGAGTTTGGGCAATCAAGTAAGACAGTCTATGATTGCATTATCTTACACGGTAATCAGGACACATGTAGTACGCTCGAGCCGCAGTATCTGGATGCATCGATTGAGTGACCTTCGCAGGCTTCCCACAATCACACAGAGGTTGCGGGAGAGCGGGAAGAACAGGCGCATCCTTGCAAGACACGTCGGGATAACTCTTCTGTCCACGTTCCTTCCACTTTCTCTCACGCCACAGGGCATCCATTGATTTCCTGTAGAATGTGTCAACTCATGACTTTATATAAAAAAAAAACTTAAACCATTCAAAATAAACGCACAAGCAATGTAACACTGTCTCACAAACTTACATTGCTGCAAACATACTTCTATTTCTAATCCTAAGTCATTCACTGCTCCATTCCACTACTAATAGTCCTGGTTTCTTGTCTTCTTTGGTTAGGAGGTCTATTTCTTTTTGTAGGATGCAAATTTTTTGGGCCCTCTTTGTGCCGTTCCATGCGGTGTCCTGGTTTGTGGCATATACCACAAAGTATTGTGGACTTGTCTTGGTTGAAGTCCCCGTAACCGTACATATCATCTCCATAACCATTAGATGCATCCATCTCGTTACGGAGACGCTTTTTCTTCCTTCTCCCAACCTTGTCCTTCTTTGTGGTACTATCCGGTATATACTCAGGACCGTTGTACAATGGCCAAGCAGAAGGGTCAAGTACAGGCTCAAACCGGGGTGTCCAGGTCTTTAGCACGGTAGCCTTTAGGTAAAACTGAGACGTATATAAAGCGGCCCGATGATCCACCCCTCTAACACGGCACGAAGCAATCATATGGGAGCAAGGCACATGCAACAACTGCGGCACGCAACAAGTACAAGTCACATGTGTGAGGTCAACCTTGTATATACGACCACCTGTACTCTCACCCCCACCGTTAGAGCATTTGCGGTCCTAACGGAGTACACATAAGAGTTAGGGTCAAACAACTCTGCTGCCATGGTATTCGCCTTGTCCTCTTCCGTGCTTAGCAGTTTTGCTGCACCTTTGCCCCACAAATTCTGGTTTGGCCTCGCATCAATTTGATTTTTTGCTTTCTGCCACCTTTTAACAAAGTATGAATTCACCTTGTAGAAGGTGTACTCAACAATTGCCGACACAGGCATGCCGCGAATTCCTTTAAATACCTTGTTTAGGACTTCAGAGATATTAGTGTTGCAGACACCAAACCTCCAACCACCTTCGTCAAAGGCATTGCACCACTTATGCATGTTTTCCATTTGACTGTCAAGCCACTCTGTCGCTTCTTGATTCATCATTTTCTTAAGTTTCGCAAGCCGTATGCCAAAAGTTCTCTCTGCCTTCGATGCACATACCAACTTCAATTGTTTTATTACATTCTTGTTTTTGTGCCTATGCCATATGTTTGCAGCAAAGTGACGCATGCACCAACGGTGCACGATCGGTTGGTAACCATCAATGTGCTCTTCTACAGCATTTAGAATGCCTTGGTGCCTATCAGAAATTATACAAATCTTTCGGTCTTGTCCCACCACATCCCTACGCACCAAATGAAGGAACCAAGACCAACTTTCATTGTTCTCGCTCTCCACCAAAGAAAATGCGAGCGGTAACAACCGATCCTCCCCGTCCACTCCCGTCGCAATCAACAAAGTCCCCCTATACTTCCCGGTCAAAAAAGTGCCATCAACACTAATCACCGGCTTGCAATGTTTGAATGCCTCTGCACATTGTGGAAAGCACCAATAAACACGCTGCATTACTTCCTTCGTTACCCCATTGTGCAACTCCACTGCACCCGTGGTCCTTGTGCACCACTTCGTCCCCGGATTGTAATGAGCAATAGCTTGTAGAATCCGCGGAACTCTACTATAGGCGTCAATCCAATCACCCCACAGCATGGCCATGGCGTGTTGTTTAGCCCTCCATGCCTTGCCATACTTCACCCGATAATTAGTGAATCCGACAATTGCTTCAAGGAGCGCTGACACCGAAACATCAGGGTCAGCATACACCAATGAAGCAATCCGGCCTCCGATATATCGTGCCGTACACTGAGAGTGCTCGTGGATTGGTCGAGACGTACCACATGTGTGAGGCTGGTGCACTTTAGTTATCCTCCACTTCTGCCTTTCATCAGTCATTGGACGGGCCCATACCTTCCAACCACATTGGAGTTGGCATTTTACTGTGTACCGCAACTTAGAGTCAGAGTGCACCACATCGTATGGTCGATGGTGGCGCACCGAGTAGTCCCTCAAAAAGAATTTCAACTCTTCTATGCTGTCAAATGTCATCCCTCTCTGTATCAACTCTTGACGACTGTCAGGCTCTAGAGAATTAAGACGCAAGCCGGAATCACAATATGCCTTCTTAGGGGGTGCATGGAAGAGAGGAACCTCTGAAACACCCACATGAACTGCTCTAAGTTGTCTCAACTCCTCCATAGTGAAAGGAGCCAATCTTGCACCGGAAATTGTAGCCATACTAGATGACGGTTCAACCATAGGAGATGGTTGAACAAACGAGCGTCGATGCACCACATAGCTCGGTTCAACTGGTGTTTGTACACCATGCGTTGGCTCAACAAAAGGTGCTTCATTAACTTGTGTTGGCTCATCAAAAGGGGCTTCATTCATTGGTGTTGGCTCAAACACTTTTTCTTGTGTTAACGCTTCTCTCATTTCTTCTTCTTCTTCTTCTGATCCCACGGAGATATCATCGTCATCTTCCTCCTCAACATCAAAACTCCCCTCGTCGAAGTGATTGTTCACTAGACAATCATCATCTGAATCTGGCTCATTTACCATGTCAGCATCATATTCTTCATCGTCCTCATTCTCACCAACCTTATAATTACTTTCTACACACACCCTCTCACGAACTTCAACTACCAATTCAGCACACCTAACTTGGGACCCTGTCACCAACTCCTTGTAAAAAACCCAATCCTCATCACATGAAATTCTCATAAGCACATAATGAGCCCTTTTGTCACCGGCATCAAATCTACCATGTAGGATTATTTCACTCTGTTCTGGATCATCTTGGAAAATTGACTTAGCTCGAACAAAAACTTCATCAAATGAAGGAGGGCTATCAAATCTTCTGACTTCATGCTTCATCCTCTCAAACTCTCCATTCTCATTAACGGAACCGCCGGAGAAATAACGAACTAAGCGATCCATCTACACACATTTAATGGGCACATTTCTATTACCATTCATGGACTTATACAAAAACTACTAAAAGACCAACTATAACCAAATGTCAATACACTACTTACCACAACCCCATATAAAAAGACCATTCTACAAATGATCTACATTAGATCATTATTCTCATTTCTTGAAAAAATTAACAACAATATCTACCCACTAAAATCTCATCGAAATCGTTTCATGAAACACAATCTACACGATACAAAAGCGTTACCATTAATCAATTACCCGATAACGCTCAACTAATCTTACCCCTTTCGTACTAAATTACCTAATCCAACCTAAACCCTAGGTTATCCTAGGGTTTCAAATGTAGAGAAAAATAAGCAAATGGCACAAATCTACACGGATAAAGTGGACGAGTTACCTTCCCGGAATGTTTTACAACCGTTTCCCCTTCCAATCCGTGGAATAAACAGGGGATTTAGAGGGGGGAGTTCGGAGGGTGCTCGGGTGCGAGGAGAGCCGAGCTCGGGTGCGAGGAGAAAGAAAGGGAGGAGGGAGAAGAAAGGGCTCGGGGCTGTATACAGGCGAGTCGCGCCACGACATTTGGCGCGACTAAGTCGCGCCACGAAATTTGGCGCGACTGAGTCGCGCCAAGGCATGTGGCGCGACTGGCCCTGCCATGTCAGCCGCCGCGCTGGCCGCCCGCGGCCGGGCCGGCCGACGTGGCAGGTCAGTCGCGCCACATGCTCTGGCGCGACTGCCTCTTAAGTCGCGCCACGGCGTGTGGCGCGACTAAAAGGGTTATTTGTTGGAAATACAGTTCGGGTGGGGTTTTTTTTAAAATTTTCAGTTTAAAAAGGATTAAAAAATAAAAAAAATTCCAGCAGCAGAGCATGTCCCCGTGATGATGAAACAGCGTGGTGGCACCTGTTGGAACTATGCTGCCATGTTCGCCGATGAAGAGCCAGATTATTAACTAACGCGGCACCGGCGCTCGACGACGACGGTGCGACCGTGTCAAGTAAATCGCGGTGACATTGCTCTGACGCACCCACATGTAATGCGTACAAACCCGTAGTACTCGAGGCAGCGGTGCACACGCACGTACAGGTTGCTTGCTGGGTGCTGACAGTACCAAACGAGCGTCATTTGTCTGGGACTGAAACTTTTGCGTATGTTTCCAAACTTTATTCGGGCCCTGTTTAGATTGGCAATTTTTACGGTAATTGGCAACTTTTTTCACTGACAACAGTGTCCTCCTCACAAACACGTTTTTCAATGACAACTTTTTTTCCAAACTTCATCAAATTTTTCTAACTTAACAGGCCGTCCAACTGGGTCGTCAGAAAAGAAATTCGCCACGCCGTCATATTTTATAGTACAGTCGTATATTCTCTCCGACCTGGAAAGGCCACCCACGGACGCACGCGTCGATCGGCGCAAAAAGCAGAATGCCAGATTGTTCGTTCATAATCCGAATGGCCGGCACCTTTTTTGCGTTTTCCCTGTCAAATCACGCGCTGATTAGTACTGATCTTACCTTAACTAGTCGAGAGAGTACAGGCAAAGGCTTGATTGTTTCGGTGCATGCGCCATCGCGTTGTTGCTGCGGCCATGTGATCTGCCGGTCCCGCGCGCGGCTCAAACAACTCACGGACCACGGTACCCACAGTACGATTACGATGGCACAACGGTATCTTTGCTCCGCTCTTCTTCGTTTGGTCTCTCCATGTACCGGGATTTTAAGACCGTCTCCAACAACACCACCCAAACATGGTACCTATTGGAATGTTTTGAGTCACGCACAGTACAAAAATCACGGACTCAAAAACTTGCCTCTTCAACAGCGAACGCAAAAATCTCCCCTCTCCCGTCTCCTCTCTCTCTCCCCACCTTCTTCCTCGGCGTCAACACTCCCCTGCTGCCGCAAAACCCCACCACGGCGGCCACAAACGACGCTCTTCGTGTGGCTGACCTCCCCGGCCGAGGCCGCGGTCTCGTGGCCGCCCGCAACATCCGCGAGTGCGAGGTGCTCCTCTTGGAGCCTCTCGTCCTCTTCTACCCGTCCACCCTCACCTCCCTTCGCTCCTACTGTGTCGCCTGCTTCCGCTCCCTCCTCGCCGCCGTCCTTGCGCCTCCTGCCGCGCCGCCGCCTTCTGCTCCCCAGCTTGCGCTGTCGCCTCACACCCGCGCCTCCTCTGCGCCGCGCTTTCCCACGGCGACGGCGGCGCCACCGCCCCCACCGATGAGGTCCAGGAGTGC
>CM014274.1:8479762-8499667 GCA_004135705.1 Alloteropsis semialata
CCGCCGCGTCGCCGCCTGCTGCAGGTGTTCGTCGACGCGCCGGGCCTCGCGCGCGGGGACCTGCTCTCGTACCTCGAGCTTGTTGCCGACTGGGACGCCGACGACCGGTGCAGGAGGACGAAGAGCGCTAGAGATTTGCGTCGCGGAGAGAGACGACGCTAATTTGAGTTCTCTTGCTCTTCCACCCAAACTGCCTGCTCCGTTTGCCTCCTCTGTCGGAGGCCATTTTTCCGGTATGAAGGACCCATTTTGGGTTTGAGTAGTGTGATGGGTAGGCTGTTGGAGACAATCTAATTCACAGGGCAAGTACATTGGTGTCGTCTAATAGGCGGTCTCATGCAGTGACACGTAATTTTGAGACGGTTTAATAGATGACATGTATAATAGATTGTCTTATAAGTTGTCTTATAGTAATTAATAATTTCTTGATTTGTGAATATAAAAATAATTATTTGTGAGTTACATGACAACAACAACTCGTACAATGATGATTGATTGGTCTCGTAGTCCTAAATTTTAGCAATGAGATGATTGCTTCACGAAACAACCACCTTATTCTCTCACCTCCCTCTCTTCCTTCCACATCATCAAAAATCCTACGTGGAATTGCATGAGACAACCTATGAGACCGCCTACGTATAGCAATGTACTCGCCCTAGGTTTTGGTCCCTTTGCGCTTTGCGCGGCGCCATTTTCGACAGCGCAGGCAGCTGATAGTCTCCAACACGTCCCATCGACAAAGAGAGTTTTTTTATCAAGCATACCTGTATTTAACGATAAGGAAAACGTACACGTACAAGTATACTGTACAGGAATACAGAGTACATCTACCCCACTCTACTAACAGAAAGGGCCACTAGAAAAACAAAATTTACATCAAGGTCCCTAGACCCTTTCCAGGCGGAAGAAAAAGTCCCCGCCGCCGCCGCCGGATCACACCGGCGCCGTCCATCGCTGCCGACCCCGAGGCCGAGAGAAGCTCCATCGCACGAAGGCTTTGAGAAACCGCAGAAGACACTCGCCGCTGGAGACGAGCTGAAGGCAACATCGGTCGTCCATCGGTCGGGGACGCACCCCGAGCATCCTCGGCCCTGGATCCGAGCTCGCCGTTGACGACGGCCGCCATCACAGAACTCTCGAGCTCGATCCATCCTCCTGGCAACCACAAAACCCGCGGCCTCCTCCGCACCCTGGAAACACAAGATCGACGCCGGCCACCGCTACCAAGGATGACGCGCCGCCGTCGTCGACTGACTCCTGTACAAGGCTCCCACACGGGGAGACCAGCCTCCACAGGCTCGCCGTCGGCACCGGAGTGGAGCACCGATGAGGCGAGGACGAGCCGGGGAGGACCTTATTCCACAATGGCGCCGCCGCCGCCGGGACACAAACCCTATATCTACTAGGACTACCTCCGACCGGCGGGAAACCCGCGGTCTCCACCACCTCGCGAAGCCCGGAGGGCCATCGGAGGCGAGGAAGACCGCCGGACCCGCCGGCGAAGAACGGGTCGCCCTCGCCTCTCTCAACTGTTGGGGAGAGCTTTCGAGAGAGTGCGAGAGAGCCCATCGACAAAGAGAGTTGGTTGAGAAAGAGACGACGAACTGGGGACGAAACTAACTCAACTGCTCAAGGATGCAAACTGACTGCCCTCAAAAAAAAAATGCAAACCGACCCATTGTTTGAAAAAAAACGACGCTTGTTTGATCCTAGTGCTAATAGGTGACCATGCTAAACTTTAGCACTAACCCATCTAACACAAGATTGCTAAAATCTAGTGCTATATACTTTAGCTAATACTTATAAAATTTGGCTAGAGAGAATGTGCCAAAACTTAGCAAATCCAAACGAAACCAAACTAGGTTGGTCTCTGACAAACATGTTGCTTGCAGTTTGAATTAAATTGTATTTAGCCACTCTTTTCAACTGTGCTGACTTCTATCACAAATACCATCCATACATTCTATTATAGTGGTACTCTCTCCGTTCCAGATTGTAGTCCAGTGTTGACTTTTCTAATGCACATTTAACCATTCGTCTCGTTCAAAAATTTACATTAGTATCATTTATTTCGTTATTACTTGTTTTTATTATTAAAAGTATTTTAACAATGACTCATATTTTTATTTACTTATACTAACTTTTGAGTAAGACGAATGATTAAAGTTGTATTTTAAAGTCAATGGTAAACTGCAATTTGGAACGGAGGAGGTATATACCAACTAAGATGGTCCCCGCAAATATCACAACTAGACTTGCTGTTGTATCTTTTCAGGCATTGTAGTCTCTATCATCATAAATCAATACATGTATAATTGATCCATGTGAATACCTAGTAATACTGTAGATAGGTAGTAGGTCTCATATCCAAGGACTCAAAAGTCCCTTTGAGAGGGAAAAAAGGAAGGAAAGAACAAAGAAGTAGGCAGTATACGTAAGGCCCTGTTTGAATTCGCTTATAATCGGCTTCTCGACCGAAATAAGCAAAAATCCCGCCCAAACTATTCGCTTAATTCTCGCTTGGCAGAAAATCCGATTACCAGGGAAGCGGGAAAACAACGGGGCCATCGCTTATTTTCGCACGCGGCCTCAGCCTCGCTTACCAGGCAAGCGGGGTGATTTTTCCCTCGCTGCCCCTCTCTCCGCGCCCCGTTCCCTCGACACCGAGGGCGCCGCCGCCGCCCCCGTGTCGTCGTTGCCCTTCCGCACAACGCTCTCCCTTCCTCTGTCCCCGCCCTTTCCTCCATGGCCTCGTACCCTTTCCTCAGGCACAGGGGCCGTTGGCGACGCTGCAGCTCGTCGCCTCCTCAACCAAGATCTGGCGAGTCCCTCACTCCGGCTGCTCCATCGTCGCCTCCCCTGCGTCGATCTGCCCCACGGCCGGCCAACAAACTCCGTTGCCCTCCCTTTTTCCATCTGCACAGGTGCTCCACTGCAGCAGGTTCCGGCTGCTCCACAAGTAATTTTGCACATTGGTTATGCATTAGAGGCTGTAGATTTGCTTCAATATTGGTTTGCTCCTGATGAATGGTTAGGTTGTAGGTTGTCAATTTTTGTTGTAGTTACAGATATGCTTTTGTCATTCATATTAGTTGCAATTTTGCTACTGGCTTGGTTATATGCAAGACATTATTGAAATATAAATTCTATTTAGTGTACTCAAAATATATTAGAATTATTGGCTTCTCCTTATTTTCACAAGAAAAATGAGGTATTATCTGGCTCAGGGGCATTCCAGTCATTTTAGGACCCAAGACAGACAATCGAGACAAAATAATCAGGATTGCCAAACACCCAGCTTACTCGAATAGCAGATTCTCTACACAGCAGCTTATCAGATAAGCCTGCTACTCAGATAAGCGAGTTCCAGAAAAGCGAATTCAAACAGGGCAAGTTAGGTTAGGTATATTCTCCTCCCATAATCTCGCGGCAAGCTAATTAGAGCAAGCAGTCCCTTGACCATCCTGAGGGAAAAGGAAGGCACCCTGATAGCTCATCCCGTCGTGTGGCGTGGGATCTATGCAACCATCTTGCCTGCATTACAAACACTCTGCAAAAGGAAAAGGAAGCCCTCTTTGAATTTGGTGGCCCGTCGAGAGCCAGGTAGCGTAGCTGGCGAACCAACAGCGAAGCGACAGTTTCCGTTGGGTTTTATTATGCGCGTAGCTTTCCAAATCCCGCTTGGAGTTATTGATAATCTGGGCTTCAAAAGGTTCATCAATCATCACTCCTCGCCAGGATTTGATTCTATCTGAGACTGCGAACTGCAGCTCTTTTCTCCACCGTCTTTGGTTGGATCAATAAACAAGAGCAGGATAGGCGTGTAAGTGGGGGCATCTTTTGAGCTCAGCTCATGCATGGCATATTGGCATGATTCAGCAGGGCCCGGCCTCCTTTTGACAAGCTGGTCTAGGGTCCATGGAGCAAACTTTGTGCTGTGGGTGGGTTCTGAACTTCCGCAGAATACTACTTCTCAAAGGGGTACATGATTTGCAGCACTAAGCTGCAAGGTGTCACTGACAAGCGGAGCCGTCGAAGGAGACTGTTCGTGCTTATTGTGCGTTCCGTAGGTGCGTGGTCTTGCCGATGGGCTTAGCGCGCACGCGTACGTGCCGTGCCAGACTGGTAACGGAATGTGTCGCGTCGATGGCCGGTACAGGAAAATAGAGCTGGATTTGTGGTGGTTTAGCTGAAGCGTCGTCATAAGCCACGGTATTATTCCTTGAAGGTTAGGCCATAAGACATCAGGCCCGTATGTTTCATTGATTGGGCTTAAATGGGACTTGGCCTACTCGGGCAAGAGAAAGAGCAAGTAGACAGGCCCATTTACATCAGAACTAGATTTTTCGACCTTGCCGGCCCAGACCCTTGGCAAAAATGGGGAACAGAGCAGTGAGATGCACTTCATTATCGAACGTCAATCTGATCGTTTATGTTCTACGGTGCTTGGACAGGTCTCTTCGTCTTCATTCTTATTGAAACGGAACTAAACAAGCAGATCTTACTCTAAAAGAGCACTGACAACCATAGGATCGATTATGCTAAGCTCTTGTTTTTACAAGACAACCCAACGCAACACCCTACCCTTGGAGGCCTGACGCGTAATACACAACAAAGCACGCACACGCACAGAGACGCACCGGTCGATCAATCACAAGAAACCGAGCGCACGCCACGTCATCCAGGGTCTACTCTTCGTCCTCGCCGATGATGAACTTGCCGGTGCCGGGGTTGACGGCGGCGATGAAGAAGAAGAGGACGTTGAAGAGCACGAGCGGCTCGATCTCGTTGATGGGCACGCCCGTCTCGATGTTGAGCTGCGCCAGCGCTCCCTTCCCCGTGATGATCTCGCCGATGATGGAGAAGGCCACGCCGAGCTGCGCCAGCCGCCCCACGAACAGCTCGTTCGCCTTGGTGAACCCAAACAGCGGCCCTGCAGCATTGCACGCGCGCACCACGGGATCGTCGTCAGATAAAATGGCGCAAGTGATAGGTGCTGTGCATATGGATGATGCAGTATCGTCGCCATTGATTTTATTACCTCCCTCGCTGAGGCCGAGGGCGCCGCGGAAGCCCTTGCCGGGCTGGATGACGGCCTTGTCGAGGCCGGTGACGTCGTCGACGAAGGTACCACGGTCTCCGAGAGCGCCGATGGCGCCGAGGAGGGTGAAGAGGATGAAGAAGAGGAGGAGGGGCTCCGCCTCGTAGATGGGGATGCCTGTCTCCAGGTTCAGCTGGGCGAGGATGCCCTTCCCGGTGATGGCCTCTCCGAGGAGCGACGCCTGGCACGTTCAAGATCAGTGTTAATAAATCGTCGTTTCAACTGAGAACGTATAACATAAACAAAACATAACAGGCGAATTTGGCAATATGTTTTATTAAATTTTGGGAATTGTTAGTAGTATTACTACTTGAATATGAGGGTTCAAGTTAATTAATACTACTAATTTTCGACCGTTAAAAACTAGTTCCTCTTCTATTGCCGACTGAACTTTCATCTGGAGCTGAAACATAACGTCAGTTCAGACACAATGTGATGATATCGTACTACCGCACTGCCGAATTGTATGGCTGTGCTTTTTCGCCAAAGGACGAATCTTTTTAGCTGAATTATACTAATATTTTTTAATAAAAATTTCCTCGTAGCATCGGAGATGGTGTGTACTGGTTGGCCACTGTGAAAGATACATTAAAAAAGGACTTTTTACTATATTTCCTAAGCTTTGCATGAATAGTCCACGCACTCCAGTCCAGTCCATGTACAAAAACATGGGCGCGATGAGTTTTGTTGAGTACTCACGGCAAATCCAAGCATGGCAACACGGCCGACGAACAGCTCGTTCTCCTTGGTGAAACCGATCCCGCCGGACGTGCCGAAGATACCGTCCTCAACTTTCGGCTTGGGCGCAGCAGCCTGTACGACATGGACCGAAGTGAGCGTCATGCAGAAGAGAGGGGAAACAAAAACTAGGCGGAGCATTCGTGCGTGCCACGGACCTTCTTCGCCGGCGCGGCCTTGGCCGCCTTGGACTTGCCGCTGAATAGGGCCAGGGTCTTCACGGAGACGGACTTGGAGTGGTGCCTGTAGAGCGACGGCAGCGCGAGCCGCGGGCTCGGCGCCGGCCGGACGGCCTGCAGCGACGGCAGCGCGCGGCCGCCGCTGACGCTCGTGGACACGAGCATGGACTTCGCCATCACCCGTGCCGCGCTTTCTCACGAACGCACTGCCAACACTCGCGCGCTGATGAGGGGCCGAAGCTGTGTGCTCGCAGATGCTGCGTGGTCTCGTGGCTACTGGGCTCCCGAGGCTGCGTGGCCAGTTCTTTATGAACGGGATCACATGAGCGGGGAGCGTGAAGCTGGCGTGGCGCGAATTGGAGGTGGCGATTGGCGAGCGGCGAGGAGGAGGATAGGGTGCGGGGTGGGCTGCCAGGAGGCCACGTTTCCGCGAATCCAATCTATGGCTGCGGCGCCGTCCGAGGGCCAGGAGCCTGCGATCTCCGGCCGCACGTACGGCTGGAGAGGCATGGGGCGCGGAAGTGGAACAAACTGATGCCACCGGTTGGTAGGATACACGCGTCACGCAAAAAGTGCTCTCTTCGGTCGTGAGGCATGTGTACTGAGTTGCGAGGCCTGCATTATACTGGCTCCTAGTGACTGAGAGGTACGGTCTGAGTTGTTCACTTGTTCTAGTGTACCAGCTAGCATCCTCGCCTCTCGTTTGTGCCAAGTCCATGAATCTGGTCCGCCTCTCGTTTAGTCGTTTGTGCCAAGTCGATGAATCAGGTCTTCTGTCGCAAAAAAAAAAAGAAAAAGAAAAAGATGAATCTGGTCTTGCTATTGTGTTTTCAACTTCTGCTGCTATATCATTTCCTTCTTTTTAGAACTGTAGGGGTGGACGTCCTAGTTCAGTAGTTCGTATGCATTGCAAACAGGCTATAGGAAATTAGGGACCAGCGCACTCCTGCAGCTCAATTGCAAGCCTGACCCAAAAAAGTAATATAACGTGCCATGTCGCCCCTTTACCACTCTGCATTGCTGTCCCAAAGTTAATTATATCGTAACATATCAGGCCATTTCGATCCCAGCAAATTATTTAAGGGATCCGTCGGATATCAGTGCGTTCCATTGTAGCGAGCGAAAATGGATTCAGAACAACGAAGAATGGGTCGAATGTTCGATTCTGTATGCTGGCTGTCCAATCTAAACGACATAAATATCACAATCAAGAGACCACACACATCAACGGTTCCGTAGTGTAGTGGTTAGCACTCCAGACTTTGAATCTGGCGACCTGGGTTCGAATCCCGGCGGGACCTTTTTTTTTTAAGCATCGGAATTGGCGACATTACAAAACAGATCTGACAATTTTTTCCCATCGTTATTAGCGAGATTAAAAAACAGATCTGACCATTTTTTCCTTAGAATTATCAGGACTAAAAAACAGTTCAGAGGGTCAGAATTAGCAAAGATTACACCACAGTTAAGAAGAGGAACAAAACAGTTCACATGGTCAGAATTAGCAAGATTACAACACAGTTAAGACTTAAGAAGAACCAGCTAAATGAGGTAATAAACAGCATTGCCGGCTTGCCGTAGTAGAAAAGAGCCAATGCATCAACAGCAGAAGTACAAGATTCACTTCGCAGTAAGAACTGAAAATATTTTAAAGATGAGCCTTGTAGGTGTCTTCTGTCTAGGGTCATTTTACAATTTGCCAAGGGCATCTTAGTACCTTAGACAAGGGTTTAGCATGAAAAGGTTTGATACACTTCTATTCTCTCTACTTGCAATCTGTATAAATGCTGCATCCATGGCCGCACCAGCATGCTCCTAATAAATAATAATGGTATGTCTACATGGTAATGCACATACTGGTAGAGATCTCAGCATGTGTTGATACACATAAAGATGTATACATCCATAAATGGTTGCTCTAACCTGTCTTTACACGAACAGATCTAACCTTCTCAAAATTGAGAGCACGCCATCAGGTATGGTGCATTCAATCCTGATGTCTCTGCCGGTTTCTTTCTCGTGCGAATGCTTTAAATAAATCGAGCCCTAAGAATATGTTGAGCAGATTCATTCCTGCCATACCAAGAAGAGCCAGCGGAAGCTCAATGCCCTTACCAAACTTGTGGGCATCAGTGATGAGTTTGTAAATAATCAAGATATGGCATATCACCCTTGCTGTCACGAATGTAGTCCAGTTGAGCACCCATTCCAGCTTCACCACTTTTCTGTTGAAATCCCGAAATCCAGCCATTCGCCTAACTTTCCTTACATGCAAAAAAATGGAGTGCAGCTGCAATCGTAAACTTAGTCAGTTTCTTTGCTCTGTTAATATAACTTCAGATAAGTCAACACAGACAAAGGAAACCCCCTAATAGAAAAATTATCAAGCAAATGCATCAACAATCCTCACAGTGGAGACCAAAACTAATTACTTATTCTTGGATATTTAAAGATATAAATGAACACATTAATAGTCCCTTCTACCAAGAAAATGAGGAAACTTGTATGATAATCGAACTGACAAAATATACATTACAAAAATGAAAAAGGTTCTAAGATCATATGCAAACACACATGACATCATCCCATCACAGTAAACCATGCTCCAGTTAAACGAAGGTGCAAGTGCAAACCCCAATGGTTGAAAGCCCAACTAGGCAGGGAAAACAATTAGCTATCAAGGTCATACACTCATACTGAATGGACCAACCACCTTATTTGTACATTGCAGGGCAAAGTGTAATGTCCTCTAGTCATATCATCACTCTGGAGACCATATAGGGGGATAATCCATATTGCTCATATTTTCAGGTTCATTGCAACAAAATTGGGGCCAAAACTGCCAAATAGGGCCATCAACTGACAAGGATGTACTTGTGAAACAGTTGTCAATCTCGAGACTCCAAAACAGCATAGGGCCAGTGCCTCATAAAATCCAAGGCCAGCATTAATAGTCATGACAAGTGAGTAAAAATGTCCATGCTTGCAAAAAGTTGGGACTAAGAGAGAACAATTATATTTAAAGCATGAAAAGTAACACAATTTTCTCAACAAAATTTGAATGCCTCCTGAGAATGAGAAGAGATTTATAGATGTACCTCGCAAACAAGTGAGAGGATCAGGTAGTTGATCGTGACATTCCTATAGAGAGCTAGTGTAAAGCAAATGAGCAGGATCAGGTGATGCATGAGAATTCCAGGAATCCATCCACTGTATAGCCGGTAACGGAGCATGTCCAATTGGTCATATGCAAAGTAGCCACAAGAGAAGCAGAGAGTAGAATATGCTCCAATCCAACTGCCACCAAATAGTTCTTCATGCTCAAACATGTTCTCGAGGCCCTTATTACGCCATTGATTGACAAGAACAAAAATAACTGCAAGTGCAATGGCAAATCATCAAAATGAACCAAAGATTTAAAGACATGGTGTAACTAGTGATGCCTCCAATTTTGCACAACATCTTTACAGGTTACACTTCATAAAATCATGTGTTAAGAATTTTTACTGGTAAATGTTTGTCTCTTGCAGACTTAGCATCACAAGAATCCCCAGACCATTGTTATCAATGGCTTTGTTCTGCAGGATACAACATGGAAAAGTGGTGGATTAAGGCACTTGCAGGTTTGTCCAAGAAGGACCGCCATCATACGGCCGCAATACTCATCTACACTGCTTGGAATATATGGAAGGAACGCAACAGAAGAATCTTCCAAGGACAGCAAGCGAAGCCGGTTCAGATACTCAGCTTCATCAAGGAAGAAATGGCCATCAGGAAGCAATCTTGTGGGAGTCCCGAGTTCCCCTAGTTACTATGATTAGTTCGATCTTTAATGAGTATGAGTTTTCTGTTAATTTATGTAATCTTAACTATGTAAGACCAGGCTTTCTACCTCCCCTTAAATGAATTGCAGTGCTCCTGCTTTAATTTCAAAAAAAAAACAATGGCTTTGCACATTAGTTCTTTGCTTTGCCAGCCCCAAATTTAAGAGTACTACTGTAGAAGTGTAGATAGAAGAGAATGTGATAGAGCTTAAAGGAGCATACCTCCAATTAGTACTAAAGATACTTTAAAAAACTTGGCAGCATTTGCCTGTATGGCTGCAACGCCACTACCATGGCGCATTTTGAACCAAAATATGCTTTTGAAACCATAACAGGCTACTATTGTCGAATCCCGCACGAATAGGGCATTTGAGCAATCACGAAAAAATCCAAGCAAGCAAAGCTCACACCAAGACAAATGGCATTACCTCCATTGAAGCAACAACTCGTAAAACTAACAGTACTCAAATCTACGCCGGCCCCGGTTCCCCAACAAGGAGCCAAGGAATTAAACATCAACTAGATTGTATAGTATTAATCCGCTGTGCGCTCCTATTTCATCAACTCATCTAATGCTGAAACCTAATTAATCGTACGGTTTCTTACAGTCGACGCAAACCCGAGTAGCAAAAGGTAGGGAACAGAGGGTGGGGGTTCGGGGGGCAAGGGAGAGAATCTATACCGGAGACGGAGGTGAGGGAGGAGTGGAGGAGAGACACGGCGGTGTTGACGAAGAGCGGGTCGCGGGAGACCGAGGCACGGACCGCGGCGTTGGCAGCCTGGAAGAAGGCGAAGCCGGCGGCCACGGGCGCCAGCTCACGTCGCCCCCGCACGCCGATCTCGAACCCTACAGACACCGCCCACAGCACTAGCGTTGCCGCGAAGAACGCGCTCGTGTCGCCGCCGCTCGCTGCCCCTCCGGCGCGGTGGGGCGGCATCGGGTTCCTCGTCGACACGTCGTGGCGAACGAAGAGCCGCACCCCCGCCCCGCACCCGCACCGCTCCGCTCCGCACCGCACCCGCACCGCAGAGCCCGCTCGCTCGGCTCTGCCCCCGACCACTCCCACTGGGCCCGCAGTTATCAAACCATTGGGCTCTAGAAAGGACGCAGCCCAATTAGCCGGCGCCTTGATAAAAATACTGACAAGTGGGACCATCCTTGAACCATTCCAGGAAGCCTTTCGAAATTTGAGAGGGTTTGAGAGGAAAATAAATTTGGGGAATTAAAATCTCGGTACCATCTCGCTCGTTGGTCAGTCGCCGTCTGATCGATCCCTACCATCCCCACCAGCGGCACCGGCCGGCCGCTGCAGTGAGCGGAGAGAAACAGCCATGGCGTCGAAGCAGATGGAGGAGATCCAGCGGAAGCTGTCCTTGCTCGCCTACCCGCGGGCCAACGCCCCCGCGCAGTCCCTCCTCTTCGCCGGCGTCGAGCGCTACCGCCTGCTCGAATGGCTCTTCTTCCGGTACGTGCCCGTTCACCCGCGCCGCATTTCCTCTCCGCTCCTCCTGCACGTTCGGGGGTGATAATCTCCCTGCTAGATTTGGTTTTCGATTTTGGAATTCGGGTTCGAAACTGAGGGTTTGCCCATTTGATGTGCGTTTCGGAGGCTCCTAGGCGACAGATCGCCGTTCACGCAGCAGAACTGGCAGGGGGATAGCCTGGACCGCGACGAGGAGAACAACCGAATCCAACGTAAGTTTTTTTTTGTTTCACAGGGTAGATAATTTCTGTTCCTGGGATCGCGCGTGGTGCTAATGGTGGCTTTGGGGCTCTGCAGACCTCGCGGAGATAGCTAACTTCCTGGGCGTCACACCCTCCGTGGACACGGAAGCGATTCAGGTGAGAGAAATGGCTGACCCTATTAGTGTCATGTGTTACATTTGCTGGATTTATGCTACTATTATCATGCATGATGTCTAGAGTGGTGCTATTGCAAACTGAGATGCCTGGTGTGCCATCTTTGGGGGGTTCATAATTGTTGTTATTGCAGGGTAGAGGCAGCTATGAGGAGCGGGTGGAACTGCTTCGTCTCATTGTCGATCTAGTGGAAGCCAGTTGCTATGCTGACAATCCAGAATGGAGGTTGGGTTCACACACAACTGTTTGTATCCAAAATGAAATTTACTTATGATGATTATCAATTATACTGGAGATATACATAAACATTGGGCAGCATGTAATTCTCTAACATCTTAATATGATGCCAAATGAAATCTGTTATGTAAGTATCATGTCACTTTGCATGTGTGGGTACTTAACATGAAGTGCATAACAAATTTACTTTTGTAGTGTTGATGAGCAATTGGCGAAGGATGTCCAACTCGTAGATTCCATTGCTGAGAAACAAGCCCAAATATTTTCGGAGGAATGCAAGCTTTTCCCTGCAGATGTTCAAATACAATCAATTTACCCTTTGTAAGTGCTTCCACTTTATGTTCTGGCCAAATGTATTGTTTAGGTTCTTTAGATCTCAAGCATACACAGAATTGCTCCTGTGATCTGGATCTTTCTTGCCACCATGTGGTCCCCACATAATAAAGATGTTAAAATCAGCTCATGTATTATATATCTTAGTTGAATTCTTGTTTTACAGGCCTGATATTGCAGAGCTAGAGTTGAAGCTGTCCGAGTATACAAAAAAGATGTCCAATTTGCAGCAGATGGTTCAGGAGTTGGCATCAAAGGTACAACAAGATATGCAATGGTACAACAGTTTTCAGTTCAGCACCACTTGCCCCATAAATGTTGGTTTCTGCTGAGCAGAATCTGAGATAAATTTATCTGTGCACTAGTTTTACAATTCTCTTAGTACTTCTGAAGCTTTAAATCTCAGAGATTATGTGTTGGTTATCACAGGCGAATCCCATCAACCTTGACATTTCTTGTCTTGTGCATGTTCCTTAAATCCGGACCTGCGTATTACAGATTTTTGGATAATTCCACGTTTTATGTAGCAAAGCTTACAACTATTTAGCACAATTTTGTTAATAACTAAACTTTGGGATACACTCTGACCTGAAAGTCTGTGTGCTTGAATTATTTTTTTGTAAGCATACCCCCCCCAACTTCCTTGGGACTAAAAGGCTTTGTTATTGCTGCTGCTGATTTTATTTGCTGTACTTAATTTTCACATAAATATCTTAATACTATGCAGCATGCTATTTCAAGCTAATAGTGCTGTTGCTTGTGATTAGTATGATTACAATCCAAATGAAGACTATGCTGAGACAGAAGTGAAGTTGAGGGAACATTTGCAATCATTTTTGGAAACTGTTAAATCCTTCAATACAATATACACTAAGGTAAATATGTTATGCAGCAAGTCCTACTTTCCCCGTATCTTATGTAGATATTCCAGATAGATATCCTTAAAATATCTTTTCTTTTGGCTTATTATTTTTAACTGCTGTACCATTAGTTGATAATATACTATCTCTTTAGGAAATTCATCCTTGGACCCACATGATGGAGGTTCCACAACTGCATGGCTTTGGCCCGGCCGCTAATCGCCTGTTGGAGGCATATAACACCCTTTTAAAGGTAATTTTTGAAGGCTTGGTTCATTTACTTGCCATTTTATTGCTCTTTTTTTACTATCGCCGACCTAGTGATCTACACACTGTGATATTGTTAATCCAAGGGATAAGAACTGTGTAACCAACAGAAATTAAAGATGATGCATTTCTGCTGGAATATGGGAGCTTCTGTGCAGTGACTGAACATTGAGCACTCTTCTTAGTCCATATTCTTCTCTCTGAAATGTCACAAATTATCTTTGCATGACCTTTTGTGTAATTCATGCTCTGTCTTGATAATACCATGCCTCTATAGTCTACAGTTAGTAGGAATCTTTTCAGGCCATTTTATTTTCACGCTCTTTCCAACTGGATAGTACACTCTGTTCTTATTTTTTGCTACTTGTTGCTAACCTACAAAACCTGACCTGGGTACTTATTTTTTATATTTCAGTTCCTAGGAAATCTGAGGAGTCTGAGAGATTCATATACTGCAATGGCTGCTGGGTCACTGTCAGCGTCTAATGAGCCTTCATCAGTCACCAAAATTATTTCAGATTGTGAATCCGCACTTACATTCTTGAATCTGAGTCTTTCCATCCTTTCAACTTCCGTGGCACGGGAGCAAGGGGAAACACTATGATTTTAGAACACTGGTGTATCAGGATACAGTTTCGGGGAACCTATCTAAGCTTGTAGTAATTCAATTGTTTTCAGTTTCAGTTGAGGCATGTAGCAAAGATTTTGTGCCATTTGTTGGTGTGCTCTTGTGGCTGTAGTTTGTAACCCGAGAGATTAGAAGTACATACTAAGCATGATATCTAGAGTTCCTTTTGAGGTTGAGCTGAACTTGTATATGTGTATGCCCTTTTTTATCCTTGAGAATGATGTCTTATCGATGAAGAAAATCTTCTGGATTTTAAATGATAACTCCTTCAGATACCATATTTCCAGTGAAAATCAATTTATTGCGGAATACTCAGAAACACGCTATAGTAGTTGTTCAAGGATACATGTATGGCTCACAGGCTTAGCAAATAGTACAATACGGTGTTACGTCTCACGCCTACCAAGTTCTTCATGGCTTGCACTTCTTCGCTATGTTTATTCTTCCGCTTGAGTACTAGCCTCCCCAGCTACGGGCGAGATGGACACCCAAGACGGTCGCACGGCTTGTCCGCGGACTTCCGCTTGAGAACTAGCCTCCCCAGCTACGGGCGAGATGGACACCCAAGACGGTCGCACGGCTTGTCCGCGGACATTGCAGCAGGGCTTATGTAACGACGACCCTTGGATCCGGCGGTTCCCATCTTGGCACCACCAGCCGTCATCGGAGCCGGATGCTTGTGGACGCTCGGCAAAACAGCATGGCTCATGTAATCAGCCTTCGATCCCGCGGCTGCCGTCGTGGTGCCGGCCTTCGTTCTAGCCGGGCCGCGGCTGCCGGGGCACCTGCGAGATACAGCGTCCTGAGTGCTGAGCGTGCCGGACCAGAACGCAAGGATTCAGCTTTGAGCGATCTGTCGCGCTTACCTCCCAACGAGAGACGAACAGCCCGGATGATGGGTCCTGCCAGGTCCGGCGTCGTTCCCGCCTCTGGCAGTGGGCAGGGGCACGTACGAAATGTACCTGTTCTTGGGCATCCTTTTGGCTGGCGCGCAGGCGCAGGCGGCGAAGCAGAGCGCTAGCAGGAGGGCAACGGACAGAGCGCGAACGGTCGTCATGACGTTCTCCCTTTCTTCCTTCCGGTAGTATTCAGCAACAGACCTGAGAGACTCTGAGTGGTTTCTTCGCCTCTGGGTCCCGTCTGATTTATAGCGCGCGGGTGGAGATGGATTCAGAACTTCAGATGTGGCTGAGGTTTGGCAGCAGCTCATTGAGGGCGGAAGATTCAGCGAGGCAGAGTGCTCGTGATCGGTTCCTGTTTCCAGCAGGTGTTGCTATCCGGCGAGATATTGATTCCATCATGCTCGTGAATCGTGATAGGTTCGGCAGGCCAAGAAATTGTTATTGCCCGGTCCAGGCCCTAGCTAGTTTGAGTGTGATGTATGTGGCCTGCAAGGGGGAGATCCCAGAAGATGAAGAAGCATAAAGCAACGGCCCAGAACAGGCCCAGTTAAATGTAAGGCCAGCAGCGTTCTGGTATAATACCCAGGCCCCGCTTGGCACAACTATACGTGACTTCAGCTCTCTGCTATAGTGCGCAAGAAGCTGGAGTTGGTGAAGTCAAAAATAGGCTTCACCCGGCTCTGTTAGAGGAGGGGAGAGGAGAGAGAAAAATAGCTTCAGTGAACATTGACGTGAGCAGTGTATTATCAGGAGGAGCTGAAGCTGCTTGGAGCTCTGCCAAACAAACGGGGCCCTAGTTTTCTTCTCGCTCCTCTTTAATCCTACTGTCGCATCATTGCTCATGGAGTTTTTTGTTTTGTTTTATAGAAAGACACCCTAGGGTATTTATAGCTTTATTTTTATTTTGACAAAAGATTTTTAAGGTATCTATACGTCGTTTATATGAGAAAGACATATTAAAAACATGAACTAGTATAGAACAGATAATGCAAAAATATTTATTCAAAATTTACAAAATACTTCATCTCCACCGCAATTATGGCCGTTCCGTCGTTTCATGTCACTACCGATCCTGGCACCAGTGGGAAAGAGTACAAATGAAAATTCAAAAAAGATTTGAACAAACCCAAAGGTTTTTTAAGAGCGCAGGAGTTGTTTCAGGGAGTAATATTATGGACATTTGGCATAGTTTAGCGGAGAAAAATATTGAAAGAATTGAAGCTATTGTTGAACTGATCAATAACGATTGCACATCAGGGCAAAGAAAAATAACGATTGCACGTGTGACACGTTTGAAGACCACACTTAAGTGAATCTGTGAGTTTTGCTTTGGTATATGTTGTATATCAGTATCAATTTGAGTATCATTTGCGGACTAAGGGTAGCTTACTTAGATTTTTTTTTTTTTTTGGTGCCGGACCCTATCCACTTAAATTTGAGTCTTCGACTTCGTTTGAGTGTCGCATTTTAATGGATTTATTCTAGTATTTAATCGGTGCTATATGCCCCTCGACAATGAGCCGTATGTGGCGATTTCGACTATTTTAAGATCGAACATGCTCATAGGGTAGATTTTGCGTACGCGTATTCGCAGTGGTGGGTGTGCGTGCGTGCGTGTGTGAGCGTTTGCCTCTCCGAAACCATTGTCAGTCTCTCGGGGGTACTCATGTGGTTAGGGTCCGTGTGCATGTGTATTCACAGGGGTAAGTGTGTGTGAGTGTCTGCGTATGCAGAACAACCGGTTTAGTCTCTCGGAGTTGCTCATAGTGTGACTTTGTCGATCTCAAAATCAAAACAGCCGGTCGAGTCTCTCGGAGTTGCTCATATGGATAGAGTTTACGTGCGTGTATTATAGGGGCAAACATGCATGTATGTGAGAGCGTCTGCATATACGGAACAACCAACGCAATTTTCGAAGGTGCTCATAGCGTAATTTCGTCAATCCCAAGGTCAAAACAATTGACACGGTCTCTCGGATCATCGAAGTAGGATTTCTGTGCATATGTTCACATTAGTAAGTGTACGTACACGTGTGAGATTCTATGACTATAAAACAGCCGGTTCAATTTCTCACAAGATTTATGTGCGTATATCTACAGGGTGGATCCGTGGATGTGCTGTCCAGGGTTTTTTTTACCGTTATGAACCGGTCCGGTTCCCACGGTTACCGCTCAAACCGCCCCGGACCGGTAGCGGTTCAGGGCGGTTGGGAACCGGGAATATTCCAAATTTTCAAATTCGAATTCAAAAAATGAAAAAATGTCGAAAAAATTCCTAAAAATACTTCAAGGTGCGTGTAATCTATTGTTGTCAAAATTTTTCAAATATTTACTCATTTGGTATTTTTTGCGGCAAATACAAGTGAAATAGAAAAGGAAAAAGAAAAATTCCCCGGCCGGCCCATTAAGGCCCGTTTAGGCCCAACCTTATCCTATCCCACCCAACGGCCACGGCCAGGCGCACAGACGCGCCCGAAGCCCCGAACCCTCTCCCCTGCTCCTTCCCTCGTCGCCCAGACGCGCCGCCGCTCCCCACCGCCGCGCGGAGCCGGTTAGCCGGGCTGGACGGTCGGCAAGCCGCGGATCTGCTCTCCCCAGACGCGCGGGCGCAGCGGCGGTAAGCCGGCCGCGAACGGCGGTAAGCCGGCGCAACTTCATTTCCTTTTAGGTCAGAACCTTGCAATGATTTAGGTAGTGATTTAGGTATTATTTGATTTAGGTATTATTTGATTTAGGCAATGATTTAGATATATTTTGATTTAGGCAATGATTTAGGTATTGTTTGATTTAGGCAATGATTTAGGTATTGTGATTTAGGTATGATTATGAAAGGGATGTAGTGATTTTGGTGTATAGACTATAGAGAATAAGTGTTTATGTTCGTTCCATGTTTGCAGATACAAAATGTCAGGCAGAGAGAAAGATATTGTATGGGAACACGGTGAAAATCTTTACCCCGGTTGGAGATGCAAATATTGTCATACGTCCAAAGGAGGAGGTGGTGCCACTAGATTGAAACAACATTTGGCAGGGCGTGGGACCGAGGTCGTCCATTGTAGGAAGGTTCCAAAGGAGGTGCGTGAGTACTTTCAGCGTGACATTGAAAGGGTTCAGAAGGCAACTTCTGACCGGGCTCGAGAGAAGTTGAGAAAGGAGAAGGTTGCAGCGGAGGGTAACTATCCCGGTGGAGATGAAACATATGATGAGGAGGCTGAGCTGGAGCGTGCCCTGAACCAATCGAGAGCGGAAGAGGAGTTCCGTCGGGGGGTGCAACAGAGAGGAGGTGCATACGAGCATGGAGGGGGTAGTGGTTCGAGGGGAGGAAATCCGGTGCAGAGGATTCTTCGAAGGGCAACTTCGGTGAGGGAGACTCCTGGGGTGAGGGACTATAACTTGGCCGCGGGCCTGAGAGGACCGACGCAGCAAAGGATTGACACAGGCTCCTGGACGCAGAAGGGTAAGAATGCAAAGGAAGCTATTGGGAAAGCTTGGTCAAAGTTTTTCCATATTGCGGGATTACCTGGAAGACAGGCTGACAATCCATACTTTGTCAGCACGGTCAGAGAGACACAGAAGTGGGGTAAGTTTTCTTTTCATGCGAATGACACCTATGCAACTGCATGTCTCTATCTAATCTCATGATTGCCATATGGTTGCAGGTGAAGGTATCGCGTCACCCACTGGACGGGATATTGATGGCAGATACCTGGATCAAAACGAGCAAGACTTGAAGACTCAGTACGCAAAGTTTCAGCAAGAGTGGCCTCTCTTTGGCGTCACGTTGATGTGCGATTCGTGGACTGGCCCGACGAGGATGAGTGTCATCAACTTTTTGATATATTGCAATGGGGTCACGTGGTTCCACAAGTCTATTGATGCGTCTGGAAAATCTCAAGATTCCGCATTTTTGCTCAAGGTAACCTCTTACCTAGTTCCTTTCAATCCGAATATGATTCCGATGTTGCTAAAGAACCTGTTGATGCGTCTGGAAACCGCTAAAGAATCTGTCTATTTTACCAGGAGATTATAAAGGTGGTGGAGGAGATTGGGCCAGAGCATATCGTTCATGTTATCACCGACAACGGCTCGAACTACAAGAAAGCATGCAGGGAGCTTTTCGATGTGTATGCACACATTGCTTGGACACCTTGTCTAGCACACACTGTCAATTTGCTGTTAAAGGATATCGGTGCAAGGTACGAACATCAAGGTTTGATCGATCAATGCAAGCAAATTTCAAGTTGGTTACACAATCATGGTCAGTTGAATGCAATGATGAGGCAAGCGATCGGTGGTGAGTTGGTCAAGTGGAATGCAACTCGCTTTGGGACCAACTACATGTTCCTAGACAGCATATATCGGAAACATGATCGTTTCATGCAGTGGATGGGATCTCCTGAATTTTTGCAGAGCAAATGGGCAAATACAAATATGGGTAGATTTACTCATGCCAGATTTGCAAGTATGGAGTGGTGGGAGGGAATGAAATTTATCATTGACTCAGTTCAACCATTATACAAGTTGCTTCGCTTTGCTGATCAGGACAAGCGGCCCAACTTGTGCGAGGTGATTATGACCTTCCAGAATGTGAGAAATGAAATGGAGTCTTTCTTCGGTCAAAATGTTTCCACGTGGAAAGAGTATGAACAGCTTATGCACAGCAGGATGAAGGACGTCATCGTACAGACGTATGCGGGTCCAGGTAAGACTGTCACAAAAGTTTCTACTTTCACGTTCCATAGACTTTATGCTCATTGGCGGTATTTCCATTTTGCAGCTGCTGTCCTAAATCCGAGGTACGCCTATACGTTTACTCCAACTCCAGAAATGTGGCGTACACTCAAGGATGCATTTCAGCGCATGACGGATATCCAGAGCGCCATCCAGGCATTGAACGAGGCTGAGATGTTTCGACAAAGGCGTGGCGAGTTTGCCACAGATTTGGCAATGAAAATGGCGCTTGACCCAAAGACAAC
>CM014274.1:8499741-8510380 GCA_004135705.1 Alloteropsis semialata
CAGGTTCGCAATCGGTTGTCGCACAAGAAACTGAACAAGCTTGTCTATGTCAACTACAACCTACGCCTGCGACTTGCGGATGTCGGCAACCCCGTGCGTGATGAAGGTGATTTCATTGACCAGCTGTCCCATCTTTCATTCTATGATGAGAAAAATCCGGTGCGGGAGTGGATGGAATATGGTAGATCAAACGGGGATCCAGTTCTGGACGAGGACGATGATGACGGAGACACCCCGCTCCCGTCCCATATTGTCACAGATCATATAAACCCATCAGACCTCCGGACTTCTACAGGGGATGATTGCATCAGTGATTGGGCACGTCGAAATGTGGGTGACACTCACCTAGGGAAGAGGAAGCACCACGTAGGGCCTACGAAGGGTGACCCGAAGCGCCAACGAGGACAGGCCAAGGGAAAAGGCAAAGGCAAAACAACACTAGTGCTGAGCGACGACGACACTGATGATGGCGAGGGTGATGGTAGTCCACCGTATCAGGAGTCTCAGGATAGCAGCTCCGCTGATGATGATGATGATAGTGATGGCGGTGTTGGCGGCGGTGGTGGCGGCGGTGGTGGCGGTGGCGGTGCCGGTGGCAGTGGCGGTGGCGGTGCCGGTGGCAGTGGCGGTGGCGGTGCTGGTCTTCGTTTCACAGGTTTGAACTTTGAAGTGCATGCACGTATATATGCACATATGTTTTTCACTGTGAGTACTAATTATGCTATATGGTTGGTTGCAGGGGAGACTGAATTCACGCATGCTACTCAGGACGTTGACCATGGAGCACCGGAATCCCAGAGGAGAACGGTTCAACCGACGGATTACGACACTCCACACTTTCCACAGTACTCTTCTAGCTCATACAGCGATTCCTCCCAGTCCAGTTATCACTATCCTATACCTGATTTGAGCACGCAGCCACCGATGAGATGGGTGTACGAATGGGAAGACCCCCATTGGTACAATATGTTACTTCAGGAATGGCAGACGACATCGGCGTGGACGGGCCAAACTTGGCAAGAATACAAAGCTGAGCTGCTTCTAAGGCAAGGTTTGAATGTGATGTCCGCCGCCGAGTACGAAATGGCTACGCAATACTACCGTTGATCTATTTATATGCACAACTATTATTTCTATGCACAATTATTATTATGAATCCATGTTTGTATCTATTTGTGGTCATTTTCTATTTCTATGTATAATTATTCAATTATCTCGCAACCGGCCGGCTAACCGGTCCAACCGGCCGTCTAACCGGTTCTACCGACCGTTCGCCCGACCGACCGACCGCCCCAACGACCGACCGGTTAACCGCTCGTACCGACCGGTTAACCATTATTCCCGTCGGTTAACCGTTATTTTCCGTTTGTATGGCGCGTTTTGAATTTGGATTTGAATTTGTTCGGTATTTACCGGTAACCGCGGTTAACCGACCGGTTAACCGCTACCGCCGGCCGGCGGTTACAAGGGACCGGTCGGTAAATAAAACCCTGGCCCGCACGGGGGCAAGCTGGCTGCTCTCCCATGTCGGTCGTTCACTGCGCCGTTTATCCCGGCCAAGCCCGCGGACGCGGACGCGGCGCCGGTCATCATAATAGCGACAGAGGGGAGCAGAAGAGATGCTAGGGAGACGACCTTATTTGCTCGTGCAGGCGGTGGCAAAACCTTCGTAATTTGGTCGAACATCAAGGATTCAAGGCAATGTTGTACCTTTGGCTTGTGGAGACAGGTGAAGCTGGAGCAAGCCACGATTTTTAGCTCATCGTGCGTAGTACAAAACGGGGACCGACTTCCCCACACATTTCCTTTGACATCGTGCGTAGTATAAAGTCGACATCAGTACATTGATAGGATCGACTTTATTGACACTTTTTAAAGACTCTTAAACTTTAAGCATAAAAACACCGCAAGTGCTTGATATTCCAAGCATTGGGCACATCTGTTCCATCTTCCCGTTGCAGCTGGTAAGTACCCGGGCCGATAACCCTTGATACTATGAACGGGCCTTTCCAAGGGGAAGATAGCTCGTGTTGATCCTTTGAACTCTGAATACTTCAGAGGACCAGATCTCTGATGTTGAATGATGAGACTGGACATTTTGATCATGATACCTCCTTAGATCTTGTAGATACTTGTTATTCTGATCAACGCCGCTACCCTTGCATCCTCCAGCATGTCAATGTCATTTGCTATTGCAGGTTGTCGTCGCGATCTAAAAAATCGGAAGCCACCACGTATTTATTGCCTCGTGACTCCGACAGTTCTACGAGGACTCCAATGGAAAGTTGGAAACAACCGACTCCAATTCCAAATTTATTTGGCGGGTGTTGACGCAGAATTAGGCTAACACACGATAGCGCTAGAAACAGGAGGGAGCTGATGAACTCGGAGAACCCCACCCGCCAGGGGCCGAGGGGTTATGCATGTACGAGGAGGAGGAGCGCAGGTTGGTTTGATAGATGAAGCCGTGAAACCCATGGAAAAGTTGGGGAATAATCAAAGGGGCTCTACATTTGACTGTCACGCACAATGGACGAAAACCAAGGCAGAAACGCAGAACCCCTACATGCATATGCTCTGCAAATAGTAGAGATTTTGCCAGAAATGGTCCCTAACTGCCGTACATTGGAATTTCTTTTCTGTATAAAAAAGAAAAACAACAATATATTACAAGCTTAAAATTTATACGAAACTTCTGGAAATAAAATTTATCGGATAGATGTTCACATACAGCTCTGAAACCGTAAGAGTAAATACATGTACCGAAGAAAATACTACTATATATCATATACAAGTATAATATATATAGCTCAAATCAAATCGGGACGTATGTCCCTTCCAGCTGTTTGTTTCCGCCAAGAACGAAATCTTGCAAGAATTATCGTGGCAGTACATGTCAACCATGCATATATGTCGCATGATCATCAGCCCTAGCTCATACATGTAGGTGACGAAGATCGGTGAGTGGTAGACTGCTAGGACGAACTGTCCACTGGTGGGCCGGTGGCCACACTGCGGATCTCATGGACCACGACGTCGCACCTGATGGAGAAGCGGTCGTCCCTGAGGTGATCCGACTGCTCAAGCGTCTCCCTCCTGATGAACTCGGAGAACCCCACCCGCCAGGGGCCGAGGGGCCCGGAGACGAGCGGGTGGCGGGTTTCCCGTCGAAGAACTGGTGGCTGCTCGACTCGCTGTGGGACGGACACCGAGGCGGTCGGGTCCGTCCCGTCGAGGACGAGCAAGATGGAGACGTGGTCGGCCCGCTCCGCGCAGTCCCCGTTGGGGAAGTAGGCGAGGTGCCACGAGGAGTACCGGCCGCCGGGGAAGGAGGAGGAGCGCAGGTGGGTGCCCGTCGGGACTAGTGCCTTCGTGGCGGCGTAGCAGTCGACGTTGAGCACGTGGGAGGCGCTCGACGAGGTGGAGGTGAGGGTGGAGTAGGTGGTGATGTGCGCGGGATCCAAGGGATCGAGATCCGTATCAAAGGAATCATCGGAGTCCGTCGATGACGACGACGACATGGCGGTGGCGGCAGGTTGTCGTCGCGATCTAAAAAATCGGAAGCCACCACGTATTTATTGCCTCGTGACTCCGACAGTTCTACGAGGACTCCAATGGAAAGTTGGAAACAACCGACTCCAATTCCAAATTTATTTGGCGGGTGTTGACGCAGAATTAGGCTAACACACGATAGCGCTAGATCACGCAGCACGTAGATAAACTGCTCGCAGCCTCTTTGCGCAGACCGGTCAGACCGGTCCTGGCAACCGGTCAGACCGGTTACTCTAGGGAAAACAGGAGCGAGCCCTAAGCACGCTTACCGGAAGGATCTGTCAGGAAGAATATGTTCAGGGTCGGCAGGCCACCTAGGACGTCTTCAAACGTCACGGAGACGCAGGAAGAACAGCAAATTAGGGTTTGAAAAAGTTAGGGTTTGAAAGGTACAAAAAAGTAAAGGCAATAATAGTAGATTTGATTGAATCGATTGGGTATGTCCTCAATCGGCCGAATCCCCTATAAGGGTAGGTCTTGTCCCGCAAGGAAATCAAGTTACAACTCGTTACAATCTCGGAATCCTAAACCTAGTTAGTTATAGGGTAAACCGGTCTGACCGGTCCCTCAAACCGGTCAGACCGGTCTGGGCGTGGCCTGCTCCTTGCGCCATCTTCTGTCCTGCTCCATGCGCCGGCTCCTGCAATCCTTCTGGTCAAAGTGCCAATTTTGGTTGTCAACATATGCCCCCTGTTTTTTGGTAAAACTTGCGTACCACAAAACATATTAGTACCAAAATCGTCACCTGAGGGCGATGTTTTAACAGAATTCATCGGCCATTATAATTTTCTAAGGGCGATATCCAAATATCGGCCGTGTGCCACTTTATGCCTCTTGCGAAACACTTGGATAGTACTTTTTCAAGTACCTCCCGTTCAATGCCTTAGGCAATCGTTCTCCTTGCAGCGTCTCCACCATATAGGAATTCCCGCCATTGATCTTGAATACTCGATATAGACCTTCCCAACTTTGAGACCACTTGCCGAACTTATTATCTCTAGTACCAAGTGGCAATATTATCTTTCATACTAGATCACCAACCTGAAAAGTCTTCTCTTTAACCTTCTTGTTGTATGATCTAGCAACTCGAATTTTGTCTTTCTCAATCTCTTTGAGAGCTTGCAAGCGCTTATCGGTCACTTCATCAATATTATCCATCATCAAGTCATAATATTTACCAACCGAAAACTTATTTTGTTTAGCAAGTCTATAAGCGTCCAGATTTACCTCAACGGGCAAAACGGCCTCTTGACCATGAACAAGCTCAAAAGGAGTGACTTTGGTAGCACCATGTCTAGATATGCGATGAGCCCATAAAGCTTCAGACAATACTTCATGCCACCTTTGGGGATGTTCCTCTATCTTCTTCTTGACCAACTTTATCAAAGTTTTGTTACTAGGCTCGGCCTAACTATTAGCCTGAGCATAGTATAGAGATGAATTGAGCAATTTGATCTTATACATGTCGGCAAAAACTCGCATTTCTTTAGACATAAAAGATGTGCCTTGATCTGTAGTTAAAGTTTGCGGAATGCCGAATCTATGAATAATATGTTCAGTAATAAACTCAATTACCTCCTTATGAGTCATATTCTTGAGAGCAACGGCTTCGGTCCATTTAGTGAAGTAATCTGTAGCAACCAACACGAAGCGATGACCCTTTGAAGAAGAAGGATGTATCTCTCCAATAAAATCTAATCCCCATCCACGAAAAGGCCATGGTTTAATGATAGGATGAAGCAATGCAGCAGGTACCATCTGAATATTACCAAATTTCTGACATTCTTCACATCTCTTGTAGTAACAAAAACAATCGGCCATCATAGTAGGCCAATAGAATGCAGCTCTCCTAAGCAACCACTTCATCTTAGGAGCCGATTGATGCGTTCCACAAATTCCCTCATGAACTTCACCTATGACCACTCTAGCTTGATCAGCATCCAAGCATTTAAGCAACAAATCATCGGCGGTGCAACGATGCAACTCATCGTCAACCAAAGTATATTTGAAAGCCAAACGCCGAATTTTCCTGTCTGTTCCAGAACTAGATTCTTCAGATACCTAATAATGGGCGCTCTCCAATCATCCACCTCGGCCTTTTTATTTTGAGAACTTTCAGCGGCCGAAATTGGATCAGAAGACGTCGGACCGGTCTGACCGGTTCCTGAATCGGTCTGACCGGTCTCTGTACCGAACACTGGACCGGTCTGACCGATCTGGGAAGCGATCGGACCGGTTTGGTCCTGATCTACTGCAAATGTTAGAGCTTCACCACTGACAGTAGCAAACAACGGCCTTTTTTCTATGAAAATATCTTTTCTGAACATTATAGCTAGATACTTGCTGTGCCAAAGCGTTAGCTCTAGGATTTTCACATCTTGGTACATAATATATGGTGAACTCATCAAAACGTGGTATAATATCAAGGCATTTGTCAAGATAAATATTCAATGAACCTTCCAAGTATTGACACACCTTAGATACTTGCTGTACAACCAACAATGAATCACCTAAAGCTTGAACACGTTTTACTCCCATGTCAAGCAAAATCTCTAGTCCGAATAATAGAGCTTCATATTCGTCTTGATTATTTGTGCACTCATCTTCTAATCGGCTAAGAGCTTCAAAAACAGCCCCATTAGGAGAAACAAGAACAATTCCAATGCCACATCCGTTCTTGCAAACCGATCTATCAAAATGCAATTTTCATGGAGTAAAAGTCATGTAGTCAACTTCTAAATTATGCTCATCATTAATCCGATGTTCAACAATAAAGTCAGCTACAATTTGGCCTTTTATAGATTTCAAAGGTTCACAAGCCAAATCATATTCAATAAGAGCATATGCCCACTTACCGATCTTACCAGTCGAAATCGGTCTATGCAACATATACTTAATAACATCGGCTTGACATGCTACAATGCAAGTGCTAGACAACAAGTAATGCCTCAACTTTGTACAAGCATAATATAAAGACAAGCATAATTTCTCAATAGGTTTATACCTTGTTTCTGCATCCAAAAGCCGTCGACTCAAATAAGTAATAATATGCTCCTTGCCATTCGTCTCTTGAGTCAAAACAGCTCCAATAACATTATCTTCGGCCCTCTGTTCGCCTAAACGGCCGTTTAGTCCGTTTAAACAGCGTTTAAACGGTAAACAGAGGCCATCCGTGTCGTTTAGGCCCTAAACGGTGAATTAAACGGTTGGACCGTTTAAAGCCGTTCAAACCATTAAAAACCGTCTAAAATAATTGAGTTAAATGTGATTAAATGAGCTAAATGACTATTTAATTCATAATTTATTCAATAGGAGGATTACAATTACCACAATCAATATCGAACTAATTAGCATCGTAAGCATATGAAATGTTGTGAGTTTTAAATTTCTCCCAAAAAGATTATTTGATAGAATAGTTACATTTTACATGTGCAAATATGTAGATTTTCTAGCATATTTGACTTTTACGTACATAAATATGTATATTTTAATGTTACTATGCAAAACCGTTTAGGCCGTTTAATTCCGTTTAAACACCGTTTAAACGGTCTAAATGCTAAACAAAGGGTGTCCGACTGTTTACCATTTAGCGTTTAGGATAACACTGTTCGGCCGCAATATAAAGCCTAAATGGCACCCCATTCTTAGGCGCTTTGAGCACAGGCCGTGAAGACAAATATCTTTTAATTTCTTCAAAGGCCTCTTGCTGCTTTGCCCCCAAGTTAACCGAAGTATAGGAGTAAAAGCACTAACTTCCCCAGGCAAGTTAGAAATAAACCATCTCAAGTAATTAACTTTGCACAAGAATTTCTGCAAATCATGCTCGCAAGTAGGTGCTTCAATCTTTTCAATAACACCTATTTTCTTAGGATCTATCTCTATGCCTCTTTCATGCACCATGAAGCCTAAAAATCTTCCAGCCGATACACCAAAAGCACATTTCAATGGGTTCATCTTCAAACCATACCGACACATTCTTTCAAAGGCAAGACGCAAATCAGCCAAGTGAGAATTTAATCCAGCCAATTTGACAACAATATCATCAATATAAACTTCTAGAATAACACCAAGTAAGTCATGAAAAATCAAATTCATCGCTCTTTGATAAGTTGCGCCGGCATTCTTTAAACCAAAAGTCATCGCAACCCATTCAAATAAACCAACAAAGGCAGGACATTTAAAGGCCGTTTTGTATATGTCTTCCTCAGCCATAAAGATTTGATTATATCCCGTATTGCCATCAAGAAAGCTAATAACCTTATGTCCAGAAACTTCATTAATAAGCATATCGGCTATAGGCATATGATATTCATCTTTAGGAGTCACTCTATTAAGATCTCTAAAATCAATGCAAACTCTAATTTTATTAGAACCCTTCTTCTCAACAGGCACAATATTAGAGATCCATTCATCATAGCGACACGGCCGAACAAACTTAGCTTCAAGCAAACGATTAACCTCTTCTTTTATTCGATCATAAAACAGAGGATTGAATCATCTATTGCCTTGTTTATATGGCCTAAAACCAGGTTTAATCGGCAATCGGTGTTCAACTAACTCGCGGCTTAAACCAGGCATCTCATGATACTCCCAAGCAAAGCAATCAGAATACTCTTTCAACAACTCGATTAATTCAGCTTTATAATCGGCTTTTAAGCTTTGATTTACAAAAGTCGGCCTTGGTACAGAACCATCACCTATGCCTACCTTTTCTAAAGGATCAGCTGACGTAAATCCTTGTCCTAACTTCCTTACTTCTTCAAAATCATTAATGGCTTCACATGCATCGTTCATGTTTGACCGATAATGCTCCACCCTTTCTTTCAACCACTTCTCTCTTGCATCCATCTACTCTTCATTGTCTGAATCAACCGATCTTTGAACCGGCCTTAGAGCAGCGGACACAAAGCCATCCTTAGTGCAAGCAAGGAACTCAAAGTCCGAAATATCAATTCCGGTCAAACACTTGACATTATCATGAGTCCCCAATATGGATGCATCGGCCATAGCAACACATGCCGAAGAATCCGCATGAATCACCTCAACTTCGTCACTAACCCATTGAATCAAGCATTGATGCAAGGTAGAAGGCACACATTGATTTGCATGAATCCAATCGCGCCCCAAGATCACGCTAAAGTTACGTTGTACCTCCGTGACGAAGAAAGCGGTCGCCAATGTCTTGCTCCCAACAATGAGCTCCAATGATGCAACTCCCTTAGCGTTCATCGGTTCTCCTCCTCCAACGCCACTGATCATCATGCTTGTCTTGATGAGTTTGCTGTCCAAACCTCCCAATTTCTTGTACAAGGTAAATGGCATGCGGTTCACAATAGCACCACCATCAACAAGCATCCTAGAAATCGGCATCCCTTTAATGTGACCCTTCACATAAAGAGCCTTCAGATGGTTGTCCAATTCTAAGGGCTTCTGAAACATAGCATTCTTGGGAGCAAAACCAACTTGAGCCACCCTCTCATCATCTCCAACAAAGCAATAGTCGGCGTTCATATAGATAACGTTGACCTCCGTGTCTGTTCTGCTAGGCGAAGGCTCAAAGTCAACAGCTTCATCATCATCGCCCATCTGAACATCTGAAATAGCAGCGGGCGGAACCGAGACTTTAGCCAAAGAAGAAAACGCATCGGCTACTGACTCTCCAGGCGAGATCGGTCTGACCGGTTCCAGTTGCTGGAACTGGAACAGGGGCTAACCGGTCTGACCGGTCAGGGACACCGATCTGACCGGTCTCGGCCATGTTAGCCGATTTTGCTGCAAACGGCTCGGCTTTTTCAGGTTCTTTAGCTTGAACATCTTGAACACCAGAACCATCCTTGGAACTCTGACCAGACGGCGGAACCATCGGCTTAACCTCATTGAACCACTCTTCTCTCTTTTTTGCCGATTCTTCCTCTCTTTGCTTTTGAGTACGCAACTGCTGCAATCTCCTTTTCTGAGAATGAGACAAGCCAGGAGGACACCACCTCGGCTGCGTGTACTGAGCCAGTGGCGCTTTTTTCACGGCCGAAGTACCAATAACATTAGGTCCGTCGGCCATTGATGGATTAACAGCCATAGAGCCAATTTGAATCACACTCTTCAAAACTGGCTTTGTAATAACAGGCGCAGGCTCTTCCTTCTTCTGAATGGGACAATATTCCTTTTTGGCGGGCTCTTTGCCCGGCCTTCTCTGGAAACCGGTCTGACCGGTCTGAGTGACCGGTCTGAGTAATCGGTCTGACCGGTCTGTGCTGCTGAGGCACAAACGCCGGCCTTTGTTGGAAATTTGCGGACCTAGGCTGTGAAGTAGGCATTCTGGTATTTGTAGGAACCCCAGGCCATGGTTGATTCGGTGCAGGACAGTAAGGCACGTACATTATACCATCTCTCCAAATAGGTTGTAGAGAGGGAGGTTGAAACACCCTCCATGGCCTAGAAGGAACAGCACCATTGAATGAACTTGGACCTTGACCCACTGTCTTTTTGGTGCTTCCTTCACACCAGAATCCCTTGGCGGTGATCTTGCTCTCTTTTTTAGTGGCCGATCTTGTTGAACGGCCACGTTTTGCATATGTTTAGCCATAACTTGATCAAAGGTCGCCTTTGGCTTGAAAGCCTTCCCCTGATCTTTATCCTTGTTGATCTTCCAAGTGCCAACTTCGGGACGCTTGGGCACAAACGTTCGGACCGGCCTCTGGGCCGGACCGGTCTGACCGGTTGGGCGAACCGGTCTGACCGGTTTGTCCTAGGCAGCAGGAATAACCGGTCTTTGATCCTGCGCTTGAGAGCTTGATTGCCCCCCAACTTCAAAAATCTTCACTGTAATAGTCAAAATCTTCTTGCCATCGGGAGCTCGCTTAAGGATCTCCTCTATCCCAAGCACTTTGTCATGTTCTATCACCTTCCTTGGTTCTCCAATCACAACATTCTTGCCTCCTGCTGCATCGGCATTGTCTGGCCGAACCAACATCTTGGTGTCCTGCAGATCCATGGTATTGACCACCATGTTGTTGACTGGAAACGGGCGCTTATCAACTTGCATCTCATTCAAACTCAATCGTCCTTCATTTACAGCCGATTGAATCTG
>CM014274.1:8511380-8534291 GCA_004135705.1 Alloteropsis semialata
GAGGCCTCCGAGTTGCTCTTAGTCGTTGATCGCGTCGCGCGCGCTCATCAGAGAGGATTCCGGAACCGGCGTCGCGCGGGGCCGAGAAGTCGCGACGGGGCCGGGCGGGCGGGGCCAGGTGGCACGTGAAGGCGCGAGGTGCATGTCCACCTGGCGGCTCCCGCGGCGGAGGGGCCCGCGCCGCATAGACCTCACCACTGGGGGCGCCGGGAGAAAAGATATTTGGTTTTTCAAAAAAAAGAAAAGATATTTGCCCCGCGGCCCACCACGTCGCTTTCCAATCTCCGCTCCTCCAATCGCCGGCCCGCGCCCACGTGAACGCCTCGCCCCGCTTTTTCCGGCTGCCCCATCCCTGCGCCCGGCCCATAGGGACCGCGCCCCGTCGCCGGCTCGCCGTCCGCCGTGGGGAGCCGTGGACTCGTCCCAGCGAGGCGGGCGGGGCGGAGGCGGTGTCCTCATCCGTGGCGCATGTATATATAGGATCCTCCCCTGTCGACTCTGCACGCCTTATCGTCACACACAGGAATCAGATTGCGGGCAGCCATAGACCCGCTCTCTCTCTCTCTCTGTCTGCTCCAGGAGGAAGACGAGGCCAGAAAGGTCAAACGAGGAGCTGCCCTAGCTTCAACCGGGAGGATCCATGGCCTTGGGAGACAGCTCTAGTCCTGCCTCTTATATCCACACGGTAACTGGCCATGTTTCTCCCATGTCTCCATCGTCTGATGCACTCGTCTCCATGCCCGGGATTGAATTGAAGTGGTCGGCGGGCATGCATGCAGGTGCAGCACCTGATAGAGAGGTGCATGACGTTCGGGATGAGCATGGAGGAGTGCATGGAGGCGCTGGCCAAGCGCGCCGACGTCCAGCCCGCCGTCACCTCCACAGGTCCGTTCGCTCGCCGGCAGTACGAATTCTGATGAATCCTTTAATTTCTTCCTTTTTCGTCTTTGCCGCCTGGAATTCTGATGAATTCTTTTCGTAACATGTGCAGTGTGGAAGGAGCTGGAGAAGGAGAACAAGGAGTTCTTCGACAGGTACAAGCAGTGGATATCGGAGAAGAGAAGCGCGGGCAGCTCCTAGCTAGCAAAACTGCAAAAGTTAACCAAGCTGCTAGCTAGCTGGCTTGCTTAATCGCGACGTTTATTTAGTTAGTTTTGGATTTCCTCGGCTTAATTAGAGGCCATAAGAGATAGAGAGGTCGTCAGCTGCTATTAGTGATCTGCTGTTTGCGGGGTTGTGGGATGTGTGTACAGGGTAAGCAGGGCATCTTATCATGTGCAGTAAACTATCTCCATCTTCTCTATGTACCTCGCGTCCATGGAGGATCTCGCAGGCAAACTGAGATTGCTTGTTCGTTCTGACAAAATCAACAGACGCATGGGAGACGCACCCCATGGTGATGGAGTGATCCTGCACGTCTGCACTGCACATAGTCGCAGTATGTGGGGGTGTTTGGAACGCAGGAATTTCCCAGGAATTATGTAGGAATTTCACAGGAAACAGTTCAATTTCACAGAAAAAACATAGAAATAGAGAAAAAATCCCGTATTCCAAACATGGCCTAACTGATGAAGAATCAATTCAGAGTTCAGAATTTGTTGAACCGACTAAAAACATAATCAAAGATGAGCACTGCCCAGGGCCGAAGTAGGCGCGAACGGCCGGAGATGAGATGTATGATGGGAAGTGCACATGGCGCGTTGCATGACGAGATAAGACGTATGATGTGGGTGGGAAAACCAGGAATATTTGGGGAAGGCTAGGACACCACGCATGGGTGCAACGGGCCAAACTCGGAAATATGATAGGTGCTGGTGCGACGAGACGCGACCGGGTCCCGGGCCGGGGGACGTCCAATCTCGGCACACGACAAAGAACCAACCCCCTCTCTCCCGGAGCCAGACGCAACTTGTGGGTTCTGACGTGCGCCGCTGCGGGGACGGAGCGGGGCGGCTCTCGGCCGGGAACGACGACAAGGAGAGGAGTAGGAGCGCCTCGCTGACAGCTACCGCGGGTTTCTATCGCTCAGAAAGATGGATGGAGAAGGGTCCTGTGTGGGTTGTGGGCTTGTGGCCTTCTCTATCGAGTTGCGTTTGTATTGAGGAAACGAGTTACGGAGATGCACTGCTATCCGAGCTGATACTATGTAGTAATCCTGTGGGGAAAAAGAAACCGTTCCATTTCCTTTCCCGAAAACAGAGAGAGAAAAGATTGTGTGGAGAACGAAAGCGGTGCAGCCAGTGGACTGTGGACCAGGTTTTCATTTTGGGCGGACTGGGCCAGACGTATATATGAAGTGGGGACTGGGCCATATGCATATATGAAGTGGGCCGTCACGTTGAGGGGTGACCTTAACGCGACAACGAGGCCCAATCTTAGTTTCAGCTTCGCGGGTTCAAAATTACTAATCCAGAGAATCGAAAAAGAAAAGGCTTTGCAGTTGCAGCGAAGAGTTGTGGTGAGGCCCTCCTTGAGGTACATTGGTGTGCCATCCTAAAGGTTGTTTGTGCGATGCTATATATGGCTTTTTTTTTATAACGTGGAGCAGAAGGAGGGATGTGTGAGAAAAAAAAACGGTGGTTGGTGATGCTGACCAAGCTCACAGTAAGAGCATCTCCAGCAGATTGCTTATATCTCACTACTAAAATATCATCTCTCTCCATTTCTAATCGTTACTTTTGTGTTTTTAGCGATCACCGCTCTAGCAGACTACCAAAACCAATCTCCAATACCAATAATCTACAGGGGAGAGGGTTGCATCCCCTAAATAAAGGGGAGAGGAGCAAAAACTTATTGGTATTGGGGAAGAGATTGGTAGTCTGCAGGAGTGTACTTCAATCTCCAAAATCTAGTTTTTTGGTATTAGGGATAAATATAAGCGGTCTGCTGGAGATGCTCTAAGACCCTGTTTGGATAGGAGTGAATTGGAGAGAAGTGAAGAGAATTTAGACTAAAATGAACAAATTTTCCCTTCAATCCCTCGTATTCCCTCTCAGTCCATTTGTTGCCGAACAAACTCATGATTGGATGGCTGTTTTTGGGGGCATCCAGGCTCGCCGGGTGCAAGCCATCCGTGATTGGTTGTTTGTACTAGAGGTGTGTCCACGGCTCCACGCTCTTGTGATGCAAAACCTGCCCTCCGGCCTGGCTCACGGAGGGAGGGACAAAATTTTTGTCCCTCCATTAAATACACCTTTGACCGCTAATTAGGGGTATTAAATAAAGTCAGTTTACAAAACTACCTTCACAGCCCCCTGGCAAATTCATGAGACGAATCTAATGAGGGCTTTGACCGCACGATTAGAGGATGATTACTGTAGCATTACTGTAGCAAATCATGGATTAATTAGGCTCGTTAGATTCGTCGCGTAAAGTTGCACTTATCTGTGAAAAGGTTTTGTAAATAGGCTTCATTTAGTACTCCATGCATACAAGATTCTTTAGGGACAATTTTTTGTCCCGGCCAACCGAACACGGCCAAATGCTAGTTATGAGTGATTGGATGGCTGCAGCAGTGGTTGAACCTGGCTCTGGTCATGCAAAGTGCTCACTCGAGCCTGGCTGCGCGCATGTGGCCAAAATGAGCGTTCCTCCAGAGCCAAGCTCCCATGGTGCAAGAAAAACGCTCAGACGCACCTGTTGTGAGGAGCAAACGCCTGCACACATGCATATGCTGGTAACCAATCATCGACTCGCCGCTAGCCAGGCTCACTAAAAGCAAGCAACCAATCAGTGGTGCTTTGCATATGTCTAGCCTGGCCGGCTTGGGCTTGGCCAGTGGCGTTCCTGGCGAGTGGGCCCGGTATGCCATGGCATACCTAAAAATTCAGCTCTAACCCATAGAAATATTTTGTAGCATCTTTTCAAGTTAGTTAAGCCTCCTATGTCTCAAGTCTCAATGTATCGTTCAGTCGTGAGATGCGTTGTATAGTAGCGTGAGCTGCCTACATCTTGACGTCTATATAGCACACATACACTCTACTCCTCTGGCGTGAGTTTAAATCCTAGGTCCGCCACTGGGCTTGGCTGCCCGAAACGAGCCAGGTTCGGCTGCTACAAGAACCAATCAGGCCCAAAATTTTCTCATTTCAATTCAGCTAGGCTCGTGCGGTGCCTGGATGTGCATGCGAGCAGCACATACCGGAGTACCTAGGGTCCGTTTGGCAGAGCTTCACCAAAAACAGCTTCATCAGTGAAGTTGTTTTAGTGAAGCTGAAAAAACTAGTTTTGCTCAACTTTCAGTTCATTTTTGCATTGATTTCTTAAACAGCTTCACGCTACAGTGTCTTATTTTACGCAAAGGAGAAGCCGAGCCATGAAAAGCTCTACCAAAGGCGCCCTAAAAACTGCTGGTCACGCTGGTTTACAGGCAACCAATCAATATCTTATGTTGGCCTGCCTGCATCCGCAAGGGATACCAAATAAAAGGCCTCTGCATGTCGAGAGCGTGGCCGGTAAGTACGAGCCAAGCTCCGGCGGAAAGCCAACCAATCGGATCCTAAGTGGGCAGACTGTATAATTAATTAAGAATAGGACATCACCTAACCCGCGTACAGTCACACGATGTGGACAACAGAGCATAGTCATTTCTGTGATGGAGAGCCATTATTATTTTAAAGTAAACAAGCTCCATTATCTTGAAGATGTGCATCGGTATTCACATATAAATAGCCCAAGTCGCTGCCGCAGAAATTTTCAAGGACCAACGATTCTTATTAGCCTGGGCTAGCCGACATAGCGCGATCAAAAGAAAAATGAAGGGCTACTTGTCGCCTGGCAAATGCATGAACAAATATTAAGGTTAAGCTCTTTTCTTTCTTATCTATTTTCAATATTTTTCTTTCCTATTTTCTTCTTGTCTTTTTTCTATTTTTCCGTGTAGGGGGCTGGAGCCCCATGTGGCTACGGCACGACTCGACTATAAATATACGCATTCGCTAGCCATGTTCACTCAGCAATGCGTGCGTGGTGCCGGGGGCAGCTATGACCGACAGCTGCTGGCCTTAAAATGTGATTGAGATTTTCACCGCATATGCTTAAACTTAGATCATCTCCAAGAGACTCTCCATTTTTGACTCTCTCTTTGACTATCTATTTGCTTCTTCATAAAAATTCTATTTTATATTGAGCATCTCACTTCAATAGACTCTTCATTTCCCACTCTCTAGCTCACACTCTCCACACGGACGCGTGGGTCTCACGTGTCATCCCACACTTGGCAAGCTAGCGAGGGAGCCAATTTTGAGAGCCAGATGACTTGGCAAGTTAGATGGCTAGTCTGTTGGAAAGCCATTTTGGTGTTGAGTAGCCAAAATTTGGCTTGACAATCTATTTAGCTAGTCTCTTTGAGATGCTCTACAAGCAACAATTGCAGAACATGTATATACATTTTCCGAGCTGATGAATATAATCATGTTCCGTTCCCATAAACAAAAGAAAATAAAAGATTAGAAAACGAAAACACTCTGGTTAGTGGACTAGATTTTCATTTTGGGCAGACTAAATGCATGCATGCTAAGGTACATGCTAAGTTACACTCATGCATGCATGCTAAGGTGTACATGCTTTACATAGTTATCTCATCGCTAGATTTGTGCTCAAACCTAACCCGCGGGGGTTCTAATCTACCAAGTTGATCTAAAGAACCGTTAAAGAAAAGGCTCGCAGAGAAGAAGTCTTGCAAGTTGTAGCGTGGTTGGTTGTCCTACTCATGCTGAGCAGCTGAGGTATATGCTTTACGTCAGTCACCTTAATTAGTAGCCATCTCATGCGAGAGAGAGGAGGAAAATATTTATTTTTTGAATCAACCATCTCTTGAGCTAAAATTTAAAATTATATTACCACCCCTCACCATTGTATGAATTATCATTATCATGTCTGAAAGGAATCGATGCTCGTGATAGCCTAAGACGGGGAGGGGTGAATTAGGCTTTCTAAAAACTTAACCTACCATATGCCTTCTAATTGCACAATATAAAACTAAGACTAGATATCTAGATGTGCAACTAACGTTTTCTTCTAGTGTTTGCACCCACCCAAAGAGTTGCAACCTAGAGCCAATCCTATCAAGATACTACTTTAGAAAGGTAAAGGTACACAAGTTGCAAGTATGAAATGCGGAATCTTAAAGAGTTAGAGGGATGCAAACTTGACACGAAGATTCATCCCGTGGTTCGGCTAATGCCTACTCCACGTTGGAGCTCCACAAAGGATATGCCCCAGTCGCCAAGTCTTGTTTCCGGTCAAGGCCTTGAGCTCACCACAAAGGCTCTCCAAGAGGGATGATGAGCAAATCACCAAGACCTTGCTCTCATCAAACTACTCTCCCGGAGATCTTGACGCCGCTTCCACTACGGAGCTTCTCCATCAAGGAAGAGGGTCTCCTCATCCCCCTCACAATGTCGTCGTCGCCACTCCACACCAAGCCGGAGGGTCGAAAACTTGCCGACGAGTCACCAAAGACTCCAAGGGGCCGGCACACCGAGATTACAAGTGTTGGTTCACTCTAAAATCAAGCACAAGGCTCAATACCTTGCCAAATCTCTCACTTGGCCTATCCTAGCTCTCTCACTCATTATGGATGATCTATGTAGCACAAATGGCACCTTGGATGTCTTATGGGTGTAGATGAACTTCTCTGGACTCCAGTAACTCCAAATGGCCGAATGAGGGTGGTATATATAGCCCAAGGGGCTCAACCAGCCGCTGCACAAAAGCTGCACGAAATCTATGAACACCTATGTTCCGCCGTGCACTTCACCCCCCATCGGCGGATAATACGTCGTGTGCTTTTTCCAACGGTCGGATTCCTTTTCCAACGGCTCTTTGCACACGCCGTATGCTTTTCAGCATGTACGCTGATGGTCGGCGTTTCATACGCCGTTCCTTTTTCTCTATCACCTCTTCACCTCATCCCTGTGTAACTTGTACGCCGTTAGTCCGCCGAGGGTCGGTGTATGATACGTCGTGTAGGGTATTACTGACCCTAACTTGAACTTGCCCATGCCTCGAACGCCGTATCATCCGCCTTTCATGCGTACAGTAACACCGGATCATACATCGATGTCTTTCTTCTGATTTCTTCATGCGCCTTAAGTTTCTGAACTTGCACGCCGTGCATCGCCGTATAATACGCTATGTGGAATCTTCTTGCTTTGCTTGATCAGCCTCTACACGCCATATGCTTCTGGATTGTACGCCGTGCTTCGGTGTTTAATACGTCGTATACAAATTCTGCAGGCTTATCCTATTCAATCAGCTCAAGCCCTTTCTCTGCTTTGGAATCATTCTTGAGACGTAATTTTCTATGTAAATCTCTTAACAAACTTGTTAGTCCTAATGACCATGTTGTCATTCAATCACCAAAATCACAATATAATAGCACATAGGGCCATTTTCCTTACAATGTCTCACAATATTTCTTTGTTCATCTACAAATAAACAATGTGGTATTACTGCTATGAGACAACAGAAAATACAGCTCATTGTAAAAGTTATATGTCAGATGGTCACAAAATTGAATTTCAATTTTTAAGACCCCTTAGGTCGGCAGCAATGAAGGTCCTTGCACGACGGAAAGCAGGTGTGGCAGATGACGAAGCCACCTCTTAGGTAACAGCGGCAAGTGGGTTGTATCGGTTAAATTATTATAGGAGGTCCTAAACCATATGTACAGTCACATGACGATTGGTGGTGACAAAAATGTTGGAGAGTGAAAACTCAAGAATGAAAATGGATGTAAGGATTGATTCTCATTGATGGGGTTGTTTACATATTTATACAAGCCCAAGGGGCATGGAGGTGCCTCTTCCCAAGGGACATACCACTTGGGGAAAGTGGCCCTTTCACACACTAGTAACTACCTAGTGATGTCATTAATCATTAATTAATTAATGAAAGAATTGATCACTAAATAAGTGTTTCACAACACTCCCCCTTGATCAATTTCTTCTTGTGATTTTGTAAACAATATATAAATAACTCCTTCAAAAACCCTGTGGGAAAAATAAAAGGAGAAATGTGGATGTGTCATAGGAAAAACTCCTTTAAAATCCCTTAGGGAAAATTTAGGAGAAAATGTTATATGACATATGTGATTGCATGTAATGCAATATTGATATATTCCTCCAAAAACCTCATGGGAAAAATAAGAGGAATATTTTGATGATATACTGTTAAAACTCCTTTGAAACCCAGTGGGAAAATAAGGAGAAAATGATACAGCATATAAAAATGATATTGTTCCTTTAAACTTATATGGGAAAACCTTTATAAAGGAAAACCCATAAGTTAAGTTTAGAGAAATATGTGTATGATCATTTGATCATTATGTCTTGAATATCTCCTTTAAAAACCCTTGTGGGGAAAATAGAAGATATGACATATAATATGTTTTGAATATCCTCTTAAAAATCCCGATGGGGAAATGGGTAATATTACATGTATTCTTGTGTTGGTATTGTCTCGTTAAAAACCTTTCATGAGAAACCCCTTGTGAGGAAAACTCATAAAGAAAAAGAGTGCAATATAATATTTTAACACAGGTTGTTGTTCAGAAGAGACTCCCCCTGAACCTTACATTTCAAAGTCAATGTATACTAATTACATGAACATATGTTTATATGTGGATATGGTAACGACTTCGTGAACAAATATGTGAGGCTCTCACAAATTTGATTTGTAAGGTGTTTATTCTCCAATGTGTGATAGATGAGAATAAACATGGCAATATGCTTGCTGATATTGCTCTATGTAACCTGTTATATTTATGCAACACAAGCAACATTATCTTTACAGATAATTGTTCATGATTCAATAGAATCAAGTTTAATCATTCTACATGGTCACACACACATAGGTGGTGTTTTAGAATGATAGATGGGAGTAGCAGTTAGAGTCCAATTTGATGACTCTCATGAGAACTGTACCATCATGATATCAGTATGTGTTCTAGCAATATGGGGATTATTTAGCTAGTAACTCAGAATCACTATGGTTATATCTTGATTGAATGAACCAAGATTATTGGTGCCATAAGATATCTGTGGATATCCAATTTAACTCCTGCCAAATGGCTTGATGGAGTTGCGCATTTTAAGCTATAGCAAGTTATCTGCAAATGCAATATTTGGCCTTTTGCGTTTTGCAAGATATGAGCGCTTACATGGCACTATAGTTGTCATCCCAGGGTCTAGATGGGCATTGATCCATCTTTAGGGATTGAACGACCATAAGTGTTGATGGATATGATTATCCGATATTATTTTGATATTGGTGAACAATATCAATTGAATATCTGAGAACTGATATATTTGCTTAAGTTGTAAACTTAAGAGTAATTTGGTTTTACCCAAATCTGTCATCTCTAATTCTGTCTTAATATGATTGCTTGTATGTTGAGATGATGGAAAATCCAATTTGGAATTTATATATGCAATCATAATGATTAGAGTAATCCTTCTTTGATGGATACTCACTTACTCAGTTGTACCACAATCAACTCGACTTTTACAAGTCATGGAGTGACTTGAGTTGTACACAATATATGTTGCGATTTGTATCTCAATTTAGAACATGAGTCCAATGAGGACATATATGTCTGAATTTGTTCAAATTATATGATCTGCCAATGATTGAATGTAGGAACAAAATTTTCACACATACCATGTGGGTATGTTTTTGCTTGGTCTCTGCATGAAACCATATGCTACAAGCTCTTAATGTCTCACCACCTTACTTTTGCAAGAAAATATTATGAGAAGAATATTTTACTGCGGTAAAGTACTTCTCATTGATGAATAAGAGCTTTTCTCCTGAGTCATCACCTTTAATTTGACCCAATTTGAGTGTTGATACACTCTGCCTAGGACTTTTGGTCTGGATCCAGTTGAAGGTGTATAATAATTTTGAGTAGGAGTATATGTCGACAATTTGTAGTCTTAGTGTGATTGATTCAATGGAATCAATATAGCTTGTGAAAATATCAACCCTTTCTAACTCTATCTCATTTCCCAAGATGATAGAGTAGGGCGTTCCAATGACCCAGTGCTTTGAATTTATGTGCACATGTACTGGGCTTTGAATGTTGAACATTCATAGGTTTTGGATTTGAAAATCCATAAAGTGTCTAACATCATGTATGATGTTGATTTGCATTTACTATCTTGGAGGATGTCTCCACTTGTTCCGCGGATGCTTGTAATAAGCTATATCCCTAGTGACCATACTTCTCCCCCTCTTATTTTAATTTGGGAGTTGAGTGGTTTTGTTAGGTACCCCCACTCTTTCTGGTACACAAATTATGGGAATCAGATTAGATAACACTTTTTACAAGTAAATGCAATTGGTAGTTTATTTGCAATGTGTTGCAAATATATATTGTCATGCTGACAATTTGTACGTAGATGTGAGGACTGAATGTATTAGACATTCTGATTACTTGGCATTTTATAATGTGGTATAAATCTCCCCCTAATGCCAAGAATTGCCCTCAAAGTATGATGAACATACAGGCTATGTAAAATTCCCCTTGAGAGATCCAAAGTATTATGTGAATGACGGATAATACTATGTTGTGTGGATCCTTAATGCCCATGGATGTATGTTGAGGTGGTGATATCGTTATGTGCAAAGTATAAACGATATGCAGATGAAAAATAATTGACTGAAGCCAAAACTCCACGTACATACTGCAACGGAGGGAGCTGTATGATTGCAGTTTGATTGATTATGTGGTGTGTAAGTCCACATAGTACCAACTAGATGTTGGTAAATTTCAATTTAAATATAGTGGTCATGCAATGAGTTGCAATCTCTTGCGAGAGATTTATATAATCCGTTGTATGTACAGATTATACATGATGTTTTATGATTATGCCAAAGTCATACAATAGTTTATTGTAGACTTGTAAAGAAATCATGTGACATTTTTCATCCTGATGGATGTATCCTATGTTTTAGGATATTGTGCTCATAATTTGATAATTTGAGCAATGAACATAGCAAAACCATAGTTCTTTAGTGCACTATAGATATGTCACATGAAATCATGTAGATTATTTATCAACCTTTCATAGGAAGGTTTTGATTGATTTTGTTAACGGATATATGCTACCATATTTCCTTTGAATGCGTTCAAGGAATTATAATGGTATAATTGAAATTTTAAGATAAGAGGATCTTAAAATTAATTTTCATAATGCACATGTAGTGCATATTAAATCTGAGGATTTATAGGAAATTTACAATATATGACCAATGGAATTGTCAATAAATTTTCATATCACCTATAGTGTAGGTTGATAAAAAAACAATATATTCCAATCTTGATGGAATTATAGACTGAAAATTTATTGTACGCAACATATGGTATGGGTTTTGATGTATGTAAAACACAATCCTTGTGATAATGGAGAAATGTGCTCAAGCATTTGCTTATTTTATATCTGTTTTATTGGTTGATGAATATGAAATCATCATTGTTGTCATAATGTGATTTCATATTGAAATCACTATAACAGATATTTTTCCAACTCAGTTGGTATGAGTTGAATTAGAATGCATGAGTGCATATCTAATTGGATGTATGATTATGGCTTGACCAAAACCATAAACAACATATCGCATTTGCGATTTTTAGTAATTTTTCTTTTCTCTTATAGAGAATTTGGAATATTGATATCTCAAAGTATAGTGTTAGTGAAATAAAAGTTCACCATGCATCCTCATCTAAGGAGCTCTGTGCATAATGCTCTGGCTGTTCCGCTGCACTGGGCGGCCCCAAGATTGCAAGCAAGCTGGTTCATCGACCATTATGCTGGAGATGTTGAAGCAGATCAAGTGATGCTTCATTTTGCCATGCTTGACTTCAACAATGTGCAGAACTTACACCAGCAAGAACTGTCAAGGATAACACGGTAATGATGTCAACTATACTCAGTTTCATGGTCAGCTTTCCAGAATTTTTACACATCGCATGCTGCCCCATTGATGTTGTTTCTATTCTGCAGCTGGTGGAGGAATGCTGACCTAAGCAAAAGCTTGCCATTTGCGAGGGATCGTTTGATGGAGTGCTTTTATTTTGCAACCGGTGTTGCTTGGGAACCTCATCTTGCAGCATGTCGAGAAGTGATTGCTAAAGCTTTTGCTCTAATTGTGCTCTTAGATGACATCTACGATATCTATGGAACATTAGATGAACTTGCAGTGTTTACCGATGCCATTGAAAGGTAAGCTTTGAAACAAATCTCCTCCCTGGAGTATAAGAGTTATTATGAGAATTATTGTTGGTAAAATAGATTTCGCCGTGTATCCCTTAAACCCTATTATCATTTTTGTGCCAATTGAATGGCGAACTTTAAATACTACAGCCTTAGCGAAAACCTGCCGTTGAACCTACGCTAAATAAACTTTTAGTTTCTCAAATTGTGCTGTACAAATTAATATGACCATTTTCTACCAGAAACCAACGTCACAAATGTTTTGCCATGTACAGATGGGAGGCCACTGCAAGCGAACAACTACCCGAGTACATGAAAGCAATCTACGTCACTATCTTCAACTTCTCAAATGAGGTGGCTGAGCACGTTGAAAGGAGAGATGGATGTGATATCCGATTTCTCCTTAAGAAAGCGGTAATTAGATTTTCTCAGAGACTTGTTTTATTTTTAGTTCATAAAATGCAATCGTTGTCACTGAATCTGACCCCAAAAACTTCTTTTTCTTAGTGGCATGACCTTTGCAAGGCGTTTCTATCGGAAGCAAAGTGGCATTACAGTAATTACAAACCAACCCTCCAAGAATATTTGGACAATGGATGGGTGTCTGTCTCTGGACCACTAATGTTACTCCATGCTTTCCCATTGCTCAACAAGGGCATTGCCCAAAAGTCCATAGAACAGCTTGAAAGCTACCCGAAATTGGTGCGGATGGTGTCAAAAATATTCCGCCTTTGCAACGACTCTGCAACACATTCAGTAAGATAAATGTTTATTATTGGACTAAATTGTTAGATCCCAAATATTAGAAACTGACCATTTCGTGATATTTCTTTCTTGCACTGAAATGCAGGAGGAGTTGAAGAGAGGAGATGCGCCATCTTCTATAGCCATTTACATGTTTGAGAACAGAGCAATGGAGCATGACGCTCGCAAAGCCATGAGAGATCTGACCATGGAGACCTGGAAAATAGTCAGTCAAGATGTTTCCAACGACTGTCAGTTCCCTCCTTCCTTTGCAAATGCTTGTTTGAATATGGCGCGCATCTCCCACTGCATCTACCAAGGTGGCGATGGTATAAGTGCACCAGATGATGGGAAAAAGATGGAAATCACCGAACTATTCTTGGAGCCATTTAAAGTGGATCATGGAAATTACTAGCTCCTTAACTTATTCCACTTCCACCGAGACATTAAGATGAACCCCAATTCATGTCAATGAAGCATATGTACTTCAGCCATTTATTTTCTTATACCCTATATCACTGTAATGTCACGAACTCGTTCAAATATGATGTCTCTATCGTATCCTTCCTAATTGTATCAGGGTGGAGAAATTTATTACTCTGCCGCCTCAGATCGATGCCCAAAAGGCTTCAGTTCACACCACGTTAATCAATGGCGATATGCAAGTGGACCCAAGTTATCAGAACCACATCCTCTGCTTCTATTCGCTTTTGAAGATGTGAAATCGATTGTTTATTTAGCTTTGGCACTGATGCATCAACATGACTCGCTTTGTTCTTAGATTTCAGTCTATTAGGATCTTGTTTGGATCCACCCAGCTAAACTTTAGCTGGCTGGGTCAAGATGAAAACTCCTGACTGGAAACTCGATTCTCTCCAGTCATTGGATGAGAAGTCAATTTTCATGTATTGGGCCGACAATGGTGTTATGTTTTATTGAAAAATATTTTCGTAAATAATGCATGAAATAGCACTAAAAATAGCCAAAATCTGCATACTACCCCCCTCCTCCTCCTCTCTCTCTCTCTCTCTCTCTCTCTCTCTCTCTCTCTCTCTCTCTCTGTTTTCTTTCGAGAGAGAGAGGCTAGCATCTTTTTTCGTACGAGCAAATTGTTTGAACAAATGATAGCTGACATCTCTAGTATTGTTAGTGTAGTGGACAGGGCTACTGTCACGAGAATCATTATCGGGCCTTCCATTTGTTCGGCGGGTGAACGCAGTTTGGCCCAAATACACCCGGTCTAGAGCCCATAAATGAGTATACAAGCTGCATAAGGCGATTCACACATTTGCTAATTTGTTTTAGATGCTCTTTCCGTTTTTTTAATACATATGTATTTAGGTTTGTTCTAAATCAAAATTATACAATTTTGATCAAATCTATAAAAAATATAACAATAGTTATGTACTATCAAAATATATTCTAGATGATGGATTCAACGAAACAAATTTGATATGGTAGATGTTATTATACTTTTTATAAAAACTTAATCAAAGTTGAATAAATTTGATTTAGAATAAAACTAATACGACATGTAAAAATACAAAACGAGCATTATATAATAAAAAAAAAACTAGCGAAACTGTCCGTGTGTGTGTCTTGTCTCTTGGAAGTTGGAACAGGGTAACTAGGTGCGAAGCCTTGCCGCTGAAGCGAAAAAAAAACGCGTCAAGACACGGCCAGAAGCGCGCAAGTCATGGCGTCGCTTTTGTCCAAAAGCGTTCTTTCTTTTCTCTGAGCAAGCATTAGCGCCGCTAAACCTCGTGGAGGCAGAGAGGGCCCGCAGGCCAGCCTGATTTGAGAGACGAGGGCACCATATATAGCACCTTCGCGTGGCCAGTGATCCACCGAAATCAACTGAACCCGTCCGTCCGGGACTCCATGATCCAGCGAGCCCCGACAAGCGAACCCCCAAGATAGCGACACCAGACTCCAGAGGCACTACGCGAAATCACGAGCCGTGTTAGTACTAATAAGCTAAATAAGGCCACGCAAAATCCTCAGCTCCGGTAGCGTACGGCCACGCGGTATGACCTGCTCCTCCATTGATCTTGGCGAATGGCAAACAAGTTCCCAGTTCCACACGGAAAAGGATCGGCGAGACGAAAGGAGCCGCCGGCCGCCGAGAGAAATGTCGTCACGCTCCAGCGCCGAAACGCGGTGGCAAAGGAGTAACAGACCGGCCAGCGGCCACCCACCGCGCCTGCTCCTCGTCCTGGACCTCTGAGGCTGTTCGCCAGAACAAGTCACCGCGACGACTCGAGTCCCCGCCAGAACAAGGGCTGTTTACTTTCATAAGTTTTCCTATTCATCACTATTCATCAAATGTTAGAATACTAATTAAGAGTATTAAACGTAGATTAATGACAGATTAATTAGACTTAATAGATTCATCTCGCGATTTTCCATCCATCCGTGTAATTAGTTTTATAATTAGATCATGTTTAGTCCTCCTAATCTTTGAATTAGAATTACTACAGTAAATTTACTAAACTTATCTTGCAGATTTAAACATGACACAAGTCTCCTTTGCCGGTACGGCAGTTCTTCGCCCCCACGACCACCAACCGGAGGTACTAAGGGCCATGCTTTGGATTTGTTTACCTGCAATAATTGGCTGCGCCACCGCCGGTAATGGACACGTAATCCGGCCTATCGCTCGTTAACCACAAGCCTCCAATAGATTGCTCGGCTCTCCGTCTGGCTGGCTGCGGGGAGCAATCAAAAATTTTCCCGGCCCATACGCGCCGCGGACACGGCCGGGCCCACCCGGCCACCCCCACCCCCAGTCAGGGTTTTTTTTTACCGTTAGGAACCGGTCCGGTTCCCACGGTTACCGCTCAAACCGCCCCGGACCGGTAGCGGTTCAGGGCGGTTGGGAACCGGGAATATTCCAAATTTTCAAATTCGAATTCAAAAAATGGAAAAATGTCGAAAAAATTCCTAAAAATACTTCAAGGTGCGTGTAATCTATTGTTGTCAAAATTTTTCAAATATTTACTCATTTGGTATTTTTTGCGGCAAATACAAGTGAAATAGAAAAGGAAAAAGAAAAATTCCCCGGCCGGCCCATTAAGGCCCGTTTAGGCCCAACCTTATCCTATCCCCCCCTCCCCAACGGCCACGGCCAGGCGCACAGACGCGCCCGAAGCCCCGAACCCTCTCCCCTGCTCCTTCCCTCGTCGCCCAGACGCGCCGCCGCTCCCCACCGCCGCGCGGAGCCGGTTAGCCGGGCCGGACGGTCGGTAAGCCGGGCCGGACGGCCGGCAAGCCGCCGGATCTGCTCTCCCCGGAGCGGGCGCAGCGGCGGTAAGCCGGGCGCGGCGGCGGTAAGCCGGCCGCGAACGGCGGTAAGCCGGGCGAGGACGGCGGTAAGCCGGCGCAACTTCATTTCCTTTTAGGTCAGAACCTTGCAATGATTTAGGTAGTGATTTAGGTATTATTTGATTTAGGCAATGATTTAGATATATTTTGATTTAGGCAATGATTTAGGTATTGTTTGATTTAGGCAATGATTTAGGTATTGTGATTTAGGTATGATTATGAAAGGGACGTAGTGATTTTGGTGTATAGACTATAGAGAATAAGTGTTTATGTTGGTTCCATGTTTGCAGATACAAAATGTCAGGCAGAGAGAAAGATATTGTATGGGAACACGGTGAAAATCTTTACCCCGGTTGGAGATGCAAATATTGTCATTCGTCCAAAGGAGGAGGTGGTGCCACTAGATTGAAACAACATTTGGCAGGGCGCGGGACCGAGGTCGTCCATTGTAGGAAGGTTCCAAAGGAGGTGCGTGAGTACTTTCAGCGTGACATTGAAAGGGTTCAGAAGGCAACTTCTGACCGGGCTCGAGAGAAGTTGAGAAAGGAGAAGGTTGCAGCGGAGGGTAACTATCCCGGTGGAGATGAAACATATGATGAGGAGGCTGAGCTGGAGCGTGCCCTGAACCAATCGAGAGCGGAAGAGGAGTTCCGTCGGGGGGTGCAACAGAGAGGAGGTGCATACGAGCATGGAGGGGGTAGTGGTTCGAGGGGAGGAAATCCGGTGCAGAGGATTCTTCGAAGGGCAACTTCGGTGAGGGAGACTCCTGGGGTGAGGGACTATAACTTGGCCGCGGGCCTGAGAGGACCGACGCAGCAAAGGATTGACACAGGCTCCTGGACGCAGAAGGGTAAGAATGCAAAGGAAGCTATTGGGAAAGCTTGGTCAAAGTTTTTCCATATTGCGGGATTACCTGGAAGACAGGCTGACAATCCATACTTTGTCAGCGCGGTCAGAGAGACACAGAAGTGGGGTAAGTTTTCTTTTCATGCGAATGACACCTATGCAACTGCATGTCTCTATCTAATCTCATGATTGCCATATGGTTGCAGGTGAAGGTATCGCGTCACCCACTGGACGGGATATTGATGGCAAGTACCTGGATCAAAACGAGCAAGACTTGAAGACTCAGTACGCAAAGTTTCAGCAAGAGTGGCCTCTCTTTGGCGTCACATTGATGTGCGATTCGTGGACTGGCCCGACGAGGATGAGTGTCATCAACTTTTTGATATATTGCAATGGGGTCATGTGGTTCCACAAGTCTATTGATGCGTCTGGAAAATCTCAAGATTCCGCATTTTTGCTCAAGGTAACCCCTTACCTAGTTCCTTTCAATCCGAATATGATTCCGATGTTGCTAAAGAATCTGTTGATGCGTCTGGAAACCGCTAAAGAATCTGTCTATTTTACCAGGAGATTATAAAGGTGGTGGAGGAGATTGGGCCAGAGCATATCGTTCATGTTATCACCGACAACGGCTCGAACTACAAGAAAGCATGCAGGGAGCTTAGAGATGTGTATGCACACATTGCTTGGACACCTTGTCTAGCACACACTGTCAATTTGCTGTTAAAGGATATCGGTGAAAGGTACGAACATCAAGGTTTGATCGATCAATGCAAGCAAATTTCAAGTTGGTTACACAATCATGGTCAGTTGAATGCAATGATGAGGCAAGCGATTGGTGGTGAGTTGGTCAAATGGAATGCAACTCGCTTTGGGACCAACTACATGTTCCTAGACAGCATATATTGGAAACATGATCGTTTCATGCAGTGGATGGGATCTCCTGAATTTTTGCAGAGCAAATGGGCAAATACAAATATGGGTAGATTTACTCATGCCAGATTTGCAAGTATGGAGTGGTGGGAGGGAATGAAATTTATCATTGACTCAGTTCAACCATTATACAAGTTCCTTCGCTTTGCTGATCAGGACAAGCGGCCCAACTTGTGTGAGGTGATTATGACCTTCCAGAATGTGAGACATGAAATGGAGTCTTTCTTCGGTCAAAATGTTTCCACGTGGAAAGAGTATGAACAGCTTATGCACACCAGGATGAAGGACGTCATCGTACACACGTATGCGGGTCCAGGTAAGACTGTCACAAAAGTTTCTACTTTCACGTTCCATAGACTTTATGCTCATTGGCGGTATTTCCATTTTGCAGCTGCTGTCCTAAATCCGAGGTACGCCTATACGTTTACTCCAACTCCAGAAATGTGGCGTACACTCAAGGATGCATTTCAGTGCATGACGGATATCCAGAGCGCCGTCCAGGCATTGAACGAGGCTGAGATGTTTCGACAAAGGCGTGGCGAGTTTGCCACAGATTTGGCAATGAAAATGGCGTTTGACCCAAAGACAACTGCATCTTCATGGTGGATGGTAAACGGCAACACCACTCCCAAGCTGCAGAGCCTTGCTTTGCGGCTTGTTTCTCAATGTTGTTCGTCAAGTGGATGCGAGCGGAACTGGAGTACTTTTGCCTTGCTGCATACAAAGGTTTGCAATCGGTTGTCGCACAAGAAACTGAACAAGCTTGTCTATGTCAACTACAACCTACGCCTGCGACTTGCGGATGTCGGCGACCCCGTGCGTGATGAAGGTGATTTCATTGACCAGCTGTTCCATCTTTCATTCTATGATGAGAAAAATCCGGTGCGGGAGTGGATGGAATATGGTAGATCAAACCGGGATCCAGTTCTGGACGAGGACGATGATGACGGAGACACCCCGCTCCCGTCCCATATTGTCACGGATCATATAAACCCATCAGACCTCCGGACTTCTACAGAGGATGATTGCATCAGTGATTGGGCACGTCGAAATGTGGGTGACACTCACCTAGGGAAGAGGAAGCACCACGTAGGGCCTACGAAGGGTGATCCGAAGCGCCAACGAGGACAGGCCAAGGGAAAAGGCAAAGGCAAAACAACACAAGTGCTGAGCGACGACGACACTGATGATGGCGAGGGTGATGGTAGTCCACCGTATCAGGAGTCTCAGGATAGCAGCTCCGCTGATGATGATGATGATAGTGATGGCGGTGCTGGTGGCGGTGGTGGCGGCGGTGGTGGCGGTGGCGGTGCCGGTGGCAGTGGCGGTGGCGGTGGCGGTGCTGGTCTTCATTTCACAGGTTTCAAGTGCACGTACATATGCACATATGTTTTTCACTGTTAGTACTAATTATGCTATATGGTTGGTTGCAGGGGAGACTGAATTCACGCATGCTACTCAGGACAGTGACCATGGAGCACCGAAATCCCAGAGGAGAACGGTTGAACCGACGGATTACAACACTCCACACTTTCCACAGTACTCTTCTAGCTCATACAGCGATTCCTCCCAGTCTAGTTATCACTATCCTATACCTGATTTGAGCACGCAGCCACCGATGAGATGGGTGTACGAATGGCAAGACCCCCATTGGTACAGTATGTTACTTCAGGAATGGCAGACGACATCGGCGTGGACGGGCCAAACTTGGCAAGACTACAAAGCTGAGCTGCTTCTAAGGCAAGGTTTGAATGTGATGTCCACCGCCGAGTATGAAATGGCTAGGCAATACTACCGTTGATCTATTTCTATGCACAATTATTATTATGTATGGATGTTTGTATGTATTTGTGGTCATTTTCTATGCACAATTATTTCTATGCACAATTATTATTATTATGTATGGATGTTTGTATGTATTTGCGCCAAGACAGTGACATTGACAGTTTGCACTACCACTGTGGGACTGGTAGAATATGCTTATGCTTGTGCTAAAGATGTGCATGTGGAAGCGTTATGTTCCTGAGAAATATGTACCTCAAATTAGAGGAGACAACCACCACCCTAGAGAGGATTTATTGGATACATTATACTGCTCATGTAAGTACAGTTCTATATTTTTTTCATGGTAACTGTATTGCAGATTTGCATTATTATGTTTCACTGGTTACTTAGCGTGCAAGTTCAAATTTATATATGTGAACTTCTAAAATTATTGAAAATGAAAAGTGCACTGCTTTTGTTTTCCAGATCTTGAGAGGCGTCTTCAAAAAAATGTAACATATATCTTGACTGAAAATTATTATTCTGATGCCATATAAAACATACATCCAAATTATAAAACATATATCTTGCCTGAAAATTATTATTCTGATGCCATATAAAACATACATCCAAATTCTTCAATTTTTTTTTGTAACCGGCCGGCTTACCGTCAAAACCGGCCGGTTTACCGACCAAACCGCTCGGCTTATCGACTCGTACCGATTGCACTATCCCTTTTAAAAAATTTGAATTTGGAATTTGAATTTGTCGGTTTCTAGCGGTTACCGGTCAAACCGGACCGGTAAACCGCTACCGGTGGCCGGCGGTTTGGACGTCGGTTCGGTAAAAAATACCCTGGTGCTGTCTCGTGCCGTCGTGCGTGGTGTAATGTAAAAAAAATTTTTTTTTTCGAACTCCGGAGGGCGCACCTTTACCACCGGCCGAACTCGCCGTCCCCAACTAGCCGACTCCGCGCTCTGACACACTGCTTTCTCCTCCAATTCATGGCCTCCGCTTCCGCCTCACCATCCGTCCCCGCCCGCTCTGCCCCCGCTTAGCATTCTAGGTTTTCGGATTCCGAGATTCAGGCCGTCGCCGCCTGGGCCCGCAATGCCTGACTCGCCGGAGCAAGTCGTGAGGGAGGTCGGGAAGCGCCTCGCGCAGCCGCGCCTAGGCAAGGACGCCCTCGTCAAGCTCCTCAAGGTGACCACTGCTCTGTTCCACCCGCTTCTCCTCCTGCCACATTTTCTCATCGATCTATCCCAGCATGCTTCCATTTCGCGTGAAACGGTGCGCTGCCTCTGATATTTCGAATTGGTATGAGGCCTTGCGGTGGTGCACTGGCGCGTTGCGTTGCTAAGTGTGCTGCTATTTGCTACTCAAATTAGAAGTTAGGGTTCAGGAAGTGGATGCAGTCTAGAGAGTCTACTGGCAATTTCCCGGGAATTTGAAATTTTGAATATCAAGTTGCAGTTAAGTACTGTTTTTCATCTGAAGCTTGAGTGGTAGTGCAGTAGCGCTGAATAAGTCGTTTCTATACTAGGGGAGGATTTTTGTGTTTGGTCAATGTGGTGTTTATGTTTGAGCGAGTAGATATTCAAGAATCGGTATCTGAATTGGGGATTTTTAGGGTTGATGGTGAAGATTTATGGCGCTTACCCTTCAGTTTAAAGTAGTTTTGTTTTGGGTTATTCTTAAAGAGTGGGGAATAGATTTATCAATTTCTTTTGAACACCTTCTTGCCAACTTGAAGCAGCATAAAACATTCAGAAATTCAGGTTTACTGCTCTATCACTGTTTGCTGTTCCATATTTTTTTTTATGAACTGGTATAACTGAAGGAAGCTGCTAGTCATGATTTTTCGTGTGAAGATTTAGATACGGAATGAAAGGATGTAGGGGACATGGTCACACTCGTGTGTGAATTGCAGCAAGTCATTGACATTTCAATGATTTATTGTATTTAAACTATTTGTGTTGATCATCCAGTTGTTTCAACGGTTTAGCCTAGCATAGAAGTTATTCTCGAGCTACCACTAACTTATAGATAATTAATTCATACTCAAGTTGGATAACCATAATGATGAAAAATGTCAAATTGTTGTGGATTAATATCCTTTACTCCCCTAACACACTTTTGTTCTTATCTGCAGCAAGCTGAAAGTGCATTATCAGAGTTTAGTCAATCATCCTCTCTGCAGGATGCTCTTCATGCTTTGAGTAAATCTCTAGTCCAGACCAATTTACTCAACCATAAGGACAAGGATGTCAAACTTCTCGTTGGGGTTTGCTTTATTGAGGTTATGCGGGTCCTTGCACCTGATCCACCTTTTAGCGATGAAATACTTAAGGTACTTAACTATCATGCCATTTTTTTGCTGCTGTATTTGGTGATGTGAATTGTGAAATATGACCTAATAGTTACATCTTTTTCAACAGCACTGCTAAAAATTCATTACTTTTGAGAATAAGTACTGGTAAATATTTGGTCAAGAACTGCACTCAACAACACTTGGTTAACTGCTTTTTTCACAGGAAATATTTAGGTTATTTATCAGCATATTTGCAGACCTTGCTGAAACTAGCAGTCCATATCTTACTAGAAGGATGAAGATATTGGAAAATGTTGCTGCGCTTCGATGTTCTATGATTATGCTTAACATTGGCTGCGAGGACTTGATTCTTGATATGGTTAAAATCTTCTTCTCATCAGTGAGGTACGAGTAAATCTACTGCTTTGATTGCTATTCTCTTATACCTTTTTTTAAACCATCATTCAAATTTGATGCATTTTTCCATCATGTTGCTTCCAAACACAGTTGTTCTTTGTTGAACATGTTTTAGTAGTAACTGTAAGATGTGGTTTAAACATTTTTTTCTAGTACATATATCAGCTTATTTTCTGTTCGCTTAGCTTTTTTACGTGAGAAATCTAGATCTAGGTGCTCTCAGATCATCAAGACTTCCAATACTGTGTCCCAAAAGTGCATCATTATGTGCCTATTAAAGAAAAGCTGGAGTCAAGTGTGGTTTACCCATGGAGTGGGTTCAACAAATGTGCCTTGGCCACCGTGTGTGTGTGT
>CM014274.1:8535291-8596445 GCA_004135705.1 Alloteropsis semialata
TTTCAAACCTATTATTGGAAGATCTCTGCATTTAGTATTTACCTCTCCTTTTGTAATTTATATTTTGTTTGGCTTCCAGGATCCTTCATATATTGTCCGTAAGTCATTTATTTGCAAACTTTATGGCCTCTTGAAGAAACGTGCAATCCCAGTTAGATATGCATGTGCTTTCGCACTAGCGTCAACAGATTGCTCTGGAGATCTCCGTGCTGAAGTAAATGTCCTCTTTCCTTTTTTCTATTTTGTCAGTTTTTTATATATATGCCATACAACCTGTGTGTGCTCAACGGGTTTCCCTGTACTGTTCCTAGTCGGCAAGTTACTTAAGCGAAGTGCTAAAGGAGCAAAGAAGATTTTTTGTTCAACAAAACAGAGCGAGCAAAGATTCGATTGTAGACAACCCAGCATATGCTGTTGTTTTCTTGATCCATACTCTAGCATACGATGGGGGGCTCCCTTCCAATTATAGTGAAGACGAGACTAGGTTTCCTGAACTTTGCAGGTATCTTCTTACTAAACCTTTGGATCCTGCGGCAAGCTATTTTGGGATTTAAGTGGTCCTTTGGCTAGAAAAAATTGATGCATGTAATCACTTTATTACATGTTCCTTTGTTTTGTTGACAGCCCGCTTTGTGTGATGTTGAGGAAACTAGTTGAGATAGACAGTTTTAACAGAACTGAGCATGGTCCCACGGCCAATTCTGTATCAGTTCTGTCAGGGTTCTTCCGTGCTATTCAGAAGGCTGAGGATCCAGCTGATTCTGAGATCACCCCTGTATGTCTTTTGGCTGCTGTGAAACATGTATTATTTGCTTACCATTTTGTCATCAAACACTGAATCATAAACTCCTGTCACAGAAACTGCACATTCTCTCGAAAATTGGCTTGCTTATTGTAAAAGAACTTGATAGGCATTGCAAGATGTCTGATTCTCCACGCCATATTCTGTTGCCCTCATCTTACTATAAATTATCTGGGAGTGAAAGAAAAGCAGATGTAAGCCACTCTGTACATTATTTGAATCCATAACTTTGTCTATCTTTGCATTATATGATTATAACTAACTTTTCATCCGGCTCTGTTATTTCCAATATAGGAATGCTGCCAAGAAAATTCCATTACTGATAAGCTTGTAAAAAGAATCCTGAAAGCTCATGAACCTTATGAACATCAGGTGTATTCTGTCTGCAATGCCTCCGCTTTGTCTTCTTTTAAATACATAATTGTACACCATCTAGCACCTAACTTGGTGATGTTCTAAGCTTATTGACATGTATTTCAGGACAATATTAAATGCTCTGTTGTTTCTCAGAAGGTAGCAAATGAATCTGCGCCTGAAAGGGAAGCTTGTTCCTCGCTAAGCAAATTATTGGGACAGAATTCAAGTGGTTGTGATAAAGGGAAAGGGAACAAAAGTTTGGCATCTGGGAAAGCTGTGTCCAAGAAAAAGGATAAGAATACTAATAATAGCTTAGAGAAAGAAAATGTGTCCTCCTGTGGTTCTGCTGGCACAAAGTCATCATCTCCAGGCTCCTTGGGTTTAGCTAAGAAAGCTGATTCTAGAGATTGTGCCTCCCTCTTGGATAAGCAGAATCGTCCTATGAGTAGGTGCTTCACTAGAGAGACCAGAGCTTCAAAGGCAGATCATAACTTTTGTAGGCAAACAGCGGTACGCTCATATTTGCTAACCTCTGATCAGATTATAAGTTTTGCTAATTACCTACAGTTTCCACATGAACATTTATATCTATATTTTTTAATGTTTTGCAGGACATTCCCAACTTTCGTCTCAGAGAATGGTAAGCAGAAGAATATTTTGTCATGATTTAGTTGTTTGTAAACGATTTGTCTCCGTCTTTGCATTGTTTGGCGTATTCACCTGACTAAGGTGATATTGTGAAATGTATTAAGCGTGTTCTGTAAAGGTTACCTCATGAAGTCACTATATCATGCTTTACACCACTACAGTGCAATATATCCTGTGAATTATTCTTAACCTAGCTGCATAGGGCCACCTTCCCCCATTTTCTGCCCAATGTGCCTTCATCTTCATGTGTTGCCATTGTGAAAACCTTGTAATATCATTTTAAGTACAACTGTATGCCATCGGATCTCTGTGTGTGACTATACCTAGTGAAAGCTCATTTGTTTCATGCTGACTGAATGTTGTTTGAATGCCCAAGCCCAAAATGACTTGCACTAAAACAATTGTAGCAAAAGGTTCTGAAAATAAACTCCCAAAAGCCATCACTATTCAAGAAAGGAATTAACCTATATAGACCTGATTCTGGTAGATAAGTATTTCTTGGTCCGTTTAGTTATCTCTCAGATAAATTCAGAAATTAAATTGCAGAAACTTTTATTTTTATATCCTGCCCTTACTAGTTCTTGGATAGCGTAGTAGGCACATGGCTGCCACCTCTACTCCGTTTCAATCAACGGAAAGAACTACAAGTCTGTTCCAGAATTGCGCTGGTGTTGCAAGAATAACTTGTCCAACTTATTTGACAAAAGTCTGTTTCGTACTTTACTCCAAGTTTATCTTGCAAGTTTTTTTTTTCCCTTTCGATGATACAATTTCTGAATTATATTCATAGTTCCTTCAAGAAGGACCGTGGCAAGGGTTTATCTGAATCGCAGAAACATGAAGCTTTACTTCCTGGCTCTTCTATTGTACGGTGAGAAGGATTCTCTTTTATCTTCATTTGAACCTTCGCCAACTTCCTATCTATTGGCTAATTACATATCGACTTGCAGCAGTGAACTTGAAGACGATGGTGATTGCGATGATAATTTTGTGAAACCGCCTTTATCAAACAACATAAGAGGTAACCACCCAATATCCAGGATATGACAACACCTTCATTTGTCAATGCATAAAAACCAATGGCTGTACAGAGTTCATACTGGCAGATGGCTGAGACTCGATCTGTCCACTGTGGTTCATTTTAAACTGACTACCTGAGATCTTGAACTATTTGCTACTTTTATGTGTCTTAGAGAATTTTATGCATTCTGTGTTTGTATTTCATACATTAATCCAGCTTTATACATTTTTGTAGCCAACCGTAAGAAAAAGGGCAAGAGAACATTAGAGTTGGTGAATTCGCAGAACAGTTCTGATGTAACTGGTGTTGACACAAGTGATAATGTAAGTCATGAAAGGAGAAAAAAAACCATGATCTCATTTGTATCATGGAACTATCTCTAATTTTTTGCTTCTGCCCAGGTTCGACGCACTAGGGCAAGGAAGGTGCCAGTGTAAACAGCTAGCCACATCTAATCGTAGTATTTATCTGATTGCCGTCCAATGTAAATACTTGGTTTTAGAATCATTTGTAACTCGTGCACATCTGGTTGCAAGTATTTTGGACCAAAAGCCTTGGCCCTGCTTTATATTGGAAGCTTTAGTACGCTGGGGATAGTGTTACCGGCTTTACAAAATTAGCAAAAATAGTGGCCCTAATCCACTAGGAAGTATCGCCTTGATCGTCCGAAAGTCTTGGTCTCAGTTGATCATGCATAACAGTGTAATTTAATTGAGACGGGCATGTGAGTATCGTGTATGGTATCTTCTCTAATGGCATCCTTGATTAGTAGTTTCTGTTGGACATGTCTGATCGAGTGATAGTCTGCTAACTCGGTACATGCATGTATGTTCTTTTTTCCCTCTTTATGCACGTCTAGTCTGCTAACTTGGTAGTTGGTATAGGCACTTTTGTTCTTTTTTTTCCTCTTTACGCTGACTTATGATTTGTTTGTTAGTAATGTAAATTGTACAGAATGCTGTATACTTGTATCCAAATAGTAGCATTAGGATTTCATCTTTACGCACGTCCCACTTCTGATTTTGTTGCTACTGGGGTAAATTGTATAATGCTGTATACTTGTATCCAAATAGCATAAGGATAACCACGCGAAAAGGAGGAAAACGAGTGATGCCCTCCACTGGATGACTTGACTCAATACTGGGGCCTCCTGTCTACAAATTGTTGGAGGTGGGCTGTGGGAAGGTGTTTGGTACCAATTTTGTTATGATATATGTTTAAACATTTTATTTTTTATGCTACAAACTCCAAATCATAAATCTGGAAGTGCTGCGCAGGCCAAGTAAGTGAAACGAATGATTACCCTTCTTTGACTAAAAAAAGTAAAGTAAAACGACATGCAACCTATTATATGCTAGGACATAAAAGAAAAGGGGGTACAATCTGACGCAAAAATACAGGATAAACGTGCTAAAATTTGTTAGAAGAACAACAAGGGCATAATCATCTCAGTTATTGGCATCACATACACAACCAAGCCAAAACAGAGGCGCTCTTTTTCCCACGTCTGCTGAACTGGAAGAGCACCATCAGTGCAGGATTTTGCTCCTCTTCCCCGCGTAGATCGCTAGGAGATATACAGCAAGGCACCCGGCCACCGTGCCGAAGGTGGTCAACCAGAACTCTATGTTCTTGATCCTCGCCTGCTCATCGGTCTCTGGATCTTTCATGAGGTCGATGTGGATGTTCATGCCGAACAAGCTTACAACTACGATGCCTGCAGTGACAGCCACAGTCGCCATCATCAGCAGGATGTCCATTTGCAGGAGCTGGTTCTGCTTGAAGTCCAGCATTATGTTGATGTAATCCTCAGTGTTGTCCACATATTCCCGCAGCTGTGGGCATGCAATAGGTACAAGATGGGTTACTAAACAATAAACATGCATGGAACATGCCACACTGTATTTGTACTAAACCATTCAGAATTATAGATACTTGCAGTGTGTGCTTTTCAGCGACTGGTTCAACAGGAATTTCTCAGGGTACTGCATTTCAGTTTATGTAATTGACAGTATGATCCGACATTTTGTCTTTGTAATGTGAAATACAAAAGCGGCACATCAAATTGAAATAATTGTTGCTATTTCCATAATTACTTTATTCCTAGTATGACATTACTATTTGCTCATGACCAGTTATTTGATATTTTTATCAGCAATCCTAAAGATTGTATTACTATAGCAATCTATCATTAAGATCTTAAGTTAGGCAAAGTGTGAAGAAAGCGAGATGAAACATACATTATACAATCTGTTCAGTGTGCCATCAATCTGCATAAAGTAGGTTTCAACAAGCATTGCCAACTCTTCAATATCAGGCTTAACATAGACAGAACTCCCACACTCGGTCTCTGTCTGGTCGTCACGATCTTCTTCCTCCCTGAATAGGCATACAAGTGATTAGAATGAAAATCATGTGTATGGAGCAGAATGTGAAGTCATAGAGTGAAATGCAGCATATGTCCTTAAGCTATTCTTGCATTCTCATCTGGGTCAACGAACTTTTAAAGTGGTCATCTAGGTCCTTAAACTCTTCAAGTGTTTCATTGTAAACGTGAATTGAGTCCATAACTGGATCTCGAGTGAACTAAGAATGAACCACTTGAAAAGTTGATGGACCCAGATGATCACTTTGAGAGTTCATGGGTCTAGATGAGAATTTGAAAATAGTTTAATAACCCATGGTGCATTTCACTCTTTTTCATAAATACACCATGTCAACATACAATTCTGTTCGAGAACACATCTTCCAAAATATTTAGGAGTTTAATTACTTCTGGTTCTCGTCCTAGCAACTAAGTTCAAACAAACTACATACTTCTCATCATAATTAGTGGATGGATCCTTATTGGAATCCACCCTGCTCAATGTCTCGGTGAACCCTTGGAACAAAAGTTTTCTCGTCAGATACATCTCAGACATATCCATGTCGTCATCCAGCAAATGCCCGAGTTCATCCCTGGCCTATAAAAGAACAAGCCACATGACAAAGACAGATCGTCAAATGATTAACAGCAGCCACTTCAAACTTTTCAACTGGGAACAGGACCCCTGCTTGCTACCTTCTGCACGCGCCCTGACAGCACGACCAACCGGTTCTTGATGTGCTTGACGTGATCCAAGTTCAACCTGCTAACCTTGGAGAGCAGCTCTTCCAAGACTGGATACGCCTCCTTCTCAAGAGTCGATGTCTAGCACGAATTGTGGACCCATTTCAAAATCATTGTAAATATGTCTCATGACAAACAAGTTTTGCAACGGTGCTATTGTGATTTTGTTAATTAAGGAAATGTAGGTTTTAGGGATGCACCTCAGATTCCAAGCATTTGCACGTGTTCTCTAGGCAGACGTCCAAAACCTTGAACTCGAAGGGCAGGATCTTGGCACTCCCAGCCCTGCAGAGTGCCACTGTTGGCCCGTTACCCTCTCGCACATCCGTCTCGTTGCCGCGATCGGTCACTGAACCCGTGCTAGAGACGTCCTTCACAGGAGCAGCCGACAAATTTTGCAGAAACATCACAAATAGTTCATCAGCTCAACCGCAGAGCTCACTATACCACGGCCTTGAGTTTGGAGGTGCAATTGGTGTCGTACTAGTATTATGATGAGAAGAGAGCAAAATCAGCTGTGTTGGGGAGCACGCACGTACCGGAGACGCGAGGCGGGCGTGGAGGTCCTTGAGGAAGAATCCGAGGAGCGGGTTGTTGGAGGCCACGACGAGCGCCTCGGTGGCCGTGATGATGGCCTTGACGTGCTCGAGGTTGACAACGATGGCGCGCTCGCGGACCAGGATGGTGGAGGGGGAGGAGAGATCCGGGTCGAGCACGCGGAGGTCGCGCGAGGGCAGGCCCGTCATCTTCATGACCCGGTGCTTCCTCAGCTCCGCCTCGCGCGTCTCCCCCGCCGCGGGCACCACCAGCCACCGCCAGCTCGCCGCCACGCCCTTCCGCCGCGTCGGTAGCGGATGCCTGCGCTCCATGGCTCCCCGGGCTGGCTTGCGGCTGGAGTAGGGCTGCAGGACTCCACCTGCCGGCCGCCGCCCCGCCGTGGAATCAGCCGATCAGTTGAGGCTTCGCTCGCGAAAGTTAGTTAGTAGAAGTTCGTTGGGGGCGTACGTGGAGGGTTTGGGCTGGGTTCGTGCTCGCGCTCGCGACCTGAGGATCCCGCGCCGCGCGGACGCGGTGCCACCTGGCCCGGGCGCGGAGGCAGCCGTTGCTTGGCGGATTGGCGATTTGGTTCGGTTCAGGTTGCTGGAGTAAACCAGGCCCCAGGTCATTCTGGGCTTGAGCTAAAAAAGGGCCATTCTGGGCTTTAATAAGTAGTAGCTTTACAGCAAGAGCGGCTCTGTATTGGGCCGATGGGCTATTTTGCCCAGCTCAGGAAAACACTTAATTGGGCCTAGCTTAGTCTGAATGCTGGATTATCTGGATAACGGCGGCGGTCGCTACAAGACAAATGGAATTTTTTATATTTTTTATTTTACAATTTTTTAAAAATAAATATCCGATCTAAAAATTTGCAGATTTATACTCATTCCGCCGTTTGAAATGGCTATAGCCGAATGAATCGGCGGTTTTTGCACAGTAGCAACTTTACCGCCAATTGAATCGGCGAAATTTCTCTTATCTAAATGACATATTTTAAAAAAAACAAAACTAATTCATATAAACTCGTATGGAGAGGAACTTTATATAAAAATTGTAGTCCTCGACAAGATCTACAACTTTGTAGTTCAAACAATTTTCGTTCGGAACCATCTTGATGCTCAAATAATCGACAGAAGCTTCACATCTAAAATTTAACTTCAGATCTGAAGCTTGTGTCGATTATTTGAGAACTAAAATTGCTCCTAATAAAAAAAGTTTAGGCTACAAAGTTGTAGATCACCTCGAGTCCTACAATGTTCATATAAAGTTTATCTCCATCTGAGTTCATATAAATTAGTTATGATTTTTTGAATGTGTATTGTTCAATGTTCAAACCAAAAATTAAATTTTAGATCTGAAATTTATGTCAATTATTTGAGCATTCAGATGACTTTGAATGAAAATGGTTCCGTTTAAACAACAAAGTTATAGATCTCATCGAGGACTACAATTTTCATATAAAGTTTATCTCCATCCAAGTTTATATATATGAGTTATGATTTTTTGAAAATATACTGTCTAGATAAAAGAAATTCCGTCGATTTAATTGGCAGTAAGGTTGCTACTGTGTAAAAACCGCCGATTCATTCGGGTATAGCCATTTCAAATGGCGGGATGAGTATAGATCTGTAAATTTTTAGATTAGATATTTATTTTTGAAAAATTGTAAAATAAAAATTTAAAAATATGAAAAATTCAGACAAATGGGCCATTTCACATCTCGAATAGGGCCCACACCTCCCTTAAAACCCAAATCAGTAGCCCCATGGTTCGTCCTTCTTCTTCTCCCAATTCTCATCACTCCTCTGTTCTCTCCCCCTTCCGGCCTTCCCGAACTGTAGCGAAGCCTGACATAAACAAACAATCCACGCACCCAATGAAATCGAGGGAAGGTTCACGGCACGCAGCTCCCCACCACTAACCGCACTCGATCGACGCCACCGCGCCGCCCCACTATGCTGCAGCTCCAGCCCCCTCGCTTCCTGCCCCTACCGCGCCGCCGCCTCGCCGGCCGCCGGCGTCGCGCCCGGCCTGCGCTCGCTCTCAATTCCCAGTGGAAGCTCCCCGACGTCAACACAGGTGAAACGCTCCCCCAGCTAGTCCGCTGCTCGGAACCCAGCCCGCGCTGAGGTGCGGGGTGTTTTTGTATTCTGTCGCTGATCTCCGCGTCCACGGCGTGCTTCCTCTACAGGTGCGGTGCGGGAGCGGGTGCGGTCGTGGATGTCCCTGGCGCGGGGCGCGATCGCCGATGCGGCGCACGCGGCGCGGGAGAGGGCGAGGCACAAGGAGGATCCGGAGGGTGGGAAGAAGAAACAGCGGAAGGAGGTGGCCGTGGAGGAGCAGGCGCTGGTGGCCGTGCCGGAGGTCACCGTGGAGCCGCGGGTGGCTCAGGGGTGGCTCTCGCTGGACGCCGTCGTCTCCATCGAGCAGTTTGCTAGGTGAGGTCAAGTGGGCTCATCTGAGCCTGTGGATCTACGCATTGATGTGTCGTCTATGCTTATTCAGCTATCTCAATAGATAAATTGAAAATGGTTAGAGCTACTAGAGTAGCTTTATCGAACTGTCTCATGAATCATTGGGGCTAATTATCTACTATTTGTCGTGTTTTACCCATTTCTATAAGTTTGAGAGTTGTTTGGATCCTTGATGTCAATGTGGTAAGCTGTGGGCCAATTTGGTGCTAAATCAGTCGATAGATTGTGGTAGGTCCCTGCGGTGCTGTCTAGTGAACAAGAATTGGCAGTATGAGGTAGCTTTACTCGTTAGCACCTTTCGTTCCAGAGATACTTTATGTAGTTGAAATTGAGTCAGGCTGTTTCCAGTTGGGTATTGAGTAATTGATTAATTTGGCATGCTTAAGAGACCAAACATTTCATTTTGCATTTACAATGCCACTTGAGTATTGATTAATTCAGCATAAGAGACCAAACACAAACAACAACAACAACAACAATAACAACAACAACAACAACAACAGAGACTTTTAGTCCCAAGCAAGTCTGGATAGTTTGAGTCCAAACCCAACATGAGCCAATTAACTTAGCATTTTTAGGAGACCATATGTGCAAATTCAGTCTTTTGAATAGTCCAAAGCTAAAGCTTCTTTCCGTCGGTCGATCTTCACTCATATATATGATTTTATGTTAGGTTGAATGGGTTGACGGGGAGACAGGTGCAGAGAATATTTGAAGCACTTGCTCCCAAACATCTGCACAATGATGCTCGAAGCCTGGTTGAGTATAGTTGCTTCCGGTACTTGTCAAGAGATAACTCTGACTTCCATTCAAACTTGTAGTTGCTTCCGGTACTTGTCAAGAGATAACTCTGACTTCCATTCAAACTTGAAGGTAAAGTTAGTTGGTTATTCAATACTTCTGTGAAAGACTGTAATCATGCTCCATATTTTGTCTGATGAGTTTGCGAATAATAAAGTCACTTTAGGCTTGGCTTGTGACAAACTGTAATGATGCTCCATGTTTCCTCTGCTGAGTTTGTACTCAACTAATTTAGTTAAACTTGTTGTATGTGCTTCTACTTTAATTGTATAGTTTTGAAATGTCTACAGGAGCTTGCCTTTCAAAAGCTTGTCTTTGTGACTATGCTTGCTTGGGAAGATCCATATAACAAAGACAACGGTCCACTTTCTTCCCTAGACAACTATTCTGTACTGGTGATGAGTTATTCCTCTATTTTCTCTCTTTGCTGGAGTTGCAAATAACGGATTCTGAATTACATATTTCAAAATGTCAGGGAAGACTTGTCGGAGAAGATGCCTTTGTCCGAATTGCCCCTGCTGTTGCAGGTGTTGCTGATGTTTCAACAGCTCACTATCTCTTTAGGGCTCTTGTTGGTGCAGAAAAGGGACTTTCATTTGATCTGTGGACAACATATCTTGCTGAACTTTTGAAGTAAGTCTACCTCAGCATCTTAATATAAAACTTCATCATAATAGGAAATTTATTTCAACTAAGATTAGGCCTAACCTTATCATTTATTTTCTTCACATCCATTAATAGCTTCACCCGTAACTTAGGCAAAAAGAAATCTTGATCATTAAGAGATTAGTATATGTTGGTGCTTATGACTCTTTATTTTGTCATGTCGTCTTAGCAATATTGTGGCTTTGTTAGTTTTGCAAGATAAGGTCAGTGGTGGAGGTTTATACAGTTCCGCCACCTGACATAGTTTAATGTGAATTCATCTCTACTCTATATACATATTGAGCTGAATATTGGAGTTCCACTCGTTAATAACAGTGTTATAATGTGCAATTGAATAGGGTTCATCATGGCAGGCAGACACATCAGTTGGGAGATAATTTTTTGTCTGACGAACAAGTTCTATGCATAGGCTCTAGTAAAAAAAGACCTGTTCTAAAATGGGAGGAAAATACTGCATGGCCTGGAAACCTTACCTTAACAGACAAGGCGCTCTATTTTGAGGTGGGTCTGCCTGAAATGTCTATGTGTTTGCTGCGATATATTGTACTAACATTTCTTTGATCACATAGTTTTGTACCTGTTGCCTGCTTGACAACTCTGTTAGATGTGATTTTTATGAGCAACCTCAACTTCTCCACCTTTTTATTGATACTGGCAGGCCATTGGACTGTCAGGTACCAAGAAACCAATGAGGCTTGACCTTACAGATCAGAAGTTAAGGGTTGAAAAGGCGAAGGTTGGACCATTTGGATCAAAACTCTTTGACTCTGCTGTCTCAGTTTCTTCTGGTTCAACGTAAGTACCTGTTTGCCATTTACTACTCTTGGAATGCCAATTTTTTTCCATGCACATGTAGCTTGATAGTAGAGTTATAGGGCTCTGGTATGTGCCTAGTGATTGCTGCTATATGCGCTTGGTTTTTGGTGCTTGCAAGTCATTAACCATGTCTGTAAAGGAAAAATATATTTACCTTTATCATGTGTGTATATGAGCAATCCAATGAAATCAGAAGTGGCTATCACTTTACAAGACAAGAGATCGTCTTATTACTTGTTCGAATAAATTTTACATGATCTTTTAGACTTTTACCTGTTCAGGTTAGATCTGTTAATGATTTCACTGTGTGAGCAATCACCTAAAGCAGTTACAGTTACTTCTACAGAGTTGTGTAATAACATCACATGCTTAGTATCATCTCAGCTCTGAAGCTAACTAGTTTGCTGCCAGCAGGTCAGATGAATGGACATTAGAATTTGTTGATTTTAGTGGGGAGATGAGACGAGATGTATGGCTTGCCTTCATCAGTGAAATTATTTCAGTTTATAGATTCATTCGTGAATATGGTCCGGGTGATAATGACCCAGCAATTCATCATGTATATGGTGCCCACAAAGGCAAGAAAAGAGCTGTTAGCAGTGCAGCGAACAGTATTGCAAGGCTTCAAGCTCTGCAGTTCATACGGAGATTACATGAGGATCCAGCTAAGCTAGTGCATTTCTCTTATTTGTCTAATGCACCATTCGGTGATGTTGTTCTTCAGACACTAGCGGTGAAATTTTGGGGTGGACCTTTAATCACAAAAGCCAGATCTGCAAATCACAGGTCACCTCAATGGCATAGATCTTCAGAGGACCCATCTAGCGGCCATGCACATGTTTATGACATAGATGGTAGTGTGTACTTGCGCAAGTGGATGACATCTCCCAGCTGGACATCCAGCCACTCAGCCAATTTTTGGAGAAATTCTTCTGTTACGCATGGTGTAATATTGAGTAAATCTTTAGTTGTAGCTGATAAAAACCTTGTAGAAAAGGCAATGGTTAACTGTAAAGAGAAGAGCAAAGTAGTTGAAAGGACACAGGCAACAATAGTTGCTGCTACAATTGAAGGTATTCCAAGCAACATTGACCTCTTCAAGGTATTTGGCTTTCACCTAGTTGCATGCTGTACAAAAGCCATATGATTTATTTGAAAAGGTCTCTTAACATATGTCACATCTTTGTCATGTTGTATCACCCATATGTGCAGAATTCAAGGTTGCTTAGTTGGCATATTTATTTTTAGTTACAGTGATAATCAGTCAAAACACCTATTGGCCTTTTTTTTTAGAAAAATTGTCCCTCTGCATCCTACAAGTGTTTTCTTGTTTTTTACACATATCAAAACATGCTAAACTATTTTTTAACATTTACTTTTTTTTCTCAAATCAGGAACTTATGCTTCCTTTTGCAATAATGGCTGAAAGATTCAAGAAACTACAGCGCTGGGAGAACCCACGTTCAACCATTTGTTTTCTACTATTAGTTCATACTGTTGTGTTCAGGTATTGTTACTTTGTTGTGTATTTTTTTCTTGGTCACTCTAATAAATTGAATATTCATTCATCATGGGTATGTCAAATATTAATTTATGGCAATCATACAGTAGCGCTAATCATTCTATTATAATGGCATGAAGACTATGAATATCATTCCTTGCCTTTCATGATGTTTCTCTTCTGGACATATGAAGAATGAGTTTTCATTTGTTAAAAATGTTCTGAGCGAATCATATTTCTTTTTGCATATTCTATATTCACTTCTTTCAACTATGTTGTCATGCCTTTTATGATTATACTAGAATGGGATCATTCTTTTTTTACATCTATGCTTTTACTTTAACGTGTAGGAACATGCTTTCTTATGTATTTCCATTCACCTTGATGATGATGGCCCTGTCCATGCTTGCCGTGAAAGGGCTGAAAGAACAAGGCCGGCTGGGTAGATCTTTCGGCAAAGTGACAATTAGGGATCAACCGCCTTCAAACACAATTCAGAAGATCCTAGCCCTTAAAGAGGCTATGGCCTCAGTGGAAAATTATCTCCAGAATCTGAATGTCTCTCTTCTGAAAATCCGCACAATCTTTTTAGCTGGCCAACCTGAGGTACGAGAAAATGAATTGTATTAGTGGTTATGTTAGTGTTGATAGCTTACCCTATATGTTGGTCATATGACAGGTGACGACACAGGTTGCACTTGTTCTTCTAGCATCATCTGCTGTTCTTCTTGTTTTTCCTTTTAAATATGTTCTTGCATTCTTTACTTTTGATCTCTTCACAAGGGAGTTAGAATTCCGGAGGGAAATGGTGAGAGCCTTCATGAACTTCTTGAAGGAACGTTGGGAGTCAATACATGCTGCCCCTGTGGTCGTGTTGCCATATGAGGGCGCCGAAAGCAGTCCCAAGACACTGCCTGCGAAAGCTTCGGGGGAATCAGAACCACAGAATGTGCAACGAAGTGGCAGTTATGTCACATCAAAGAACGGCATCAGCAGTTCATGATCCGTTCAGCTTCGAGCACTCCCCTGTGTTGTGAACTTGTCATGTACTGCTGTGTACAGTTAGAAATTGTACAGAATATTTGAGAGGTCAGATTAGGCGTTGCCCCTACCAAATGGTGGATTTTGCAGGAGCTTCTGGAGCAATATTTCACTATGTCGTAATGTAGTAACCCTAGATGGTAGGACTTGAAATTTTGTCCAATTGCATTCTCCTCTTTTTTCCCTGGTCGATGGCCTGATATTTTTGTAATGTCGAGTTGACAGGTACACGTTCATAAATCATAATCTGTTTGGAACGCTGCAGCATGCAGGCATCAGGGATTGAATACATGGCCTGTGCCCTGGGCCATCGGCTCAGGCCGAAGCAAAAGTTGCCCTGCCTTGTTGCTCAACTGTTTCGATGGCATCGGGTCCGTGCAGTGCGGACAGCCATTGATTCCCAAGACTAGCATCATACCCTTAGCCTCGCAAAGGTTTCTCTTTCGTGTGAAAGAGGCAATATTGCAAGATCAATGCCAGCAACATGCTAGTATACTGGTATTTTCATGAACTGTTGAACACTAAGCATACGCAGGCATGCTGTGAAGAGTTCCTATGTACTCTCCGTTTCAAATTGTTATTTGTTTGACTTTTTTTATTTCAAATTTGACTATATTTGTACAATTTTTTTTGAATGAGACTTGAGTCGAAAAAAAGTCAAACGAATTATAATTTTGAAATGGATGGAGTAGTAAAGAAAGGCTTTCGGAAAACAGAGCACAAACGCTAAAGCACCACATAAGGAATCCTCACTCTGTACTTGCCACTGACATCGGCCCAAGCAACGGCCCCGAAAGCAGGCTCGCCGCCGGTAGGCGCAGTGAGCTTGATTGCCACCTCGAACGTCGCCGTCTGCCCCACCGTGCTGAACTCGAGCGTCGCCGGCGACACGGACACGTCCACGTTTCTCGGCGATACCCAAGACGCACGGTACACGGCGGAGCCTGCCCCGACGTTGGTCACCGTCCTTTTGAAGTGCATGTCGCCAGAGGTGGCGTTCGCGCCGAGCGTCGCGACGAAGGACGGGTAGTTCACGTCGCTGGACGCGGAGGAGCAGTTGTACGCCGCCGACGACCTCGTGATCACCATAATCTGGGCGTTGGTGTAATTGGCGGCGCAGAGGAGGGCGACGAAGTCCCCCGGCCCGGCGTCGAACACGAGCCCCGGGTCCATGGCCGCGTTGGGGTCGACGTGGCCGGAACCCAGGGCCAGCGGGCTCGCGACGGTGGCGTTCGCGAACCCGGCGTACGTGATCGGATTGTTTGTGTTGTCGATGGTGGTCGCCGTGGTCATCATCGCCGACTTGATCATAGCCGGGCTCCAGTCGGGGTGCGCCGCGCGCAGCAAGGCCGCGATGCCGCTGGCGTGCGGGCACGCCATCGACGTCCCGGACGCGACCAGGAAGTTGCTAATCAGAAGTGTTTGACCTATCTGAGAATTGGGCTCTACGGGCGCCCATGACGCGAGTATGTTGTCTCCGGGTGCCATGAGGTCCGGCTTGAGCACGCCGGGGTAGCTCTGCGACGGCCCACGAGAGGAGTACGTGGTGACCACCGGCGCCGGCCGTGTGCCGAGGAGTGTCTGCTGGAGCTTCAGGGCACCTGTTGGGAGCGTGCTTGAGCTGATGTACCTCAGCAACCTCGGTGCATCTTTTGAGCTTATAATAACAGCCGGAAGCGGCATGTTATCGTCGAAGTCGACATCGTCTGAAATGAAGATGGCGGCAGCGACGCCGGCCTCCGACATTGTGTTGATCTGATCGATCAGAGTCCCCGTGTCACGGCACACGACCATAGCGGTTGTCAGATTTGCAAACGCTGCTTTCGAGTCGCACGCTGATGTGGCGTAGTCGTAGACCAGCCTCGTGTCCACTATCCACGCATTCGCCGGGTACGTAGAGATGCCGTTGATGCTTCTTTGCATGTCGCCGTAGTATACCGTGGCGGCGAACATCTGCCGGTCCACCGTGCCGGCCGCGACGGTGAGCAACCAGGGGATGCCGTTGTGCAGGGTGCCAAGGCCTGGGCCCTCGTTTCCTGCCGAGGCCGATACGAGGATGCCGCGCTCGATGGCGGCGAACGCGGCGATCGCGACGGGGTCCTCGTACAACGGCACGCCGTCGAAGCCGCTGGAGATGGAGATGATGTCGACGCCATCCGCGATCGCCGCGTCCATGCCGGCCAGCACGTCGGACGCGTACCGGCCCTCGCGCCAGCTGACCTTGTACATGGCGACGTGCGCGCGGGGGGCAACGCCGCGCGCCGTGCCGAGCCCGTACCCGAAGTAGGACGCGCAGGGCACGGGGCTGCCCGCCGCCGTCGACGACGTGTGCGTGCCGTGGCCACTGATGTCGCGCGTCGAGTTCATGGATATGTTGACGCCAGGGTTCGCGGCGACCACGCCCTTGTTGAAGTAGCGCGCTCCGATGAGCTTCCGGTTGCACATGGAGGGCGTGAACTCCACGCCCGGCTCGCACGCGCCGCGCCAGCGGGACGGCACGGGGGGCATGCCGTCGTCGCCGAAGCTCGCGCTCTCCGGCCACACCCCGGTGTCGATCATGCCGATGATGACGCCCTCGCCGAACTTGCCTGCCGGCCACAGCCCGTTGGTGGAGTTCAGATGAAGGAACTCCATGGAATGCGTGGTGTCGTGAAGCGTTGTGGCGCGGCGGTCCGGGTAGGCTGAGACGAAGCCCGGCGTGCCGCGGAGGGTGCGGAGCTCGGAGGCGGAGAGTGTCGCGGCGAAGCCGTGGAGCGCCTCGTCGTAAGTGTAGAGGAGCCGCGGCTCGGCACGGTCACGCGTGGAGGTGTCTCTCACAGACGCGACGGTGGCGGAGTACCACTCGCGGTGGCCGGAGTGGTGCGACGGCATGGCGGACTTGTCCATGTGGACAATGTACGCCGCACGCTGGGGACGCGCGGCCACCGGAATATAGAGGACCACGCACGAGGTGATGAGAGGGAGTAGTACTAGGGGCAGTGACGGCCGCGCGTGCGATGCACCACCGTGCGCCATCACTGATGACCGGCAACGAAAGTTCCGTAGTGCAATGTGTGTGGCGCTGTTTGTACATGTATTAATGCATACATGTGGGACTTTTGTCGGACCGCCTCGTGCCTGTGCACAATGGGTCACAGCAGCTTCAGTGCTTGAAGGCACATCATATACTTCAGTTTTGCCTTATACATTGGATACATCGCCGGCAAGGAGAGTTACATATATGTCGTCTTGTCGGTGTCTCTCCGTGTGGAGCGCCGGGAAGAAGAAACAACTGAACAAGACAGGGACCTAACCGGAGACTGCCTCCGCCGGCAAAACAGAGAGGCACCTCGGGGAAGTTTTAGCCCACCAGATGGAATGAGGGAGGCAAGGGCCTGCTGTTTTTTATGCGGGCCAACGGGATCCAGCTCAGCTACAGCCTTTTCATCTTGAATCCAAAATTAAGCCCACCCGAGTCCGTCATCCCGTGCATTCCACACATGCTGAGTCGATTTGCGGTCAGCTAGCTTGATGTCCACCTCGAACGTCGCCGTCTCCCCCACCGAGCTGAACCCCAGCGGCCAGCGTCCCCGGCGTTGTTTGGCGACACCGTGGCGGCCGCCCCGACGTTGGTCACCGTCCTTTTGAACTGGATGTCGCCGGAGGTGGCGTTGGCGCCGAATGTGGTGGTGATGAAGTTGCCATCGCGAATGTGGCGTTCGCGCCCTACCATCGCGAATGGACGCGCGGGGTGCTACCGACGCGAGGATTTTGTCCCCCCGGCTAGGATGCCATGCTTGAGCACGCCGGTGTAGCTCCGCGACGGCCCCCGAGAGACCGAGAGGAGTACGAGGGTGACCATCGGCGCTGGCCGTGTGCCGAGGATCGTCTGCTGGAGGCCTGGAGCTTCGTTGCGGCCGTTGGGACTTGGGACCGCGCTGGAGACCTGGAGTTGACGATATAGCTAGCTCAGCAGGCCCGTTGCATCTTCTGGTCTGGGCCTGATAATGACAGCCGCACAAGCAGATTCCCCGTGTCGCGGCACACAAGCAGATTCTTTCGAGTCGCACGCAGACACACACGACGTCGTTGTAGAGCGTAGACCAACCTCGTGTGCACTATTTTTTTTAAGTTCTAGGGCAAGGATATCCCCGCCTTACTTAAAAGACAGATAAAACATTTAGGGCATGTTTAGTTTGGAAAAAAGTTTGCGAAAGAAAGTTTCCAATTCTGAATCGAAGATTAGAAGGACTAAAGATGATCTAATTATAAAACTAAATACACGGATGGACGAGAAATCACGAGACGAATCTATTAAGCCTAATTAATCCGTCATTAGAGATTGTTTACTGTAGCACGATGTTGTCTAATTATGGCCGAATTAGGCTCATTAGATTCGTCTCGCAAAGTTACCGGGGGTTATGGAATGGGTTTTGTCATTAACATACGTTTAATACTCCATGCATATAAGATTTCCTTTGATGAATAGTGAAGTTTCAAAGTTTCAAAAGTTTTGTTGTGATCTAGACAGGCTCTTAGGTTCATTACAACCAAAACTGACCACACGACAGTCGGCCAGGACAGAAACATTCAGCAACGTTTACCAACTCAACCTGACCACCTAAACCGAGACCAGCTTAAGATGTGATCACCGCCTCCATGTTCTTCAGTTGTAGAAGCCAGTTTCCCATGTCAATTGTCAAGGTTTGAGCTCTTTGATTCCTTCGTAGGAGAGAAGATAACCAGGCTTCTTGTCAGGTCATCAATCTCCCAGGTCTTGTCGCCACGAGCTTCAACTTTGTAATATAGCTCTCTAGCTCCATCTTTCTCTCTAGCTGGGGGTACAGAATTAGCCAATTATGTACCCCCAGCTATCTCCATGCTCTTTCAGAAACCATTCTAAAAATATAAGTTATTTTTTAGTTTCCAGATTGTCCACAGGGCAGCTGAGCTAATAACATTTATAGCTATGAACTTTTTGTTACTGAGCTCGTGTGCACTATCCAAGCATTCTTTGGGTATGTGGTGATTCCGTTGACGGGCCACGACGGTAAGAAGCCACGAGATGCCGTTGTGCAGGGTGCCCAGCCGTGGACCATTGTTTCCCGCTGAAGCTGACACGAGGATGCCGCGCTCCATGGCGCCGAACGCGGCGATCGCCACGGGGTCCTGTATAGCGGCACGCCGCACCAGTGGCGAATCTAGAGCTTGAAGAAAGGGGGGCTCATTTTCTATTTTTTTTCTCCTCTCTTCTCTATTTCTCTTCTTCCTTGTCTTGACCCATGGTTAAAATTTCTTAGAGGAGCCGCCAGCCCCTTTTAGATTCACCACTGTGCCGCACGCCATTGAAGCCGCTGGAGATAGAGATGGCTGCGTCCATGCTCGTCAGCACGTTGGACGCGTACCGTCCCTCGGGCCAGATCACCTTGTACATGGCGATGTGCGCGCTCGTACCCGAAGGAGGACACGCACGCCACCGCGGCTGCCGCCTGCCGTGGACGACGTGTGCGGGCCGTTGTTGAAGGCTTGAAGCAGCGCTCCGATGAGCTTCCGGCTGCACATGGAAGGCGTGCACTCGACGTGATTCGTTGCCGGCAACTGTTGGGCAACAATGGGCATTGGCTAAATTTTCCTCGCCGGCAACTGTTGGCCCACAAAGACAGTGCCCGGAATGGGCCTTGGCTAAATATTTCTTAGCCCAGAAGATGGAAACTGGAGGCCTGCTACAATGTGGGCCAATTTAGGGGGGAGGGGAGCATGCCTGTAGCCCATTTCTTCGCATCCAAACGAAGCCCACGCAGAAAATCCCTATCGCGATCCATGGCAAAACCCTAGACCTAGAGCTCCAAGCGCCCCTGAAACCCTGCGCGCCAAATGCTCGAACACCTTCCCGCCAAAGCCACCCTCTGGATCTCATCTCAATAAAAGGAGGGAAAAAAACCACCCTCTGGCATTCCCAATAGATCTCCGCGCTCCACATCGAATTTTTGCGGGCGCTTGTTCCAGTGAGAGATAGAGAGTATGGATGACGCATCCGGCGACGCCGGCGGCTCCGGCCGCCGTACGCGCACCCGAGGCGCCGAAGCGGTGGCGCGGTCTGCTGCGCTCGAGCGCCTCCGCGCCATCAAAGATGGTAGAACCAGCGCCGCCGCCGCCCTCCAGTTGAAGGTTGACGCCCCGATCTACGACACCGTCGCCGAGGAGGACTACGCCGCCCTCGTTGCCCGCCGCCGCAAGGAAGCCGGCGAGTTCATCATCGACGACGACGGGCTCGGCTACGCCGAGGATGGTCGCGAGGAGGACTGGACCCACCGCGCCCTCCCCTCCTCCTCCGACGAGGGATCCGACGGCGAGGAGGGCGCCCGCCGCAAGCGGAAGCAGCCGCGGCCTCCTCAGCCCAAGCGCCCGCCGCAGCAGTCCGCCGCGGCGGCGTCTCTCTCCGCCGCCGCCGCCATGATGGGCAAACAGCGCCTCTCATCTATGTTCACCTCCGCGGTGTTTAAGAAGCCTGGCAGCGACCGCGCCAAGGGCTCGGCTCTGGCCGCGGACAGCATCGTGGACGACGTCATCGCCGAATTCGCGCCCGACGACAACGACCGCGAGGAGAGGAGGCGGCGGGTCGGAAGGGTATCTGCCCCGCAGCCTCCTCCCCCGACGATTGCCTACATCAGCTCGGAAAAGGTCGATGTAGATGCTGAAACTTTGGTCAGATCGGACAATGGATTTGAATTCGACGGGGTTTCAAACCATGGAAATGATATGGCCGTGGAATTAAAGCCGGATGCTGAGATGGAAACCAAATCGGAAGAAGTTCCTAGTTCTAGTGCTGAATTGGTGGTCGAGAATAAGAGCTCAGAGGAACTGAAGCAGGAGGCCAATGGGGAAGTGAAGATAGAGAAGGTGCACCGCCTCAATGCAAAGATTAAGGCAGAGCAGAGCAGAAATGGTGGTATGACGAGTGCTACAGCAGGGTGGATGAAGGTATGTGGGGGTGAGGAGAATGCAGGAGGTGAAGGAGGGGTGTCTGTTGATGGCAATGCAGATGTGAATGAAACCTCAGAGTTTGAGTTGAGGGATGGAGCACTGCCATTCTACATATTGGATGCATATGAGGAACCATTTGGTGCTAATTCAGGCACATTGTATCTGTTTGGGAAGGTAAAAGCGTTCTGACACTGAATGTCAGTTACAAATATTCTTGTAGATTATTCTTAAGAATACAGTTTTTAGTTCCTCATGCCTTATAGGTAGTTCGTTCTTTTCTCATTAATGCCATGATGTTGCAGCTCTAGTATTTAAGAAAACATATAGCTTGTCCTTAATTAGTAGTACTACACTGTAAATCCTATGGTCAAACAACACCACTTAAGTATTATTGACTTGTGTAAGATACTTCCATAACCATCTTTTTTAAAAGTATTTCATAATGTTCCAATGATCACTTATCATAAACTTGTAATCTGTCAATATTCTCAAAGCAAATCCTGTGGATTTGGCCAAGGATCTGAAATGTACTTGCTGTGCTGTATAAGTGCCTAGGCAGCTGATTTTTTAAACTTTTTTTGTCCATCTAGGTTTGCCCTGAATCAACTTTTTTAACTTTGACCAATAGTATCTATGAAAGTATATTATCTTAAATGAAATGATTTATATTATGGAAGTATTTTTCATAATGAATCCAGTAGTGTCAATGTTCTGTTGTGAATCTATATAGAATATTAAATATTGGTGTTCAAGTTGAAATTTTTTTGACTTAAGGCAAACATAGATAGATGGACTTATATATACGATTGGAGGAAATAGTGTTGCATAGATTATGATACTGAGATGAGGCATGCCTTCATCTCCGGATACTAGGCTATTTCTTTTGGTTGACGGCTGCTTTTGTGTTCTAGGTTGAAGTTGGCAAGCGGTTCCATAGTTGCTGTGTCATTGTAAAAAATATTCAGAGATGCATCTATGCTATTCCAAACCATTCAGTGTTCCCAACGGAGTCCATATCAGGGCTTGAGAAAAAGTCTACAAGTTCTGATTTTCTGCCATCTCTTCGAGCAGCTCTACATGTGAGAATGATTGTTTATGTTGAAAATATACTTGAACTTGTTCGTAGCGCTACTGTCTAATATGCATAACATATCTTCTGTTACCAGGAGTTGGCATCTGGATTAAAGAGTGAAATAGCTGATAAATTGTCAGACCTCAGTGTGTCAAATTTTGTAATGACTCCGGTCAAGGTTAGTAGGTGCACACACACAACGCCACGCCAGCTCTTTCAATTTCCCCTTTCCTGATCGAAGCAATTCTATTTTTTGTGCCATAGAGGAACTATGCATTTGAGAGGACTGATTTACCAAATGGAGAGCAGTATGTCCTGAAAATCAATTACCCATACAAGGTATCTCCAGGTGTTTGTTTGTATGAATGATATTGCGGTTGCATATTTGACTGTTGGGAGTGATATTCATTGACAGTGTATGATTTATGAAAGTGACCAACATCTAGCATAGCTGGTTGATCAATCCCTTGTTATTTGGAATTAATGTTTTGTTTGATCTGTGTAACCATGATGTAATATATTGTAGCATACAAATACAATATTTCTGTAAAGAACACCTGAATTTTAAAATTCAGGTGTTCTTTACAGAAATATTGTATTTGTATGCTACAATATATTACATCATAGAAAAGTCTGGGGTTGTGGCGTCTTGTGGTGCTGGGGGTACGCCTGGAACACCTAGGCGACGTCTCATAAACCATGCATAAGATATTATAGCCATTATTCAAAAGTCTGGCAGCTAGTAAGTGAGTTCTAGAAGCTAGTATGCTGGTCTGATGTTTGTGGGCTTTACTTATCAACTGAATTGAACTGGGGATATATGCTGCATGTTTGTAGCAGTGTGAAAACAACCTAACAATGAATCAACACAACATTATGCAAAAGAAAACTGCAATTGTTACCGAGCATTGACATCTAAATGCTCATTGTTCATGTCAGATATGATCTCTTAGGTTCGAATAGCTTAACCTTTTTGATAAAAAAACACTGATAAATTTGGTAAATATACACTCTTGTTTTACATGTTTGGTTGGGGCAGGGTTGGCTTAAGGGTAGGTTGCTCTAGGAATGTTCAGGATTTAGTTTCTGAGGAAATGTGTCCAATGTAATAACAAAATCCATCAGTTCATGACTAAACTATTTTCTTTCTTATTGGTTACTTTCACAACACGTAAACCATAATGTGCATTTGTCTCAGTCAACCATTCAAGTCAGCAATTGCGTTACTTATGTTGTACATATTTTCTTAGGATCCTGCCCTACCAGCAGACCTCAGAGGTGAACATTTCCATGCGCTGCTTGGGACAAACAATAGGTATGATCCATGAACTTATTTGGCATGCACTATATAGGTAGTTTCATGTGTATTTTTATGCCTGTTTTCTTCTTGATAGATGCTGATCTTTGTATCTTTGCAGTGCTCTTGAATTGTTTCTCATCAAAAGGAAGATCAAGGGGCCTTCATGGCTGTCAATCTCCAAATTTGTGACACGGCCATCTACTCAGCGGGTACATCATTAACTTTACCCTGTCCTGTTACTCTGGGTTCTGTTTTGTAGCAAGTTGGTTAATATTGAATAGCTCCTTCCTAATTATTTTATGTGTTGTATAAATAATGATGCCTTTTTACTCTACCACAGGTCAGCTGGTGTAAATTTGAAGTCGCAGTTGATTGCCCAAAGGACATATCTGTTTTGACAAGTACATCCCTAGAAGTCCCCCCTGTTATAGTTGCTGCAGTCAATCTCAAAACTATCATAAATGAGAAACACAATGTTCATGAGATTGTGTCAGCATCTGTCATATGCTGTCACCGGGTGAAGGTGTGTTCTTCGTTTGGTATTTTTCTAGCATTTGATCTACAAATTTGGGTGCTTTAGTGATGAGTGTGAATGGTATCCATTTCTATCTGGAACATAGTTTTCTAGACAAACTGATAACTTCCAGACTACATTGCAACAGTCTACATATGCCTGAGATTAATAAAAGAAGGAAACTCTCGTGCCTTGCAACCTTTCCTTATTTGGGTCATTTTCAGATTGATAGTCCAATGCGCCCTGAAGATTGGCAGAAACGGGGAATGCTCAGCCATTTTACTGTCATGCGCAAGCTTGAAGGTAGCATATTTCCTATAGGCCTCGCTAAGGAAGCTTCTGATAGAAACCAGAAGGCTGCTAGCAACGTGCTGGCACTAGAAAGCAGGTGGGTGCTGCCTTTTCTTCTATATATATATATATATATTACCCGTTGATTTTAATGAAAACCATTGCTGAAGAATGCATTGATTATTTTTTTTACTCCCTTTCCAGTGAACGTGCATTATTAAATCGCTTGATGATTGAGCTTAGCAAACTTGATTGTGACGTACTTGTGGGCCACAATATTTCGGGATTCGACCTGGATGTCCTTCTACACCGTGCTCAGGTCTTTTAAACATTACATGTTCTAATGATTCTGATATTCAAGTAATTCAACTTGTAGGATACTACTCTTGAGTTTGTGAAATTTGAATGAGCTTTGTTTATAAAATATTTAGGGTTAGTACCAGATGAATTCAGAGAAATTACATTACATTGCTGATTGTCATTTTTCCCAATGATTATGCAAGACTTGCAAAGTTCCAAGCACCATGTGGTCCAAGATTGGTCGTCTCAGGCGATCTGTAATGCCCAGGCTTACCAAAGGAAACACACTTTATGGTTCTGGGGCAAGTCCAGGGATTATGTCCTGTATTGCTGGTCGTCTTCTCTGTGATACCTATTTATGCTCTCGTGACCTTCTGAAGGAGGTAACTAGCGTGCAATAATTCTTTAGATAATGGAAGGCAACATCTAGTTCAGTTTTTTGGTATAGTTTCAGCTACCAAATTCAGTAATTCAACCTGTTTGTTCTATGCAGGTGAGTTATTCCTTGACACAACTCGCAGAAACACAATTAAAAAAGGACAGGAGAGAGGTTTCTCCATATGATATACCTCCAATGTTCCAGTCTTCGGGAGAAGTGCTCAAGCTGGTAATTTCATCTGAGCTAAACATTATGCTACTTTTTCAAGAGAACGCCTTCTATTTTTCTCAAAATCTATAAACTGAAGTGCCAAACTCAACTAGGTTGAATATGGTGAGACTGATGCATGGCTTTCTTTGGAGCTTATGTTTCACTTGAGTGTTCTTCCGCTGACACGTCAACTGACCAACATTAGTGGTAATCTGTGGGGGAAAACGCTCCAGGTATAGTAATTATTGTGCATATTTTTAAGTGAACCAGATCCCGATGCAGTTTTGACATTATATCTCTAATGAAATACCTGTAGGGTGCTAGGGCTCAGAGGGTAGAGTATTTATTATTGCATTCATTCCATGCAAAAAAATTTATTGTACCGGATAAGTTTGCACGCAACAAAGAGCTGAACTCCACAAAACGAAAAATGAATGCTGATACTGAGGGTGCAAATGCTGATGATGGCGCTGTTGATGATGAGGGGCATAATGGTGATCAAGGTAAAGCCAGAAAAGGACCTTCATATGCCGGTGGCTTGGTTTTAGAGCCTAAGAAGGGTCTATATGACAAATATGTACTACTTCTGGACTTCAACAGTCTTTACCCATCAATAATTCAGGTAAGTGATGAACACTCTACTTCTATAACTTTTTGCTTGCTCTACATAAAGCTTGAGATCATCAGTAGATATTCATTATATTGTTCCATGTTCACTAGTCGCTTTGTTATTCTTTGCCGACAGGAATACAACATCTGCTTTACCACTGTTGAGCGTTCTTCTGACGGCAATGTTCCTAACTTACCAGCTTCAAAAGCTACTGGTGTTTTACCTGAGGTATTTGTCTATGAATGTGCCATTGAGATTGAGTTGTCATTACTTTTGGGTAAACAAGGTTTTTGTCAATGTTTCTCTCATAAATGTGTTTGCAATCGTGGCTAACAACTCAGTTGTTGAGGAGTTTGGTGGAGAGGAGAAGAATGGTTAAATCATGGCTGAAGACTGCTTCTGGTCTTAAAAGGCAGCAGTTTGATATTCAACAGCAAGCATTGAAGCTTACTGCAAATAGGTAAGAATGTTCTATAAAAAATTAAGAAAGTCCACTTGCATTCCTTCAGTATGATCAATGAGTCCTGACTTATTCTTTAATGCTTATGCTCTAGCATGTACGGTTGCTTGGGCTTTTCCAATTCCAGGTTTTATGCGAAGCCACTTGCTGAGCTTATTACACTGCAAGTGAGAATAAGTTTTGCTCTCTCCCAGAAGTCATTACCCAACTTATATTTGTTGTGCTGTGATTAATATCTCCTATGATGCCTCTTTCAGGGAAGAGAGATCTTGCAGAACACTGTTGACCTGGTTCAGAATAATTTAAATTTGGAGGTATGTAGGATTGCTACAACTCCATGAAGGTCTCTGACTCATCGTAGTAAACACCGAAAATCTGAAATTGCTCTAGATTCTGGAGGGTCATGGCAAATATTAGCTTTGTAGATACTAGAGATTGTAATTTACACATCTCAAGTTCTGTTTTCCTTCATGATGTATTATCACTATACTAGTGGATCGTGTATGTTGAACACTTGCAATAACACAGCCCATTGAATGTGATTGTAAATAAATAAACTTTCGTAAGAAATCATTCTTGGCCTGTATACTCCTGCTGAAGGGTATTTCATGACAACTTCTAGAGAACAAGCTGCATCATATGCTTATAGGCCTTCTAATCTTCTTTCCTACATCAAGAAACCAAAAAGGAGCTATATGTTATAAACTATAAATCATGACATAGTTCATACCTCACTAACCACAATACATGGTTCACTCGTGCAAATTCCAGCATGCTACTGCATACACTTTATGAAGCAAAAGAACCATGATGTGTACAATATTCTTTAGTGTTCTCTCTCTGAAGATGTTTCTTGATTCTATGTACACTGCACCCACAAGAGTTGAAGATGTCTCTTGAAAATACAGTCAATTAAAGATTGGACATTTTTTTTAATAAATTGCTTGTATTGACATTTATTTTCTTTTTACTGGACAGGTTATTTATGGTGATACAGACTCCATTATGATACATACTGGACTTGATGAAATTTCTAGGGCAAAAGCAATTGCAGGAAAGGTCATTCAGGAGGTAAGATTCTGGATGTGAAATCTAAATGTTTGAGGTGCAGATGTTAATTTTTAGCAGTTCAGAAAGGAAAAAGTTTAATAGTGTCAACTGCAAACTAAAGAATGGTGATCTTACCAAGAATGTTTTGGTACAGGTGAACAAGAAGTACCGTTGCCTGGAGATTGATCTTGATGGCATATACAAAAGAATGTTACTTCTTAAGAAGAAGAAGTATGCTGCTATTAAAGTGGCACTAGATGGCAGCTTACGAGAGGTTTGTGCTTATTATGAATTTGTATGTTGTGTTAAGAAGTGGAAGAGTTGTTTTAACATGTTTGATGCAGAACATTGAACGCAAGGGGCTCGATATGGTCAGACGTGATTGGAGTTTGCTGTCAAAAGAAGTTGGAGATTTTTGCCTAAATCAAATTTTGTCTGGAGGGTAAGTATTTAAATTTTAAATCTAAGTTTTAATTTTGCTCATGATATTTTTATTGTCTCATCTTTGTAAATTGCCTATCTGCAGGACATGTGATGATGTAGTTGAGTCAATACATAGTTCTCTTGTCCAGGTTAGCAGTCTACCATCTTAATATTCTGAATTTTCACCCATCAATTCATATTAATGACTGATTAGCAAATTGCTGGTGCCATCTTTTACGTAAAAGTTAAAACAGTGGAATTTTTCTATATTTACTTTTATGTTACATATAATCTACTGAATGTGACTATATTCAGGTGCAAGAGCAAATGAGAAATGGTCAAATTGAGCTTGAAAAATATGTTATCACAAAGAGCTTGACAAAAGCCCCACAGGATTATCCAGATGCTAAAAATCAGCCTCATGTCCAGGCAAGAGTTGCCTATCTTTTTTGTTCTTTTGGTCTTGCTGGCAAGCCAGAAAACTTATTAACTGTAAAATTTTTATTTATTTCCTCAGGTTGCTTTGAGACTGAGGCAAAACGGTTACTCTGGTTGCTCTGCTGGTGATACGGTCCCTTATATAATTTGCTCTCAGCAGGTACTACAAAACACTGTTCTTTATGTTTTGCAATCCCAGTAAATGATCATACCGCATTACAAAATTGTGATTGTTAGCCTGTGATATGACACTGATTGGCACTCCCATTTCACAATATCTTTCTATGGCCCACGTACAATTACAAACCCAGAAAGCGCTAAATCACATCGAAGTCACAAGAATGGGCAATAACATGCTCCTAATGACATTTGCATTTTGCAACCACAACCTTCTGCGAAGAACCAAAACAGGGGCAGACTGGAATATTACAATAAATATACATTCTTGATTTCCTTGATGAACTAACATTTTGGAGCATTGCTTCATAACTAAAGTCTGGATAAATGGAGTATTCTGCAAATAGGAACAACTTTTTCCTGAAATGTAATCTTCATGGAAAGAGAAATGTCAGCATATATTTTCATGCCTGAAAAAAATTCTTTGTTTGGCTATGTTTGAAGCACAATTTATCACTTTATCTGACTTTGCACTGTATTTGGTCATTCTGGGCAGGATTCAGATAATACACATTCTGTCGGAATAGCTCAAAGAGCTAGACATCCTGAGGAGTTAAAAAGAGACCCTGACAAGTATATGATTGATATTGACTATTATTTGTCACAACAGGTTCTTCCCCCCTATGATATGTTTTCCTTTTTGAGAAAGAAATGCACTTGTCTTTCCTTATGCTATATTTATATGGTGTTTCTGGTTCCAAATTGCTTTTGCAGATTCATCCTGTTGTTTCTCGTCTCTGCGCTTCCATTCAGGGTACCAGTCCAGCCCGTCTTGCTGAATGTCTGGGACTTGATTCGTCTAAGGTGCTTATTTTTCTGTTGATTGGTGGATATCTTAATGATTGAATTCATTTCCTCTACGGTGTTTGTTGATCCTTCTTATTATGTATATCAGTTCCAATCAAGATTGACTGAGTCTAGCAATCAAGATACATCTACCATGCTTCTATCTGTAATTGATGATGAAGATGAGAGGTAAGTCTCTAATATATCCATTTCAAGTATTATTGCAATATTTAACTAAGTAATTTTGTATAATAATTACAGATATCGTGGTTGTGAGCCACTGCGTTTATCATGTCCCAGCTGTTCTGGTACCTTTGACTGCCCACCTGTATCTAGTCTGATTACTAGTGCTACAAGTATATCAGATTCGGATGAAGGAAGAGATGCTACTGCTAATTTCTGGCGTCATATGCGGTGCCCAAGATGCCCAGATAATGTTGATGACTCCAGAATTTCCCCTCCTGTGCTTGCCAACCAGGTTATTATCAATTAATATTGTATGGCCTAGAATTTAAGTGATAAAAATACTGAACCTATGTCGTCCATGTGTAGATGAAAAGACAGGCTGATAATTTCATCAACCTATATTACAAAGGCTTGCTGATAGTAAGTGTTTGGGACTTCTATATTGTTCAATACCTACTTATGATTATCCTTATCCCTGACCTGACCTGTTGGTCGTTGCCTTTTGCCAGTGTGATGACGAGGGTTGCAAATACTCGACTCACAGTGTAAACCTTAGAGTTATGGGGGATTCTGAGAGAGGAACCATCTGCCCTAACTACCCACGCTGCAATGGGCGCCTAGTAAGACAGGTTTGTCGACACTCTGCTTGAGCTTTCAATGTTCTTATTTTGGGCAAGTGGCCAACTGGTGTCTAATGCTAAACCTGTGTTTCAACTGGTGTCTAATGCTAAACCTGTGTTTTACAGTACACGGAGGCGGATCTGTACAGGCAACTGTCCTACTTTTGCTATGTACTTGATGCGACCCGGTGCCTTGATAAGGTTACACATCAACCTAAACATCTAGTTTTTGTTTGACTTTCTAATCCAAAGCATGCCATAGCTGATGTCACTGCTGTGTGTGTAGCTTGACCAGAAGGCAAGGCTCCCTTTCGAGAAAGATTTTGCAGCAGTATGTCAAACCATTAACTTAGCACTGATGGAGATTCAGAAAATCCGAGACAGATGCGCATTTGGATGGGTTCAGTTGAAGGATCTTGCTGTGTCAATCTGATGAGTTCCTGTGATAGACCTCAATCTGAAGTTGATTCTGACTGCAAGAAACTCATCGCTGTCTGGGTTTTAGTTGTTGACTCTAGATCTGGTTGGTGAAGGAACAGAACAGGCCAAACGATGAGTTTACCACTAGCCTTTCTATAGTGTCTCCCCTGCCTGTAAAGAGATATGAATCTCCCACAGTATATTCCATGTGGATTAGTGGATACACTTGTCCTAAGTCCTAACCAAACTGAACCCGAGCAGACCCTTCTGAGTCTCACCTACATGTGTTTTAGCGAGTGGCTGTGTTGTACTAAACTTGTACATATGGTGTGCCCGTAGATCTGGATGCATGTGCCAATGTACACTATCGCGTATAGTTATCATCTGCTAATTGTTTCTTTGATGTGTTGTGTGTAGCTGTGTTTATACATATAGCAAGGTAACTATTGTTTCAGTGGTCGGATTATTAATGTTTTGGATTCCAATTGGTGGAACAGAAAGGGAGACGAAATATGAGCACTTTGTGACATTTACTCTGGAATTTAGGTGCTCTCTCTAACGTGTCATCTTTTATCAGTGAAATGAACATACGTTCCAAACCACTGCTTCCATACTATCGTGGCAGCTGGTAGACAAGTTGTTTCTAAAATTGCAATGAGTTTAAAATTGGATTCTTTTTTTGCAACAATTTACGTCTGACAATAAAATGTTGCAAATTGTTCGGTAGTAGTATAATTGGCAAGTTTTCATGCTCCAAAATTGCATTTGCCAGAAATGTACAAGATTGTCTATTCTATAGAACATTGACAGTGTCCCTTCTTTCTACACATTCCTGCTTTTATCAATGAAATTGATCCTAAATAGTTTTCAAAGTTGTTGCAAAACAGCAACTGTGTCCATGACATGTGAGCCCATGATGTCCGGCAACGTTATTTAACGGCAATTTTGCAAAGAGAGAAAATTAGAACGGTCCCAGGTAATAAGTCCACGCTGTTATGCTCCCAAATGACGGCGCCTACACCTATTCACTGAACCGAACCCGAGTTGGAGTGCCCCCGTCGTCTTCTTCCATCTCTCGAATCACACGCGCCTCTTTCTTCTCCGATTTGCCCCCAAAATTCCCGTCTCAAGCTTGCTGTTCTTTCCTGCGTCGCAATCTGTTGTACCTCCATCGTCGCCGTCTCCACCGCCGGTGGCGGAAGACAAGCCAAGCTTTCCTTCCGCTGAAGTCTTCTCTCGCTGAAACTTTGGTCGCGCTTCTCGGGCCCTTCCACGGGAAGGCACCGGCGTGGAGCGACTGAGCGGAAGAAAACCTCCGGAATTGGTTTTTGTTTGTAAGTAACCCTAGTTTACTTTGACGGATTTTCCTAGGAGTTCGACTGTTCTGGAAACTTTCCGGCTGCAACTATGACCAATCAAATCCGTGTTGCTTTTGTCTCTCCATTCATTCAGTTTGTTCAAAATTTGTTAAATTAGTTGATCTATCCATGGTTCTCTCAGGTGGTTCTTCCCTAGGGCGCAAGGTCAATCTCAGTTGACAACATACAACTTAGCATCCCAAGTATCCACGTGCGGCTGCAGTCTATTTTCAAAATTTCGGGGGGGTTCGTCTGAACCCACATGCTGCTCCGCTGGATTGGATAGGGTGCCATTTGAGACCAATTCTTGGTTGCACATGGCACAGCCACTGCCACGGCAGCGGGTGTACCAAGCTTGGAAGGGGGATAACGTGAGAATTATTCGATTTTTCTGTATCTCTATTTCATTTAGTTTCCAAGTACAAGTTTTCTTATTCCTGTTAATTTTATTAACTTACCCATTAATTTTGTATCTATAGTAAGCTAGTCTTATATTAGGTTGTAGTGGCATCTTGTCAAATGGGATCACAGGTGGTCAATGCTGACCGAGTTTCTAAGTTTGCCAGTAGTGGAATCGAGCTAACCTGCATAGGCCAGCTTCTTGGTTATGGCGATGTCTTGTTGTGTTTAATAATTTCTCAGCAGTCATAGCCACTGTTGTCTTATTTACTGAGCGATGCATAATGATAACTGTAGGAGTTGAATTCTTGATGGTTCTGATAAGCAATATGGGTTCCATTGAATTGACATTTATGATTGTAACGACTAAGTTATTGAGTTTTGGATAATACTTCAGAATGTTGCACACTGATGTCACATTCATGTTCATGTGCAATATACCACAACTCTCACTAGCCGCACCAAGAAATGCAGTCTTTCTTAGATCATGTCCTTTCTTTTGGATTTGACTAGGTTGTAGACTTGCAGAAAACTATGTGCCTCTGGCAGAGTGGCTGCTATCTGGTAATCCATGGGGCTTGGGTGATATGGAAAAAACCATAAGAATTGTGTATTCAATGGTGCAACACCAAGCGCTCAAAGGGGTTGGTTCTGCAGCTGACTGGTGAAGAAGGCCGAATATGGTGTGATGCTGGGGCAAAAGGATTGTCACTGGATCACTGTTAGCTGGGCATCCTCATTAGTGGTTGTTTTTACAGGGTCATTTCTTTTTATTTGTGATGAATAAATAATTGCTAGCAGTTTGTGTGGCCGCGCATGTGTGCCAATATATCGTCGCTCTTAATGAATGATATGTAGCTCTCTCATGTGCTCAAGAAAATAAAAAGTGGATGGCATGAAAACACCAACTAACACAATATTGCATTCTCTACTGCATGATCATCTTGGCTTGTTTTTGAGATGCCATGTCCTATATATATTTTACTTCTGTCTTCATATGTTCTATCTTTGAGATCGTTAGTTTTGGGGATTCCTGTTGTCTCACATTATTGGGTATCCTCTAACTGACTTCTGTGCCTTGTTTGCAGAGGTTCTTCTTTGGTGGGCGGTTGATATTTGGACCTGATGTTAAATACCTTGGTTTTTCCGTTGCCCTCATTGTTGCCCCAGTTGCTTTGTTTTGTGTGTTTGTTGCACGGCATCTCCGTCATCAGTTTCATGCATATGATGCAGGATATGCAATTCTTGTTGTGGCAATAGTGTTCACAATCTATGTAAGTATGCTGATGCTGTTTCTTCGTGCTATTTTTGCACCAACATTTTAAAAATTTAATGACTCCTAAATATGTGTGTTCTTGTCTGCACTTTTGGTGTAGGTGCTTCTGTTACTCTTCGTGGCTGCTGCTCGGGATCCTGGCATTGTACCTCGTGCTTCTCACCCACCAGAGGAGGATACTCACTATGATGATTTGTCTCTTAGTGACACACCCGGAGGACTACATTTTCCTCGTATAAAAGAAGTTATAGTAAATGGGATGCCTGTGAAAGTAAAGTATTGTGAAACTTGTATGGTATATCGTCCTCCTCGGTGTTCTCACTGCTCCATTTGCAACAATTGCGTGGAGCGCTTTGATCACCACTGCCCATGGGTAGGGCAATGCATTGGAAAGGTAAGCTATATCGATAGTATTGGATGCTCAAAAAAAAATATTTATCGATAGTATTGGAATCAAAATATGTATCTTGCATTTCATGGATAGTTGGATACTCACTTAAATAAGAATGCTGACTGAACAAATATAGTTTGTAGTTTACATGTTCAAGAAGAGAAAAGCTCCTGCACATCCATGTGTAGATCTTAGATGTCAGCTGTTTTTGTTAATATTCCTTTTTTTTTGAAGAAATTTATGTATCTGGTATTAAGGAACTGTGGTTCCCATGAACATTTCTTGAATTACTTCTTAAATACTTGCTGATTTCTATTTGTTCTACTTGTCCATTGTGCAGCGCAACTACCGCTATTTTTTCCTGTTTGTTTCTTCTTCAAGTCTCCTCTGCATTTATGTGTTCGCTATATCGGCCTTGTACATCAAGTTTCTCATGGATGGAGACTATCCTACAGTGTGGAAGGCATTGAAGCACTCTCCTGCTTCTCTAGTATTAATGATATACTGTTTTGTCTCTCTCTGGTTTGTTGGTGGACTTACAGGATTTCATACATATCTCATCAGCACAAATCAGGTTGGTCTTTCTGCTTAGTGGTTTATCTGTTTGTCTGACTCAGCATTTTTTTCCATTTTTTTTTATGATTGCAAGTTCCTATCATCTAATCTTATTATGCACAGTACTTTATGTTTGTAACAACAGGTTCTGGATTGTATGTTTAGTTAAGGAAAAGGGTTCCTATCTCAACTGAAATTTTAAGTTCCTCTTCTCGACCTGCGTGAGAAGGTCTTCTTCTTAGCAAAATGCCCGGGGGCTGTCTTACCCCCCGCAGGTCGAGTTTTTAAGTTCCTCTTCTCCAATTGTCCTTCTTTGTGAGGAGTGGTGTAACGTGCGGCATTCCCTTTATGCTTTACTGTTGTACATTTACATAGAGAAGATTTTGGTCTTGGAGATAAGCACATCACATCCCTTAGATAGTCTGAGACCTCACTAGTTTTGCCATCGCAAAGTTGCACTGTAGGAATTTAAAGCAACTGTACAGGCTATTGCTGTCGTGCTGAACTCAATTGTTTTTGTCAGGGGTTGTAATCAGAAGACAAACCAAACTGCTGATCTCACATGATTATGATAGTACTTATTTGTGAATATTTAATATGCTGGGTATCTAGAGATGATCTTGTTGATTATGTACTTGTCAAAGTATCCTTCAGGTGCTAGGCAGGCTTTTCCCAACTGAAAACCAATATTTCGATGTTTCCTTACAGTGCACCACTCCTAACATCTGACATAGGTGCTGCTTTCTTTTTTCAGACCACATATGAAAATTTTCGGTATAGATCAGATGGCAGGCCTAATGTCTATGATCAAGGATGTCTGAGTAACTTTCAAGAAGTTATCTTTGCCAAGATACAACCTTCCAAACATAAGTTCCGGGCACACATACAAGAGGAAGTGCAAGCTCCACCAGCTAACAATGCTGGAGAGGTGGAAGAGGAACAAGTTGGTGGTCCTCGGGCAAAAGTGGGAGATGACCTTGATATTGATGGTGATCTGTTGAAGATTTCACAACGGCATAACCATGGGGATATTGATATTGAAATGGGAGGTGGGAACACCAATCAGATGGAATGATCAGTTTCAGGCTCCAAAGTTAAAAACAATGCAGATGCACAGATATAGTTAGAAGCAACACACAACACTCGGGGATTGTGTCAAAGAAGTGAAAGTTGGGATGTACCACAAGAAGTTATTGCAGCTATTCTTTTGGTCTCTGAATCTGCATCGCCATTTGAGAGAGATGCTCACTGGCTTGTTTATTTGCTCATACTGTCCATTACTAATCTGAGGAACTGATGATTCTGCAGCTGGAGTGGCTGGGCAAAATGTCTTTATGCCTGATGGATCCATTGCTTACAGCAGGGACAGCAAGTTTCTAATGTTCTCATGAATGTATGTTTGCTTTAATTCAAAATTAGGGCATGGCTGATGGATCCATTACTTACAGCAGGGACAGCAAGTTTCCAATGTTCTCATGAACATATGTTTGCTTTAGTTCAAAATTAGGGCAACTGCTGTTAATTCAGGTGCTATCGGTGTAATTCTTTTTGTAAATCACTAGTGCTGGATACTAAGCATGTTAATCGTAGGTTCTCTTATGCATTTCAACCAGTACTTGTGATGAATTCTGACCCCTGCATCCTTCTGAGGATGTTTGTATATATCTTGGCTGAGAAACCTCAAGATGGTGTAGTGAATCCAGATTGCATTACCTGTGGTTCGTCTAGTCATTCATTTTTCTACAGGCAGACGGCATTGTTTTTCAGCTCATGCCATCGACTTCAGCGCAGGGTTTTTTTTCCCGACCGGTCGCCTGCTACCGCCGGCCGGCGGTAGCGGTAAGCCGGACCGGTTTTTACCGGTTCCCGATGAACAGTACCGGTTTTTTTCGGTAACCGATGAACAGTACCCTAACCGGACCGGACCGGTAGGAGCGGTAACCGCGGGAACCGGACCGGTAGCGGTCGGTAAAAAAAACCCTGCTTCAGCGTTCCTCGGTCCAGAAGAGCAGCGGCAGCATCGACATGATGCAATGGCTTCCAGAATCACAGCTGTCTTTGAATGCGAACCGTATCTATGCCAAACATTCCTTGTTGGCTTCTGGATTCAGACTTCTGCACTGGATCGGTTGGTGCTGGAGCATCATGGTAATGTTGTAATCGCCGAACTCGGAAGAAATTAAAATTGTCAGCACGTCTATTCAACGCAGTGTCTGCTTCAAATGTTTCTGCATAGGACAAAGAGAGTTTCCAAGCTGATAAAATATCATGGGACGGCAGACGACCTCACCTCAAGGTATGTATCAGGTTACATACGCACAATGCGGCTGCTTCGATCGTTTGTATTTTCTGAATTGTTCACTGCATTTTCAGTCTTTCAGAAATAGACCACCAGGGACGCTGACATTTTGTTCCGTTCAAAACATGGCTCACATTAATGCGCTAGAGATGTCAACTTGTGTGCATGAAATTGACACTGAATGCTACAGCTACAACTTAGGCTCTGTTTAGTTCCAGCGACCAAAAGTAACGCATTGAAAAATGTGCCCCCCCTCTCATAGGAAACGCTTCATATTGTACTTTTTCTACAGGAAATTCGATCGATTCGACTGAACTAAGGCCTTACTTTTGAACGATTAAAAGTGTCGCAGGTTTTCAAGCCACTGTCACACATGGCATCTTCAGGATTGCACCGCCACTGAAGCCTCTGTGACGGACACTGACCGGTCCTTGACTGGGGTCGTGTGAACTTGGCCGTCGATTTCTCTCCCTTCCACGTGACAACTTGCGAATCGATCTGTGTGCTGCAACTGTTCACGCGTTTTGGTCAAAATCCCTGAGCCACCGACGAGAACACTCGATGGGTAGCTATTAGCTGGTGGCCTCGAATGGGAAGACGACACCATCGTGAGTGACGGTGAACCCGGCCGCCGGTCGATTTCCATTGTCCCCTTGCCTTGTCCATTTCTGGTAATTCTCGTCTGACCCGGGCCCTAGTTGCAACTGATCTATCTCTGCATTACAGGCTTACAGAAACCCAAGGGTGAATGCGCATGCATAGTTGCAGACACGCCACTGTCATTGTTGTAGTCAACTAAAGATATGATTCAAGTGTGTCAATTACCTGTGGGACAAGTCCTGTGTTGTCCATGTCGGCATTACTATTTCGTTGCAAGGCCAAGTTTACATGAGGTATTAGTTTTAATTATTTGATCTAGGAGAGATTAATTTTAAAATTTCAGTTAATGACCAATGGACTGTCTTGTTCAATGGCACAATCCATTAGAGACTTTTTCCCCTGGCCACTTGTTTGAACCCTATGATCTTGTATATTTCATCAGTACCTATCCCGGGTTTGACCTCACCATCCAGTCAACATAATTTCACCATCATCCAAAAACATCACTTCGGCATCAAGAGAACTACCAGAAAATCACGAAACAGTGAAATCCGCAGAAAATTAGGCAAACAGAAGAAAAATCCATAAAGATCAAGTCAAGGACTTAGAAGGATTTGGCCATATGGTTTGCACAAAAGCTAGAAGTTTCACTAGAAGGTTACAAAGGTAATGCCATCAAAGTCTTTTGCTGCAATTATTCCAAATTTTTAAATACTTATTAGTTATGACAAAGGTGGCATTTTTTCGCCTAGAAATTATTTCACTATGTGATTTTTTATTTTGTTTGTTTTCTTTTTATATTTTCCTCAAAGGTTACCTGCATTTGCCAGATGGTGGTAGTAAAAGATGCTAAATGAGCATCGATAGAAAAGCGACAAAAGAGAGACGGATGGATTTTCTATGGCAGAAGAGAGAACAGACAGAGTTCAAGTGGCAAAGGAAAATGTCTATTGCATTGCATGGTTGGCACGCCCTATCATTTTCACCGACATGTGGCCCGAAGGGCACGTGTCGGTGGCAAGACGTGTAGCACAAAACGGCGAAACCTAAAATTTGTAGTAAATGCTGCAGATACGGTGAACGCTACCTTCGGCTGATCCATTCGTTCTTCCATTGCCGTGCGTTGATCAAACATAGGCGTTGAAATACGACCTTGGCATTGCATTGCATGCATGCGACGACGCTGTCGCTAGGGCGGCGCTGAAGGTTAGATTGACCTCGCCCTGAGGCCTCGGGCTACCTGCTTGTCAATGCATCATGCATGGCCAAATGGTCACCACGAGAGCTCCATGGTACCGGCAAGTAGCCATGTCAATCCAACAGCTAGCACCACTTCATTTTCGTTGGAGTTTTTGCATGCCACATAAAAAAAAACATCATGAACTTACAGAACTGTGTTCGTGTATGAAAAGATTAAAAAAACAATGGACATATCTTCTATTTTTTATGTACTCCCTTCGTAAAAAAAAAATACAATTCTCGATTTCCGAGGAGTCAAACAATTATAAGTTTGAGTAGATTTATGCAAAATAATACTAACATTTATGATGTAAAATAAGTATCATTAGATTAACTATAGAATATATTTTCATACTAATTCTATTTAAAAGCATAAATGTTAATAAATTTTTGTACAAATTTGATCAAACTTGAAATTATTTGACTTCTCAAAAGAATTGAATATTTTTAGGACGAAGCGGTCTGTTTTCAGCCGTACACACACTTCACCAGTTCACCAGGTCTGCTCTGCTCTTGGCATGCAGGCCTTTTGACCTCAGGCGGCTCGTGACCGTGTGTAATATTTTCAATGGCTCTGTCAGTGACAAGGCGATCCTGCCCATGCACGCTCCGATTAGACTAGCATGCGGTTAGAGGACAAGCATGCGATGCAACAGTGCCACAGTGGTGTCCCAAATGTCAAAAGGTATACGTGAACAGTGCAAAAGGAGACGACGAAAAAGCTCCATGCATTTGAACACAACCTGTTCTGAGGACTTCAAATCCTGAACCCACCAACTTGGAACGTTGAATTTTGAGGCGCTGCACGCCTCTGTCCTCCAGCCGCGAAGGTCTCAGAGGCTCCCAACTCCCAAGTGCTTGAATTTTCATGATGTCTTTGGATCAAATGATATGGTTTTGTAAGGTGTTAGGCAGACGCTTTGCATCGTTTCCGAGGAAAAGCATCGAATCTTTCTTCATGTTTGACGGCCAAAAGGTTCACAAAGTCTGAACCCTGAAACTAAGTTAACTAACTCCCGGACAGACTACGAATCCGACAGCCTGCCTTGGGATCAAAGCTTACATTTTTTGTAATGTGCTTGGCAATACTCTGCACCGTCCTTTTGAAACATCTCCCCTTTATTGTAAGGAAAACAACTCTTTGAATTATTCTCTGCCTTCATTTTTACACTTTAATAATGCTACTTGTAGTACTTTCTCTGTACCCATATTTGTTTTCTGAGAGGGAATTTTCTCTGTACACTTAGATTTGCGTAGCATAGGCAAGAACGTCAAAGGATTTGACCGAAGTGGCTGCTTTGCATTGCATGCCTCCTCGGCAAAGGGAATTTGACCTGCGCAAACTGAATTTTCCGTCTCGAGGCGTTCGCTTGTTCATGTCGTCTTGACCTGCAGCTGTTTACACTTTAGTGCTTCAAGCTCTCTCTTTTTGAATAATTGCTTCAAGCTCTCCACCTCTGCGTTTGAGAGTAATGGAGGTGAGCTACTTGCCTGGCTACTATCGAAGAATTTTCTTATCCATAAATTTTAGGTGGTCTTTTGCTGTATGAAACTTTTCGACACACACGTGTAATAATCGTCGATCCATTGAACTCTTTAATAGTTTATTTTGCTTACCAACCACACGTGTACTAACCCACCAATCAATTGAATATGGATTGTATTTGGCCGATTTGGTTCCCACTCCTAGCATCACAATTTACCTGCAAAATAAGATATCCGTGCTCTCTTTCCTCCCTCTAGTCAGAAAAATAACGATTTTTTCAACATCAATACTCCATATTCTATAAACTTTGATAGATAACATTTGTTAATTACTTTATATGACCACGGCCATAAATCATATAGGTTTGTTCTATGTCAGTTTTTTTTTGAACTTTGACTAGCAATATCAATAAAAAAATACATTATGTTAAACAACAAATAGTATGTGTTCTAAAATTGTTTCTATCTTATAATGAACATGTAGTAATACCAAACTTGTGTTGGCAATCTTTATATGATTAAAGTGAACCTAGATGGAGTTATGTTTATGATGGGAGGAAGGGCTCCATATTACGCTATGCATCCCAGCTTGCTAAAAATCCTCTACACCGATGGAACGTTAGAAAATCCAGAATTTTTGTTCCAAATTTTTGTTAAAAAATTGATAAAAAATTATTGAGGGGAAGGGCGGCAACAGTTCTACTACACAGGTGGTATTTGGCACCCAAATTTTTTGAGGGGAGGTTACATATGATTGAACTTTCCTTGAGGACTTGTATGTGGCATGCTTTCTATCAAACTACAGTAGTATTATGTAACTTCTAAGGACCGAACATGTGAATAAAAAGTAGCACAGTCCAAGGAACAGCTCTCGATCATATGAAGTTTTGTACAGTGGAATAACTTCTAGCAATTAACTTGATCTAACCTACAAAATCTCCTATTGACATCCATAAAAATCCACAGAAATAAATCATCTCACCAGTGGTTGGCAGGAGTCAGATTCTAATATGTGGCCAAACATAGAAAGGGGAAAAGTGCCACAACATTGGACAATTCCATAGTTGGCACCATATGTCATATGTGTAAAAACTATAATGATTGTCTGACCAGAAGGGCTCTATGATGGTCCTAGCTAGTCTTCCCTATCAGGTTCCTGACATTTATAAGATTGGGCTAAAGTTTAGTTCTTATCACATCAAATATTCGGATGTTAATTAGAAGAACTAAATATTAGCTAATTATAAAACTAATTGCAGAAGTCATGGGCTAATTCGCGAGATGAAGCTATTAAGCCTAATTAATCAATCATAAGCAAATAGTTACTGTAGCACCACTTTGTCCAATTATGGACTAATTAGATTTAATAGATTCATCTCAAGAATTAGTATCCATCTGTGTAATTATTTTTATAATTAATCTATATTTAATATTTATTATCTTAGTATTTGGCCAACAAACAGAGCCTCCACGTTCGCTCTCAAGGCCTAGAAATTCCCATGTTAATTGGAAAAAAAAAGAAAAATTAAAATTACCCACCACTGCCATTACATAAAAAAGAGCCTAAAACGTCCATATATATTTTTAAAAATCATCCACCAATGTCATTAGAAAAGTTACGTTCACTCTTAAGACATAAAAATTCTCACGTTAATCAGAGGGGAAAAAAATACAACTGTCGTTACATAAAAATTAGCCTAAAATACCTATGTAACTATTTAGAAATTATCCATAATTGTCATTACATAAAAATAGCCTAAAACATCCCTATATCTTTATCCTTTTGAAAATCATCCAACAATGTCATTATATAAAAATTAACCTAAAATACCTCAATACTATTTAAAATAAAATAAAAAATAAAATAAAATATTTTCTTACATAAAGAAAGAATTGACCAAAATACTCATGATTTATCTAAAAAGTATATACCTTTTTCTTTACTATGAAATTAGTCCAGTCATTAATTATTCCATCATTATCATTGTCATTATACAAACATAAATATGAAATTCTTTTTAGCTGATAAAACTGGCAATTTGTACCATTAAGAAAAATAACTCCAATCAAAGTTATTTAGTCAAAATAAAAATAAACTAAGATGTACATATAGAGTACCTATAAGAGATTGAGCAATAAAGATAATAGTAGTCTTAACAAAGAAAAATATTATGACAATGTCGGAATTATTTTGACAACAATTTGGCTTAATGTGTAACAACTAACAAGAGAACATCGGCAAGGAAAAAATAAGTTTAGGAAAAATAAAAGGATGGGAAAATAGATATATATAGATATTCATTCAAATACTATATACTAGCTACGCAAATGTGCGGATCATCTCTCTAGTTCTTAATTAGCATACAAGCATCCAATGTGACGTGGGCTAAGGTTTAGCACCTGTATTTTTGGCGCAACCTTGCCATGTGCTTTTCTTGTGCAGAGCAGTACAAGATCCATGCGTGACGGTGACCTTTGATATGCCAGCGAGCACAACACGTCGCAGCACGCGTGCACGCTCCTTGCAGGGCCGCGTTTAGTTGCGGTGAGAAAGATCTAAAAATTACTGTAGCAATTATAAATCAAAGATTAGAAGGACTAAATATGATCTAATCATAAAACTAATTACACGGATAGACAAAAAATCGTGAGACAAATCTATTAAGCCTAATTAATCCGTCATTAGAGATTGTTTACTGTAGCACGACGTTATCTAATCATGACCTAATTAGGCTCATTAGATTCCTCTCGCGAAGTTACTCGAGGGTTATGAAATGAGTTTTGTCATTAATCCATATTTAATACCTTTAATTAGTGTCCTAACATTTGATATGATGGATGAACAGTGAAAACTAGCTAGTGGATCTAACCGCGGCCATGCAGATGCATTGTACCCATCTGGAAATGGTTTCTGCTGACCGTACGTCATCACCGACCAATGATCCTTTTGTGATTGTAGTTGTACTCACAGGACAGAAAAAGAATCTTTCACAAATTGGCGAGTAGGGACCGTGTGCTACTGTTGCATCGGCGTGCCCCGTCCTTGCTTGGATCACAATCCTTAGCCTCCTCGTTTGTGCGAGGCCGGGTAAATAGATAAGCATAAGGTGGGGTGTCACATTCTTAGATTCTAATACCACACAATTTTTTTGAGGTCCTTCCTCGGTGTTTTGCAGCCGTCCACACATTGTGGTAGAGACCAAACATCATTTCACTTTGAACTAAAGCTTACTACTTCGTAAAAGAACTAATCACTAGCATCTTGGTGCACATTATTCACCTCTACCTAGTACATGAAAATTAACAATCAAATTTAGTAACTTGTTGATGAAATACTCCTACATGCATTGTGTAATCTGGAGGAGAAATTTTTAGAAAACCAGAGGAAAAGAGCAACAATTAAATGGGGATAAAAAGGATTGATGGCTACAGTTAGGTGGCCGGAGATTGAGCTGATCTGCCGTTGGAGCGGCGGCGGGCCCATGAGAAACGCCAAGAACCGGAGTAACCGGTCCAAAAGTAGTTAAAACTAAACGTCACAATTCTTGCCGGCCCCTCCCCACACTTGCTATCTTTATCCAACCCAGCCACCAAATTTAGCGAGTAGTGATGCACACACTCACACCCGTCGTCTTCTCCAACCCGTACGCTCTCATCGCTGTGGGGCATTCGACGGTAGATATGCTCGCTGATCCATGTCCATGGCATGTGATGGTGGCGCATCAGCTCTGATCTTCGGATAAGCAAGCACTCTGCATTATTCCTCGATCTCTCTTCTGTCGGCCATGTCACGTCCATGTCACCTCAGTACCTCCCACCCGGGGTAGATGCAGATCGGTCCAGACCAAATCTTCCATGGGATCGCCGCCCCTTGTCTTGTTCTCCTCCTCCAATGCACCGTATCGCAACAGGTACTGCACGTCCTCGCGTCGTCGAGAAAGAGGTTCAGTTCCGGGCCTAGGCCAGTAGCCATAGCTGCTGCTGGGGCCCTGTAGCACAGAGAAGAGAAGGGCCGATTGACGCGCACTAAACTCATGGCGCGCATGGAACACGTAGGCTGGGCCGGCTTGGTACGTTACATCTGTCAGCACTCAGTGCACTCGGTCCTACACCGCTTCGAATAGGTCACAGCCCGTCTTCCCCAGTTCAGTTCCCCTGTAGCCAAGTTTCAGGACGGGACAGAGCACCGCACTGGCGTGGCACTCACGTCGCAACAGCCGCCGCCGCTCGAGCCACACGAACCCCACTTCCTTCGTCGTAGTGGCCGTGTCAAGCATCGCACGGCACGGGAAAAGGCTTCGTGAAAGTTAGCCGAACAGGGGAGGAGGGGATCGTCATCACGATTGCCAAACTTTACCAATCACCGGTCGACATCACATCCCAATAATAACACGACCGGACCCGGTCACCCTCTGGCTGAGCACGCGAGCCGTCGAGCCTGGCATCTGATTTCTGCCAACAAAAGCCTGACACGGTGAACTGAAGTGGTGGCGCAGTGCAGAAGATACTACCAGCGACACTGACTGATGTGACGAGGGCACTCGCTGGGAGCAGAACCTCACGCCGCGCGCGCGCAGGACCGCAGGTGCCCGCCCGGGCCCGAGTCCCCGAGACCCCGACCCCATCGGGAACACGGGTTCGGCTCGTGCCAACGCCAATGATTCCCAGGGAGGGCAGTCCGGCAGTGGGGAAAGCACGAAGGGCACGCACGAACCGCAAAGGCGGGCGCGCGCCGCCGACTTCTCTGTTCTCTCGCTCGCAGTCGCAGCGCGGGGCCGGAGGATCTGGACCAAACCTGCACTGACGGACACGGGGGCACCGCGCCACCCGCGACCCAACGGCTCGGGGGCACGCGACGAAACCGCGCCCCCGCATCAGCCGATGCGATGCGTCAGGGGGCCTGCGGCAAGCCGGCAACCAAGTTGCTCCTGACCCCGGCAGGACGCACGCGGCAGCGTAGCGCTGCGCTGGCAAATCCGGCGCCGTGCCCCAGGAGCAGATCAAAGGAGTAGTACGTATCAGTTGTCACGCGGAGGATGATGAGGCTTGAGGCTTGAATCACGATCCGTCCATGGATTTCTGCCGTTAGATTCTCTGTACAATATCGGCATGAGGCCGTACGTGATCTGAAATGGCATGTACTATGAGTTGTGGTCCATGTGGTAGTGTGGTACCAACCGTTGATTTCAGAAAACGCATGCTGCGGCAAGTTGCGGCTGCATTGCAGCGGCCGAGTACTCGTTGTGGTCACTCGCGACTCGAGCCCTAAGCTAAGGGCAGGCCCAACGCTCCACGGTGGAGTGCCGCCCCAGCTTCCATGTCAATGTCAAGGCTCCATGTCACATAGATGGTGGCTTCGCAGGTGTTCAGAAAGACCTGCAGAAGCACTTGTGGCTTCGTCTGACACAAAGCTGAAGCAACCGATAGAGCACGCGTTGCGGGATCAGAGCAACCACTTAAGAGTAGAAAGAGGAGAAAAGGCTGCTGCATGCACCTCCTTTTTGGCTTTGCAGTAACAGCGTGATGTGACTATGAAGGGTCAGATATATATTTCTGGGTGGTGGCCTCAATCTCTCTCTTGTATACCTGGTCACAACTTTAATACGGGGCTACCGGTTGTGTAGGCTTGCGTTGGGCCTGCCCTAATAAGCTCTGCAGGCAACCTCGGCTAAAAAGATAGAAGGCTTGTTTAGACTTTAGAGAGGTAGCTGGAGATGCTCTAAACAGTCCATGATGACTAATCGACAAGTATACTAACTGTTCCTTTTTGGACACAAAGAATTTTGGCCGAATTCCACGAACGCAGATTAAAGGTTAACTAATCACAGATTACCAGGGCCAGTTTTCCAACTAGCAACACGTGGCAACTGGCAAGTGAATATCTCTCTCTCTTTTAAAGGGGAGGGAAAAAGAGAAGAACATTCTTTAACAAAGCTTACTCCACATATTAGAAAAAGCATCCCCCGACACTGGCCTAACGATGGAGAAAGAGTCAACGCAAGAGCAACTTGCTTGTTCTTTAAACATTGACCATCTAACTATCTAACCAGTAACCAGTGAGCAACTACAACTATACTATCCCAAAACGAACATTCCAACCTCTGGTAAAACTATGCGAACAATCCGCACGACCCTCTCCTGGCAACCTGAGGAAAAGTTGCAGGAGCCAGTGCCAGAAATCCACAATACCTATACTCCTATGCCTTGGAAAATTATCCCAAGAAACGATCAAATAAAAGCTTTGGAAAAGTAGGGACACGAAAAGAAAAGAATTAGGAAAAAATGAGGACGGAAGAGCAAGCCAAACTAGCTAGATCATGGCGGCCGGCAGCTGTAGCACCTACACAGCTACTCTACTCTACGTAGGAGAAGAGTAGTACGTCGCATCAGTCATCAGCAAGAGGATCCAAGCTGACCGCGTCAACCTCAGCGTGCGACCGACCGTGCGTGAACCACGCACCACAGAGACACAGAGATGCCAAGCCGTCTCCACCGTTCGCTCTCCACCCCCCTGCAGCAGGGCCTCCATGCCATGTCGGCACAGCGTGATCCATCCACATGCAACTACGCGCTAATCCAATGGTAATCTTCTTTTTGGCGACGGAACCTAATGTTAATCTAATCAAACGCAACCACAAGCACGAGCACGGAAACACATCCGTCATCTCTATCCACTTGTAATCCAGTAGTGCCGACTTGGTAGTAACTTGTAGCAATTGACAGGGATGGATTGAAGCCGTAAAATTTCTGGAAGGTTTTAATTAACAGCCTTGGTGAAAATTAAGTTAATGGTGCTAGAAGCTCCTCGCCCAGTTTGAAACGAACTTTTCAGGACGGCTATTCTGTCACGTTGCTTGCACGAGCCTTTTATTTGTTTAGAATATAAAAAAGAAAAGAATAAGATAAATTCAGTATAAGCATAGGCACGCCGCCGCTACTATATATCCACGGGTCATCGTCTGAAATATTCCGAGGGGTTGAACACTTGAACGGTCTGATCCGATGCGGTAGCGGCTGGCCTCTCTCGCGACGACTCTCTCTCTCTCTCTCTCTCTCTCTGCCCCCGTCCCTGCGTGGTGGGTGAGGGAGGGAGCTGAGGCTGGTTCGGTTTCGCTGCATGCGCGTGCGACGTTGACGTGCTTCGAGCTGGCGGACCAACGTGGACCGCAGCACGGCGGCGGCGGCGGAGGCGGGCGCTGGCCGGTGAAGCGTGCAGGCGGCGGCGGAGGCGGGCAGGACGAGGGCGCGCCGGCGGGGATGGCAATGGCGGCCGGCGCCCCCGGGGAGGTCATGTCCGACTACCACCAGGCGCAGGAGCTGTCAACGATGGTGTCGGCGCTGACCCATGTCGTGGCGGGCGGCCCGTGCGGCGCGGCGCCCGCGCCGGCGGGGAGCGTCCAGGAGCAGCAGGCAATGCACGGCGGCTACGCGCGCGAGATGGGGAGCTACCACGGCGGCGGCGCACCATCGCCGGAGTACGCAGGTAACCAAACCGAACCCACCAGGCAACACACGTTTGCTTCTCCCCACAAGCTTTTGCAGGCTCTTGCTTCTGCTGCTGTTCCGTTGCTTACCGCCAAACCTTTTGATTTTGTTGCATGATTTTGCTTTTACCCGTTGTTATATTACGAGCTCTAACTCGAGTTTAGCATGCTTTGCTTTTGCCATGGTTTTTGTGTTTTGGTCGAGACGTGGCAGGCATATGCAATCTATTTTAAGGTTGTCGAGATACTGTAGTAGTATACCAGTATGCAATAAAAGTTTAGTACTAGGGTATTCATTTCTCTACTGGACAAAAGAGCCACAGTACCGTACATGCATCAAGATGTGATAAGTACCTTCTGTATGAATCCTCTTTACAGAAACAAACAAAACAAACCATGATGTGCATATGAACGGTTTTAGCATATTGGCTTTCCAATCACTCGTCGCCTCCTCTGCTGTTCATTGCATCATATCTCCATCTCTTGTCCATCTTCTGCCTTTGTTCTGATCCTCGCGTCATGCGCAAGGCAACATCTGAATGCATGCCTTCTTTAGAATCATGTAATTATCTCCATCCAATCATGAACACGCATGCGTAGCCGTAGCTGCTAATCAACCTATAGAACACCACTAATAAGAAAAACAATAAAAGAAAGGCGTGCTGGAGACACATTCACAGCGTGTAATAGTAAACGGGTCGTGTCGCGCCGTACGTGTGCGTGACATGTACTACAGCTCGGTACCATAACCTTCGACGGAACCGAGAGTCACATGAAGCAGAGCAGGGCAGGCAGCCATGCATGCACCACCCCATTAGTCACCGGCATGTCAGGTTTATCTGCAGCGCTGCCGACTTCAGAGTTCAGAGTTGAAACGAGCCATACCTGTACCTGGACTGGACTGCACCACTCTTCTCCTGGAATGGAACAGTTGTACGCCATTGGCCAGCAACAACCCTCACCCTCCGCAACGCAACAAGGGATTCCAGCTAGCCGCCCATGGAGCCAGCCATTTCCATGTGGGTCCGTTGGCCGCACGCTCCCCTCGCTACGTATGTAACGCGTAGACTTCCAAGCTAAGGTACACGCACGCTTCTTCTCTATTCAACTCTTTTATTATATATAACATATATATTTATAGGCAACGGATCAGGTGCAAACCAACCTTTTCGTGCAAACCGTGCAAACTTCTAATCTGGACCACACGATGTTGATCCAGAGAGGGCGCAGAAGAGGTGGGAGGGGTGATTTGCAAAAGCGCCTCTAATCACACTTTTGCAAATCACCTCTCCCACCTCACGTGGCCCAGCTTAGAGTTTGCACGAGTTGCACGAAGAGGTTGGTTTGCACTTGATCCGTTGCCTTATTTATATGTATGTAGACATAAATTGGTTAATGGTGCCAACGAGGACTACACTAAAGAGAGCGTAACTCCTTTCTTGAAGAAACAAACAAAAGCTGTAAAAATACGAGGACTGTGCTGTCGTAGCAAACCTTTTTGCCGTTTTGAAGTGGTGCCTTTTTCTACTGCTTTCTACTTCATTCCGAAGAATATATTGTAGCTCGTCGGCGACGTCATCGATCGATCGACGCCTTGTACATGCTCGCAGCGCCAGATTCTCCTGCTTACTTGCTTAGTGCTACGTCGCATTCACATGCAAAATATATACTCGGCAAGTGTTCAAAGCTGATCACGCTTGTCACTTTGATCATCATCGCCTTTCGCTTTTGCCTGTTGCCTATACACCTCATCGCCTCCAGTGCCTCACCTCGTGTGCGCGCGTGTGTGTATATATATATCGCGCAGGCTCGGAGCAGGGCTCGGACACCCAGAGCGCGGCGGCCATGGAGGAGCACCACTCGGCGGGCCACAGCCAGGAGGGGCCCGACACGCCGCGCCGGCGGTACCGCGGCGTGCGGCAGCGGCCGTGGGGCAAGTGGGCGGCGGAGATCCGGGACCCGCACAAGGCGGCGCGCGTGTGGCTCGGCACCTTCGAGACCGCCGAGGCCGCGGCGCGCGCCTACGACGAGGCCGCGCTCCGGTTCCGCGGCAGCCGCGCCAAGCTCAACTTCCCCGAGGACGCGCGCCTCCACCCGGTGTCCACGGCGGCGCCGGCGCCGGCGTCGGCGCCTCTCTCCGCGTCCTCCTCGACCTCCCGCGGCGCCTACCACGCCGGCGTCGTCGACGTCCAGAGCGCGGAGTACCTGCGCTACCACCAGATGTTTCTACAAGGGGCCACCGGCAACCAAGGCACCCTCCTCCCGTTCTACGGCGGCGGCGCCATGAGCAATCCCTACGGCGGCGGCGGCGGATCCCTCAGCAATCCCTACAGCAGTGGTGGCAGCGGCGGCGGCAACACGAGTGCCTTCTTGGGCTCCTACTACTCGTTCCCGCCCTCCTCTGTTTCCGTGGCCACCGTGCCGTCCTCTGCTTGCTCTGCTTCGGGATACTACTACTCGTCACAGCCCGACTCCTCGCACCAGAGCGAGTCGTCCGCGGCGGCGGACGACTGGAGCTGGGCGACCTCGATGCTCCCCTGGTCCGACTCGGGCTACCCGCCGCCACCTCACACTCAGTAGCAGCAGCTAGTACAAGACGACCCTCTTCTTTTGTTTTTTTTTTCTCTGGAATAATCAGGTGAGTACGGCTGGCCGGGCTGGGATGGAGACGGGTGTAAGAGCAAAGAGCAAACCAAATCGAGAAAGAGGAATACGCATTCGTTTCTTTCATGTATGATGATGACAGCCCAATTAGTCTTTCTTCGTTGATTAGTTTTTGATCGAGATGCGGTAATTCTACCCATTGTATTCCTTTGATTCCGGTTGCAAAATTAGGAGGAGATGGAAGCCCCAATGCTTCTCCATGTTCTTTCTGGAATGTTTTGTTAGCAGTGGTCAGATTCTTGTTCTGATTACAACTTGTGCCAAGAAAAAAAGAGGAAAATCTTCTTCTGACTTATTAACTGGAATGGAGATTTCGTGAGTACCCGTTGGTTAATGAAAGCATACAAAATACAGTAATCAGCGGTCATGTGGATTAGCTGGACTCTGCGTGAGCGGTGAAACACAGGGTAGGGCGCGTCGACTAGCTCCCGAGCTATAAAGTCTAACAGTGTGACACCACGCCAATTCCTCCTAAGGAAACGCAACACAATATTTACAATCATGACTGTCATCACAAAAGCTTCCATGTTTTTGCTCCACCTTCGGAGACTTGTAACCTACTATTTACAGCATTTAACCTACTCCTCTACAAACTGGATGCAGCCAGCGACGACCTGCTCCGCCAACGGGCAAGCTTCCGCCTCGACCGCCCTCAGGCAGGTTGGCCCCGTTGCTGCCTCTGGGCAGACCAACGATGGCCCGGCCGAGCTGCAGCCGGGGGAAGTGGAGCTTCAACATCGCCATCGCCATCGCCCTGACGGTGCAGTTGACTGCCGTATCTTTCGTCATCGCCGCCAGCTCGCCTGGGACGGCCCGGAGCCGCTCCAACAGGAGACGCGGGTCGGCCACAGCCGGAGCCGCCCCATCCTCGTCAGCAACGGCGAATTCAAGCATGAAGCCCGCCGCCTCTTTGAGCTCCGCCAGCTCCGATTGAAGGCCTGCAATCACCACACGGTCACGATCGATCTCCTCGAGGGCCCAGTCAAGGTCCTCTTGGTCCAGTTGGCGCTCTGCAATCTGGCCGACCAGCTTGCAGGAGGTGGTGCAACTGTCACACTCTATTAGGGCATGGCCAGTGGGTCGATAAGGCATCTGCAATGTATAAAACTATCTTTGGTTCTATAAATGGGTCCTATAATCATTTTATGTCACATTTTGTTTTGGCTCCAATGCATAGAACCAGGGAGGTGAATCTATAAATGGGACTCACAACCCTACACTCTCTTTTTTTCTCTCCCTCTTCCTTGTATGGAACCAGGTTCTATACATGGAACCAGGTTTTATATAGAACCGGGCTCACAATGTATAGAACCAGGTTCCATAGAAGAGAGAAAGCTATAGAACCAGCATAGGACCTTCCATTGGAGAGGCCTCCAATGTATAGAACTACCCCCGATTCTATAAATGGACCCTACAATGATTTGATGACACGTATTGTTTTGGCTCCAGTGTATAGAACCAGGGGGTGAATCTATAAATGGAACTTACAACACTTCACTCTCTCTTTCTTTCTCCATCCTCCTTCTATGGAACCAGGTTCTATACATGAAACCGGGTTCCATATAGAACCAGGCTCACAGTGTATAGAACCCGGTTACACAGGAGAGAGAAAGCTATGAAACCGGAAACCGACATAGAACCTCCCATTGGAGAGGCCCTAAGAGCTCTCACTAGCATGCCCACGTTGGAGAGAGAAGAGGAGAGAGAACAAAATCGTCGCTACACTCAGCGACACTCTCTAGAACGCCATTCCACGTTCGTGGGCCCCACCAGCGTAGTTTCCTGTGCTGAGTGGAAGAACGCAGCGTTTGAGTCCGGCACGGGTGAGCATGCTGCGGCGTCCTCCAGCGAGCTGAGAAGCCGGGCGAAACACGCCGCGGCGCGAGGCAAGCCACAGCCGCTGTCCAGGGCGGCGAGCCTAGGCCACTCTGGTCACCACCGTTGGCGTTGGAGCCTGTCGGTGGTCGCCCTGCACAGTGTGGCAGGAGGAGGTCAGGTGCAGCCGCGGGCAGGGCGAAGCTTGCGCGGCGGCTGGCGTGGGAGACGCAAGCCCGGCAAAGCGCGTCCAGGGCGGGGACGCGGCGAAGTTCGGCCGCTGCGGGGGCCGCGGTAGGGTGGAGCATGGCGGCCGGTGCCGGAGACGAAGGCGCTGCAGGTGAGGGCTTGGTGAAAGGATCTTGATGTCGCCTAGAGTGGGGGGGGGGTGAATAGGCGGGTCCTGAAATTATCGCCACTTAAAACAAATTTATTAGCGACAAATGGATATTCCAAATATCACCTTTAGAATTTCAACAAATGGATTTCTAAAGAGACCTTTGGAATATCCAAGTATGATAAATAAAACGCCTAGCACAGCGGATATAGAGCACTGCCATTTTGCTCTGGCAGACAACCCCCTAAAAAGTAGAAAATGCTAGAGAGCTCGGAATCAAACCAAACTTTGAGATGATGATTGAAATGTCTTCCTAAGGTATATCTCCGAGTCCCTGCACTCAAAGACACAAGTACAACAATATCGAACAACTTCACCAATGAAACAATATATGCATAAAGAAGGTCAAACCAGCGAGGAGACACAAGATTTGTTTCACCGAAGTTCGGATTCACTGCTTGCACTGAGCAGCCACTAAGGCACAGTGAATCCTACTCTCCGTTGAGGAAGCTTATGCGGCCACACTAGGTCAAGGTATCTCCTCCTTCCACTAGTTTGCTTCTTCCCTTTCAGAGGCGAAGCACGACCTGCACAAACTTTCCCGCAGCTCACCACACCTTGGTAGCTCACAGGTAACACCTAGCCGTCTAGGATCAACAGTGCTCTCCAAGTTTGATGAAGTCCAACAGTGCTCAAGGTGCTTTGGTGCTCTTAAACTTCTCACAACGGCTTCTCTCTCTACTACCCAACTCAATAGATCTCTCAATGTCAAGCAACCTCACAAAGAGGGGTTGGGGAGAGCAAGAATGGCTTTTTCTTAGCAAGAAATAGCAGGGAAGCACTATAGCAACCTCAGGAACAGCAGCTATCAACAGGGGAGGTCGTGGGGGTATAAATACTCCACTCCTTAAAAACTAGCTGTTGGGAACCCAGTGAAAACCAGTGCCACCGGTTCCTAAAACCGGTGCCACCGAGATTCAAACAAACTAGCCGTATAAATGTGTACGTGAGGGTTTTGTGTCTCCCATCAACTCACATGGGTTCCTTGAGCACTTAGACAAATTCAAGACTTCTTGTGATGCATCCCTCTTGATAGTACGGCATACCTATACTCAAGATCAAATAGAAATACAATTGATGCCCTTGAGCTTCATCACTTCGAACCATGCCATACTTGATCAATATTTCCACTTGAGAGTTGCATCCAACTTTGTCTCTTTGAATTTGAGAACTTCAACTTTGAGCTAGTGACTTGAACCTTTGTCTTTGAATGAAAACCATTTCTAGTTCAATTCACTTTTTCACAACTTACTTCCAGAAAGATTGATACTTGCCAATATGAACACCACATGTGACCAAAATTCATCAAGTAGAAATCCAAAGAAAGTCTCGCCACCCTAGCAAAGATACATGACCCAAGTCCGCAACTTGATCACACATTGCTTAATACCTTGAAACACTATCCCGAATTCCATATCTTCATCTTTGCGTCACATATAGCTTCACACAAGTTTGTATCATCAATGAACACCAATTCTTGATATGCAATATATCCACTTTACCTTGACCTTTCATTTCTTTCAAAGTCATCATGTCTTGTTTGCAAGTCATTCTTCAAATATAGACCAAGAATGAGCCATATCACCATGTCTCTTGTCCATTCATCCTAACTTGCATTATTCACATTTTTATCCAAGATGATTTAAGATATCCCATATCAATGTTTAAACAAGCTTTCATCAATTTAGAGACCAATACATCACACATGTCATAATGTCTCTTTCTTTGTTGCACCATAGCTTGCCAACTATCATATTTATGCATAATGGGAGCAATCACTTCTTTATACATGTCAACATGAGCCATCCACATTGTATTCAACCAATGAACAATAGTGTATCATAAATAATCAATTTAATTCCAGTCCTTTAATCGTTTTGTCATTCAATTCACCAAAACCCACCTAGGGGGCCTAGATGCACTTTCACTTGGCCGCCGCCGCGAGGGAATGCGGGCTGGGCGGAGCTCCCACCGCGAGCGACGCGCACGAGAATGCCGAACCATGCAGAGAAGCGGCGAGGCTGCCGGAGCCCACGGCCGCTGTCCGGCGTGGAGGAGGGACTCGGCTCCCAGAGCGCATGGAGGAGGGGCTAGCCGCAGCCGCCGGAGCAAAGAACGCGATGTCGCGATTACAGGAGCTCGGTGAGAGAGCTGAAAGATGAGGGAGGAATGGCACAGATGAAGAAAATGCATTAAAGACGTGCGGGCCCACCTTGATTTACAAAATTCCACCACTATAGCAAGATCGTTGCACAGCTAATTGAATATCCTATCGCACACTTGATGTATCCATTCTTATGCAACTCATCAAATATCCTATCGCACTTGGACACATCAAAAGTAAATTTCATCTCTTCTTGCTGATTTTTGTGAATCGGTTTAAGAGAAGCGTAACTATATGATTTTGCTTTGCTCGGCCATTCAAATTTAGCGGCATAAACCTCTCCATTCTCATCGTCCGATGAATCATTGCTTAGCATATGCATGTTGGGACGATCAGATTTTGAGCGAGCATCTTTACTTCGGCTTTCTTGAGCCAAAGCTTTTTGTAATACTTGATTAATGGTAAAAAACTCATAGCCTTCCAATTTCTCTCTAATATGAGATCTTAAACCATTAAGAACTAATTCGGCAAGATCCTTTTCAGAAATAATCAAACTAAAACATCGGTTTTTAGTATCTCTGAATCTTCTAACATAATCAGCAACAGATTCATCACTCTTTTGCCTAACCGATGTCAAGTGAGATAGTCTCAATTCATTATCTCCACTATAAAAGTGTTCATGAAATTTATGCTCTAATTGAGACCATGTATGAATAGAATTAGAAGACAATGCCGAAAACCATGAAAAAGCAGTACCAGATAATGACAAAGAAAATAATCTAATTTTCAAGTGATCAATACTACCATGAACACCCAATTATGCATTAAACTGGCTAACATGCTCCCATGTGGTCCTATTATCCTCCCCAGTAAATTTGACAAACTCTGGCACTTTAAAACCTTGAGGATATGGCAAAAAATCAAAGCTCTCAGGATAAGATTTTTGACACGCCAAAGTTTTATCTTTAATTTCTACGCCGAATGTGTCCTTAATCATATTAGCTAAATCCCTTTTATAATCATCAAATAAACCTCTAATATAGGGATCAGTCATCCATGAAGGTTCACCAACATTCGGTGCTTGTTGCAATATATGGTTCGGCTGTACATGTGTTTACTGCGAATAGCCTGAACCCTGGGAAGACATAGGATGTGTGTTGTATGTCAAAGCATTATGCGGAGGTACATAAACAAAACCACGACTGATTCGGCCAGAATTAGCCTGAACAGGTGGAACAATAGCTAGAGGCTCAGGCACATGTTGATACGGGATCCCTGCGCCCGAACCGGAATTTGGCCGTACTGTGTTGTAGCAGTCAAACCGGTTTGACCGGTTATTGAAACCGGTCTGACCGGATTTGCCTGGCCAAACTGTCCCGGAGAATTCTGTCCTGCTGAATAATTCAACGGCAACCCATATTATGGTTCTTAGGGTGGTATTGCTGCTGATGAATTAAAGGTACCAATAGGATCAGAAACAATAACTTTACTACTTTCGATCGCAGGTTGCTTTTCTAATGATTTATCAATCAAGCCTTGGCATATTGTAATCATTTGTCTTTGACCAATAAGCAGTAAATTTTGTATCTGATCATGGGTAATGGGGGCTGATGGATCACTCACATTGGGTATTACTTTGTCATCTTTGTTTTCGTCCGTGACCATCACCACCTCCTTGTCCTTGGAAACAGCGCCCTTCCGATCCTTGGAGAAGTACGACAAGTACCACTGAGTCTTGTCTTTGAATTTCTTCTTGGCTCGCTCCATCTCCTCCTTCTCCTCCTGAAGGAGCTCTTCATAGCGTTGACGATCTTCAGCCGATAGCTCGTTAGCAGTCGGCCTTGCAATATTGTCGGGATCAACCTCGCCTGGCTTTGGTAGATTAGCCATGACAGTAGATTCTTTTTCTTTTTTCCCCAGCGGAGTCGCCAAAAAGTATGTTGACGCAAAAACGTGCCACGCGTCAAATACTCGCACACGCAGAGGTGCTCTTTGCAGCGCCTCTGAGCAGACCGGTCAGACCGGTTCTGATAACCGGTCAAACCGGTTCTCACCGGGAAGCCGACGAGGATCTGACGAACACTTGTCCGAGAGGGACCCCGTCAAGACAAGTGTGCGCAGGGTTGTTCTAGGATCGGCAGGCTACCTAGAACGTCCTCAATCGCCGTGGAGACGAAGGAAGAATAGCAATTAGGGTTTGGAGAAGCTAGAGTTTGAGAAACAAAAAGTAGATGCAAAAAGTAAAGACAAAATAAAAGGTAAATTATATTTGATCGATTGGATCCCTCTCAATCGGCTGAATCCCTTTATATTTATAGGGAGGGTAGGACTTTTCCCCGCAAGAAATAAGCTTTACAACTCGTAATTAACCCAAACTAAGAGTTCTAGTCGGATTACAGTGAAAAACCGATCTGACCGGTTCCCCAAACCGGTCAGACCGGTCTGGGCCCAGATTTTCCTAAACCCTGCTCTACTTGCCAATTTTGGTCATGAACAACGGAGTAGGTCAGAATTCCTCGATGATAGAACGCCGCCAAGTCACCAAACCCTAGATCATCCTATCATTCACCATTATGTTTTTTTAATACCACATGATACCCATTCACTTATCCTCGCTGGCCGACAATCTAAATAGACTGTGAGCCACTTCTATTCTCCTCGCTGGGCTCATTTGGGATCGCTCCGGCTCCGGCTCCGCGCGTCGGAGGAGCCGAAGCCGCACCAAACGGCCACGTCTGCGGAGCGGCTCCACCCTCACGATTGAGAGAGCCGGAGCCGTTTTGCCTGGGTAGCAGGCGGAGCCAAAAAAGCAGCTCCGCCTGCTCCGGCTCCGGCTCCGCTCTCGCGGGAGCCCTCCCAAACCGCGAACTGTGCTGCGTGTAAACTAATGCGCGAGGCCCCCATCAAACACTCGGGCCGCGAGTTGCAAAATGCTGTGGCCCAGTTAAGGACTTCCGCTCGATTCGTCCGATGCCTCGCAAAATGCTGTGGCCCAGTTAAGGACTTCCGCTCGATTCGTCCGATGGCATCGGACCAGCATTTTTTCCTTTAATATATACTAGCATAGTCGCACGTACGGCATACACGTGTAATTTGTCAGGGGAAAAATAGAAGCAATTAAATTAAATTAAATATATCTTTATTATTAATATTAATGACATTAGTCATTAAAATTATAGATAACTTCTAAATAGACTAATTAGTTTATTTAGTCATTAAATTGTAGTTGTGTTTGGTTCAACCCCTAAAGTTTATTCTCTGTCACATTAAATGTTTGGTTACTAATTATAGTAGTATTAAATATAGACTAATTACAAATAGATGGAGGATAATTTGCGAGATGAATATATTAAGGCATGATTCCATTAAGTAAGCATCTCTATATAAAGAGAGGAGATGTATCAATTTAATCAAGCAAGAAATTAGAAGGAAAACTCTTCTCTTGCTCGGTCGTGGGCAGAGAGCCCCTGTCCGGCGATCTTTCTCTCTCAGCCCTCTCGCTCCCTCAACCCCAATCTCCACCATAACAGACATCATTTTGTTTCTTACAGTTCCTCTGGTTTGGTTTGTGCAGGCAGTCAGTCTTTACACCCGCAACTATTAGACTGTCTCCAACAGCGGAGATGCAAACACGAGACTCATTTCTGCTTTTGCATCCGGCACAGTAAAATACCCCCTCACCCAAAACTACTCCTCTTCAAGAGAGGCCGCAAAAACGACGACACCCATTCCGCTCCCCCCGCCGCCGCCGCTTCCCGTGACGGCGACGTGGACCCCGGCGCCTCCCAAGCTCGGCTGCGGCGCGTAGAGGCCGGCTTGGAGCCCCGGCGACGGCACCTGCAGGTTCCTCGGCGCGGCCTGCAGGGGCGGCTTTCTCTCCTTCCTCTCCACCGCGGGATCCATCGCGCAGCTCCGCAGGGCGGCCGGCGCCGAGCTCGCAGGGCGGCCAGCGCCGAGCTTCGATCCGGCGGGAGCGGGGCGCGGCGTGGGCGGGCTTAGCCGGCCGGCGAGGTGAGCGGACGGGAGGACCGGAGGAGACAGAGCGGGGCAGAAATGAGTGCCGAGGAGAGAGAAGCCGCAATTTTGCCTTGCGGTTCGCGGGCGACCAAAAATGCGCGCTGCGTATGCGTGTTCTGTTGGAGGAGATTTTGGGACGCAAAAATCCTGTTCGTGACTCATTTTTGGGTTTGGGTTCTATCGTTGGAGATAGCCTTATAACCCTCTCTGTTTTGCTGATATGTTGTGTAAACAAACGGAATAGCTGTGCGAGTTGACCTGAATGATAGGTGATATAAAATGCAAATCTTCGGCATACTGACGGAAACATTCTTTAGATTCTTTGGTCCATTATTGTTGGACTGCAAAAGAGAAATCAATGGTTTATATTTAACTTGCTGCGTTGTCAGCAGTTTGAGGTGGTACCTGTACATTACAGATTACTGAAATTGTGGACATGCATGAAGATAAATGCAAGAATGTCTTCTCTGCAACTTTGGACTGATAATTTGCCTGATCAGAACAATCAGAAGTTCAGAACGTGTATCAAATCATACTGAAATTACCTGAGCAGATTAATCTATAATTTGTGCTTAATTTTTATTCTCTGACTTTTCCCTTTTTCCTTTCCTTTTTTATTTTTTCTATCTTTTTCTTTTTCTTGTTTGGCGTTTAATAGATGCAACGTGTTAGCACAATGCATCATGATGTATTTCTTCTCTTGATCCTAACCCTCATCCCGTTCTTGGTGTGGAGCACCACAGAGTTCCGTGGCTCCATGACATGACCGTCGACGAGCTCCATCTGAAAGTTGTACAGGAATGCTGTGGCAGCGATCTTGATGTTGCTGAGCCCCAGGTTCTTGCCGAGGCAGCTCCTGGGGCTGCAGTTGAACACGGCGAATTTGTGGCTCGGCTTGTGCCGGACTCGGCCAATATTGGACAGCCACCGCTCCGGCCGAAACTCGTGGCAGTCGCTGCCCCATATCCCCTCTATTCTGCCCATGGCGTACGTCACCGACCGCCTCTTTCTCCTCGAACGACGCCGGCGGGAACAGCAGCAGCGTCTCGAGGACCGCGGCGTGGAGATAGGACGCGTGCTGGAGCGCGTCGGAGTCGAACACGGCGTGGTTGCCGCCGCCGGTGGTCGTGACGGTGGCGGTGGGGCGCAGGGACCTGAGCTCGTCGAGGATCTTGGCCTCGACCTGCGGGTGCGTCCAGAAGATGTAGAAGAACCAGGTGAGCACGACGATGATTAGGTCCTTGGCCGCGAACATATATCCGACGGCGGACTCCCGGAGGAACTGGTCCCACTGCCGGTCGGTCACGCCAGGGTCCCTCGGCCACGCCATGTACAGGGACAGGAGGTCGCTGGCTCGCTGCCTCCTCCTTGGCTTCCGGAGGCGCTGGCGAGCGACTGCGACTTGCGTTCGGCGATCTCGCGGTAGATGAACTCGTGCCTCGGCCAGCCTCAAACCTCTTCTCGGCGCCGACGTTGAGCCTCCTTAGTAGCCTTAGCCTCCACCACCAGGCCGGCAGGCCGGCACGATGTGCCAAAGCAGCGCGGCCTCACTGGCCACCCTAGTGGCCTGGCCGAACAGCGGAACCGGTTCCGAGGTGGCGGCAACGGACAACGTGTCAGCGCGTCCAGGTCGGCGCCGAACGCGGAGGTGTAGGATACGTCGAGCGAGTACCGCATGAACACGACCTCTATCTCGACGCCGCCCGGCGAGGCGGCGGCGGCGTGGTCGAGGAACGGCACCAGCAGGCGCGCCGTCTGCTGTGCCATGGTGACCTCGTCGTGAACCGAAGCTCCGCGCCCGACGCCTCTGGCATCGGTGCATCGCCGTCGAGGGAGAGGGCAGCGCGGCAGCGGTGCGATGGGATTTTTTTCTCTGACGCGAGGGTATGCGGGCGGGTAAAGAGTTCGGTGAAAAAAAATAATACCTTTTTGACAGAATCATTCTCCAACTATCGATTTTTATGGGTCTCGGTCCTTTTCCACGTCCTTCGGCTCTGACAGATGGGTCCAGCGTAAGGGGTAAGACGGGTCTAAACTGGGTAAAAAATGTTTTCAATTGTTTTCGTTCTTTATAGTATAGATAGATAGATAGATAGATAGACTAGCAAGAAGGCCCGCGCAAATGCGCGACTAGATTCTACATTACCATTTTTGTTGTTTTCATTGTAAATTCATAGATGATAGTCAATTGATGACTATTTTCTATTTTTTTAAGTTCTCCAATGAACTCAATTTATAAGTTGTATTTGTCATGTTCATCAATTGGTAGAACAAAGAATCCAAACTTAGGGGGTGTTTAAATCCAGTGAAAAACTTTGCGAAATTTACTGTAGCAATTTTAAACTGAAGATTAGGAGGACTAAACATGATCTAATTATAAAACTAATTAATGGATGGACGGGAAATCACGAGACGAATCTATTAAGCCTAATTAATCCGTAATTAGAGATTGTTTACTGTAGCTTGACATTGTCTGATCATGGCCTAATTAGGCTTAATAGATTCGTCTCGCAATTTCACTGGGGGTTATGGAATGGGTTTTATCAGTTATCTACATTTAACACTCCTAATTAGTATCCAGACATTCGAATTACTGTAGCGATGAAAAAGTTGGCGAAATTAAACAAGCCCTTATTGACCATGAACCTACCAAGCTTAGCATGTTGATAATCGATTTAATATTGTGTCACACACTTTTTAGTATCTTATATCTCAATTTCTCTTTTAAATCCGACAAAAGTATTTAGGCTGTCCGCAGTGGTTCCGGTAAACCATCCGGAACGCCATACTGCAGTACAAAAACTGCTGCAGCGGGTACTCCATCGCATACTCCAAACGAGCGGACGGAGAGCGGACGCGCTACTCCTAGCGGAGTAGCGCGCGCGGACGTGGCGTGGGGCCCGCTGCGGCCGTTGGTCCCCGCGTCCTCCCGCGACCGACTGCTCCTCTCCATTGACGGCGCCGACGAGGTCCATCCCGTCCTCCCGCTCGGATCCGGCCGCCCTTGCACCGGACAGGAAGCAGGCCGCCGCTGCACCGCCGCGAAGGGAGAAGGGGGCTGGATCCGCCGCGAGGGGAGGAGCAGACCGCCGCTGCTCC
>CM014274.1:8620196-8651891 GCA_004135705.1 Alloteropsis semialata
CTAGTGCGTGGTCCGCTCGCGCCTCCGTTGCGTACGTGACCGAGGCAGGAGGGGGGCGTGTAGCCATACGGATCCGGCCATGCGTTCGTGTTCCGTCATGGCGTGCGCCACGTCGGCCGCAGGCTGGCTGCTGGCTCTTTCTTGCCTGTCGCTTGCGTCGCGCCGGCCACATGACGACCTGGAGCTAGTACCTTCAACGCTAAGAACTTTCCATAAAAATGTAGTAGTATTTAAAAATGGCAGCCTGTTCGGTTGGCTGGTGGCTGGGGCTGATTTGTTGTGAGACTGAAGTACTGCTGGCTGGCTGGTGGCTGGTGCTGATTTGTTGTGAGACTGAAGTACTGCTGGCTGGTGGCTGATAAGCCAAACGAACAGGCTGGTTGTTTTGATTTTACCAACTCCCCCACCACTTGTGCCTGCATATTTGGTGTTCCAAAATTCAATGGTCAAACCATGACCTTTGGTTACTAACTACTGCTGGAGGTGCAGTAAGTTTTCACTTTGACAATGTTACCTGATCTCTTGTCGTTCTCTTCTGGGATCGACAGCAAAACGTACACACCACATTAATTTTTTGTGGCGTCGTGATCATAGGATGCTGTAGGCGTTATTTGGATTTTGGAGTTTAGCTGAATTTCTAGATGATGGAAGCATCGGTCTTCTGGAGATTTTAATGTCATGTGCTGTCACGCATCATAACATAGATATTAGGCCTTGGTGGCATGAACAGGGAGGGTATCAGCGGGAACTTTTGTTTTTCTTCTACGCGTATCAGCGTCAGAATTAATTACACGGGGTAATTCAAATGTAATGGTTCCAAAACTAAGCTATCACGCCCAAATATATTCGCAAAAAGCAATTACGCCCAAGTACCGCCGCCGCATGGTTTAGTCGTGACTCCTTGAGTCATGACTGAGACATTTTATGATTTGCATGGTTATGTTGAATGGACATTGGGCCGCAAATACCATAAAAGTTGGGAATAAGTCCATTCTACAGCCCTCATCTATTAGCGTCGTTCGATTTACAACCCTCAACTGCAAAACCATGTATTTGACACCCCCGAACTACTGAAACCGTCCGATTTACACCCCTTAATGGTTTTAAGAGCGGTTTTTGCTGACGTGGCACCACGTCAGCTGTCCTGCCTGGTGCCACGTCAACAGCAAAAGGGGTTGAATTGGACTTCATTGATAGTTTGAGGGTGTCAAATAGACTTTACAAAAAAAATAAAAATATTTTTAAGAAAATATGTGCAATTAAAATCCTAAAATCTCACTTACTCTTAAAAAATTCATTTTAGCTCAGAAAAATATGAAAGATGTTTCATATTTTTTATAAAATCATGCTCTATCTCTTAATGCCTAGTTAGCGGTTGTTTAGAATTTTGTGGTCTCATTTTGGTGTTTACTTGCTAGTAGCTCGTCTTGTTGCCTATGATAACAAGTATGGTTAGCGTTTTATTTAGTAGCAAGAACTTTCCACGGTATGCATATTTAAATAAGCACTAACTAGACAAAAAAGGTCGCTAAACTAGCTCATTACAAAAATGCTCTAATTATACTTATTTTATTTTAGATTTAAAATTAGGTGATTTTTAATGAAATTCAACTTCAGCTCGTTTAGCTTGTTTGAAGTTGGGTCTCAAAAGATATAGGGGATCATAATAAATAAGAGTAACTTAATTCCAAAAATCTTAAAATAAAGAGATCATAATAACCCCTTGTGAAACCTACTTTTTATCGAAGTGAGCTACCGATCTTCGTAGTATGGACCCTCAATGTCATCGAAGTCATTCTCAGGGCGTATTAAAGACAAATTTTCTATGAATTTTCTAAGAGTAAGCAAGATTTTAGAATTTTAATTACACATATTTTTTTAAAAATATTTTTATTTTTTTGTAAAGTCTATTTGACACCCTCAAACTCTCAATGAGGTCCAATTCACCCCCTTGTTGTTCACGTGGTGCCACGTCAGCAAAAACCGCTTTTAAAACCACTAAAGGATGTAAATCGGACGGTTTCAATAGTTCAGGGGTGTCAAATAAATGGTTTTGCGGTTGAGGGCTATAAATCGAACAGCGCTGATAGATGAAGGTTGCGAAATGGACTTTTTCCTAAAACATGAGCCGAGCTCCTCCGAATCAGGCCCATATGCTACTTTCTGCTGTTAGACGATGAAAAAGCATCTAATCTGGCCCATCAAAAGGAACTTTGTAATAAGCACAAATACAACGCCTCATTAGAATGATATCCGGTTGATCTGCTTTTTTTTTCTTCCGAAATGACAGCGACTACGACTCTCTAGTGATCTAGTGAAGTGACTCTGACACCCTAAGAGGGGGTGAATTAAGTGTCATTAAAAACTAAGGCTTCAAGCACATAAAAAACCTATTCTAAATTCTATCTAGATGTTTTCTATGTGTTGCTATCTCTACCATAAAAAGGTTTTGCACCCTAAGTTCCAATCCTAGCAACTACACATGGCAATTCTAGGAAAAGTAAATACGGAATATAAAGGGCACAAAGTAAATGCGGAAGTGTAAATGGTAGAGAACGCGAACTCTCGACATGACGATGTATCCCAAGGTATCGGGAAGTTAGCTAACTTCTCTCTAGTCCTTGTTGGGGCCTCTTCTTAGAAAATGCCTCTTCCTTACGGCAAAGCTCAGTGGCGGGCAACTCCGTGATAGCCAACGGGTCTATCCACAACACGAGTGAGTCTCAGCTTGGCCTCTCGCCGGTGTGTTCCATCATCCACTTGGTAAAGTTTTGGCAAACCACCAAGGGACTCTCCTCCCTTGTACAAATATCGGCGGCCACTCAACAAAGAGGTATGCAAACCTCACTAAACTCTAGGCTAATCCCTAAAGCGAAGCGCTAAGCGGCCTAAACTAGCACTAATCAAAGCTTAAACCTTGTTGCTAATTGTCTAATCTTCTATTTAGCACTTTGGTGGATAGAGCACTTGAAATGGTGAACTTCAACACCCAATAACTTTCTCAAGCTCTAACACACTTCAAATGGTCGGGTGGAGGGCTATTTATAGCCCCAACATGAAGAACTAGCTGTTACACGTTTTCTGCGTACCACCGACTATTGCGGTGTACCAAAGGTGTCGCATCGCAACATTCTGTGCCCACAGTCCAAGTAGTCGTTGAGCTTTTGACAGTGGGTCCAGGGCGACCACCGACTATTGCGGTCCTTGGTCATTGATGGACCACCGCAACAGTGTGTTGAAACAGAGAGCATGTCATCTTGGCCAAGAGGACCGATTGTTGCGGTCCGCCACTTGAACTTGCACCGCAACATCCTATGCTCTTCTTGTACGAACTTGTGGCTCACTGTAGACTTGTGTCTGCCACGTTTTCCGACTATTGCAGTGCTTCAGCTATGCTAGCACCGCAACATCCGGCGACCTTCCTATCTTCCCATTGAGTCTTTGCAGAGACCGATTGTTGCGGTTCTCAACACCGATTTGTTACTGTCCCCTTCTGTCTTTTTTTTTTCTTCATCTTCTCGCAAGTTCTTCTTGTGGCTTCTCAATACCTTGGCTTTTCAACTATCCTTTAGATACTATGACTTAGATTACATGATTAATACCATGGTTTTGATTTCATCTTTGGGATCTAAAAATACCTTTAAAGGTGCACTTGACAAACATGTTAGTCCCAATGGTTATGTTGTCATACAAACACCAAAATCACAAATGGTCCAAAGAAAGAAACTGCGCGATAGTGACACATAATGCCAAATCCACCACAACCACACACACGTACAGTACACTAGTAACTAGTATAAACATGGATTGAGACGACGAATATCGACGAAGCGATCTGTCACGCGAGGTCTCTGAAATTGAACCTAATTTCTCTCGCTCGATGATTGCAATCCAATCTATTTTTGGCTGCGTTTCTGCGTCGTCTCGAGTCTTGACCACGATCCTCCACTGACTAGTGGGACCAACTCCAGTCCGTGCATAACAACCGCCGAACTGACTCCGTGGGCCCCCGCTCGATCCTTCCGCGCCTGGATAACGACAGCCCAACTGGTTTGGGCCGACCAATCTGTGTTTCGGTTCGAACGAACCCACACCTCCGCCGGCCGCCGCGCGTTCCGCCCGTCCCACTGGGGCCAGCTCACGGCCAGCCCGGCATGACCCAAACGGCCAAACCCAAACCCACCCCCCTTCCCCAGACGACGCATGGGCCCGCTGACGCCGTCACGACTCGTCGTCACCCTCACCCGGGACCTTTCCGACGCGGCATCCGCGTCACGCGTGGTCCCCGCCCTCAATCGATACGCTGACCGCCGCGTGGAGGACGGCTCCCGAGCGGGCTGACAGGTGGGGCCAACACGTCAGTGGTGGGAGTCCAGGGGCAGGTTGGTCACTCCGCAACGCCGGGGTTGAGTTGACGTCGTCGCTCCGTCGACTCGTCGTCTCTCTCCCGGCGGACCCGTCCCCGTCCCTTGCGTACTCCGCCACACCAACCGCTTTGCTTGCTGCTACTCGCCGCCAGCCAAAAGCAGCCGCCCCAGCCCGCCCGCCTCCGCGCGAAGCGACGCCTAACCTCACATCTGCTTCGTTCCACCCGACCCCCCTCCCGCGAGAAGCTTCTAGAAGCGGGAGGCCCCGGCGGAAGCCATGGCGGAGGAGAAGGAGTCCACGTCGATCCCGCTCAGCCAGGCGGCGGAGGCCGTCGACCCCGAGGACCCGGCCAAGTCGCCGCCGCGACCTAGCTCGCCCACCACCTCCACGCGCAAGGTCCGGATCTAGCCCCCCACGCTCCTTCGTTCGCCTCGTGACTCGCGGCAGCATTGCGCTAGTAGCGTGTGCCTGTGCTGCCCTTTTAGGGCCTTGCTGGTCGTTCGACGAATAGATTTGTGCTCCCTGTTTGTCGGATCTGTCCGGGCGTGGCATCGTGCTTGTTCGCGCGCGTATGAAGTGGTTAGCCAATTCGATGGGAGCTCCGAGGAATTCGTGGATTTTTTATGTGGACGGTTTAGATTTAGGAATATAGTTTAGCTTGATCGAACTACCTATACCCTCCAGGGTTCCTATGGCATGGATTTAGATGTTTTCTAGCTACACTCTGATGTTTCTGTCAAATAAATTGTTTTGTGTGTTTAGGTGGACATTGGTAAGGATGTGCGTTAAAGTTTGTAGATGATTGTTTCATGTGGTTACATAGTATTTGTTTCTTATATGTGGTTGAGCTTAAGTTGATGTAACTTTTTATCATATTGTAGTGCAATTGTACTGGAGTCCAAATGTTTTTTAATACAAGACAACTCATGAATTTGTGCATGGTTTTGTTATCTTGTTTAGTATCGGTGGTATACATGGTCCAGTTTGAAATCTACAATGACCCAAAGTCTAGAGAAATGTGGATATTGAAGAAGTAAAATTTGTTTTCCGTGATTCTTACTGTTTCAAAAGTTGCTCATTTATCTGGGAAGCACACTTTTAACAATCTGATGTGAGCATTACTGTGATAATGGTATTGGAAAGAAAGGAAGTATCTGGGGATCAAATCAACCCTTAGCTTCTATCTTGGCATCCAAAGATGTGTTTGCACTATATGCCCGCCCTTGGAAAGAAACGTTTCATGCATGAATAGGAAAAACATACAGCCCTTTAACTCTGGAGGCAAAACTTTTCAGTTCCTTCTTTTTTTTTTGCCTTCTGGGTTGCTATTTAAATTTCCAATTGGAGTATGATGATACACATGTCAGACCTATCCATCTCCATGACATATCGAATAAACTCTTGACCTGATCTCTTCATGCCTGTTATATTCCTTTTTAGTTATTTTGTAAACAAAACTTTATTGTTTCACCATTGTGCAGGCATGTTGTGCTGTTCTTCAAAGTTGGGTGTCACGAAAATTCATGACCGGATGGTATGCCCTTCACAAGAACTGAGCTTAACTTGTTGCCAAATCTATGGACTATCTTCTATTTATGTGTGATATCTTCTGTTTTATGTATGCAGTGTAGTTCTTTTCCCTGTTGCAGTCACATTCTTCATCACATGGTGGTTTATTCAATTTGTTGATGGATTTTTCAGTCCCCTATATGCACAACTTGGAATCGACATATTTGGTAATTATTGCACATATACTTTGAAGTTTGAACCTGCTGTTTATGACGACTGTAAACTTACAGAAAGGCTTTATTTGGATCACTTATGTATCTTTGGGGACATTCTGTTGACATGTCATCCATATACTTGGATCTCTTATATATCCTCGAGGATATTCTTTTGTCATGTCATCCATGTAGTTGTACCATGAAAGTGATCACCTGTAGTCCTAAAAATGTAGTCCCTTTGGTGGAACTAACTAGTTAGTTTGCACCATGTTTCAGTGGTATGTGGACCCCACATTATGATGCCAACATTATTCTTGAATATTTGGCTCTTTGTTAAATTGATCCGATAGCCAATACAATTTGACATAAGATCCTTTACTGTATAAATAATTAAGTTTCATCTACTCACGCTACGGTGTTCAGAAGAACTATAGCTGCTGCTAAATTCATGTTGCACACATCATGCTTATTTGTGTGCATAACGGATTGCAGGTCTTGGTTTTTTGACTTCTCTGGTATTCATATTTCTGGTTGGAATATTTGTTTCTTCATGGGTTGGCTCAACCATCTTCTGGGTGGGAGAGTGGTTTATAAAGAAAATGCCATTTGTAAGGCATATATATTCAGCGTCGAAGCAAGTCAGCACTGCGATTTCACCAGGTTACATACTTCTACATAGATGTTCAGATTCTGTTGGACTGCCTTTGACAAACTTTGTTGACATGAACTTCTTGTCAGTCTGAGCTCCAGATAAGCTTGTAAAATGAGAAAAACAGCACCCATGACAAAATGAATAAACCCTAAAACATCGTAAGAGGCACTTGAATAAAGCATCTTCTATTGCTTACTACTATTTTTATGAGCTTATCTTATCGTATTTTGCACAAAAAGATTTCTCATGAAATTATTTTGTTGACAGATCAAAATACGACAGCTTTCAAAGAAGTTGCAATTATTCGTCATCCACGAATTGGTGAATATGCATTTGGATTCATAACATCAACGGTGGTCCTTCAGGTACCTGGTTTTCTATGTATACAAAAGCTCGCTGAAGTGAAATTCATACCTTTAGTGACCTTATGATTTTTACCAAAGAAAATGAACCGCTGCATATTATTAGCTTTTAGTTTTGTTATGTCATACATGCATTCTCCCCTGTGATGTGCTTGCATTTGTTCTCATGATATCTGTCGTGTTTTACTGCAGACTGACAAAGGCGATGAAGAACTGTGTAGCGTGTATGTGCCAACAAATCATCTATACATCGGTGACATATTTCTGGTGAACTCTGAGGAGATCATAAGACCTAATTTATCCATTCGAGAAGGAATTGGTACGAGTTCTTATGATGCCTATCCTCATATTATTATGTCTTGCAACATATTTTCTTCAATATGCTTGATACTTGTTTGCCCCTTGAGTCAGTTTTGCATTAAAAGAACTTAGAAATCCATTACATTTGCTAGGATTGATAAACCACTGCATTGTTCATTCTCTTTGTTCCTGCAGAAATAATTGTTTCAGGAGGAATGACAATGCCTCAGGTGATCGCATCAATGGAGCCCATTCCGCGGAAAAACCAGAACATTCGTCTAAATAGAATGACGTGATGTAAAAAGTCACAGATGCAACAAGGTAAAAATTTCCAACCTTACTAGCCCCAGCTGGTGTGTTTGGAATGTTTCTGATGGTTGTGATCAAGCGGATAATGGGACCTGTGGGTTGGTGATTTGGGTGCATAGGCTGTGTGTTTACCCTGTGATGTGTTGCATGCTTGGATAGGGGAGCAACTCTGTGCTGAGCTGTCGTGGCACTACAAATGCAGGGTAAGCATTGTGTTGATGCTCTGGGACTATTGTGTCACTCTTGTTGTGCTACTCTTTGTGCGCTAACTAGTGACTGGTTCAAAATGTTAACGTCGCGAATGGTGTATAAGTAGCTTGCCTGATTAAATTCGTTTGTAACAGTGCTGTATAACATCTTACATTATAAAGAGAGCACATGATGCTCTGATCTGGTTTCTTCTTTTAAATTAACACTTTGTTTGTTGATTTGTTCTTGCCGTGTAACATGGATGTGAAAACTTACCCACAAATTTGTCGGTTTTAATGTACTTGAAAATATAACTATCCACTGTTTGGATTTAGTTCCAGAATATGGTTTCTTCTCCGAGTACCCTTTTGTTAGACGAGGTTGTTAAGCAATTGGATGCATAAGTGTCCTCCGAACAGAAAGAGTTGATCCCCAGGTCCTGGATATGTGCACTGAGAAGTGACTCCAGCCATCACTGATCAAGATGAATCATTGATCTAGCCAGGATTCAGTCTGTTGAATGGAAGGGGAAGCATATTTAAAGGACCTGATTGTTGAAAGTGAAAAGTGGAATGGAATGAATGGAGTGAATGAGATTGATTGATGGGTGGTCCTGTTACATATATATACCCCATGAAGGGGCATGGGGTTCCTCTCCCGAAGGAACATGTCCTTTGGAGAGAGGCCCTTTCACTAATGGCAGTTGCCAATGTTATTAGCAACTGCTAATTACATAATTAATCCTAGATTAAGGACTAATCTAATTCTACTAATTGATCACTAAATATTATTTCATAACACTCCCCCTTGATCAATTGGTTCTTGTAATCTTGTAACAGGATATGGTAAAACTCCTCCAAAAACCCTGTGGGGAAAAAATAGAAGGAGAAACCTGGATATGTCATAGGAAAAACTCCTTAAAAACCCCTTAGGGAAAAATAGGAGAAAATATCTATGACATGTGAATGCTTGTATTGTATATTGCCTCATTAAAAACCTTTATGAGAAAAACCTTGATAGGAAAACTCATAAGGAAAAGAGTGCAATATGTATATAATCATAAGATTATTTGAAAGTTATATATCAAGGAATTACTCCCCCTGATTCCTGCAAATCTTTAAGACGTCTCGTACCAATTCCAAAAACGTATTTCTGGAATAATGAAGTTGGTAAGGACTTTGTGAATAAATCTGCAAGATTATCACATGATTTGGTTTGCAAGATTTCTATTTCCCCATTCTTTTGTAATTCATGAGGATAGAATAATTTGGGAGCAATGTGTTTTGTTATATTGCTCTTTATATAACCTGCATTCATTTGTGCAATACAAGCTGAATTATCTTCATAGATAATTGTTGGGTTCATGATTGAACTTAAACCACATGACTGTTGTATGTGATTGATCATTCTGCGAAGCCATACACATTCACGTGATGCTTCATATAATGCAATAATTTCAGAATGATTAGTGGATGTGGCTACTAGAGTTTGTTTTGATGACTTCCATGATATAGCCGTTCCACCATGTAAAAATACAAATCCGGTCTGTGATCTGGCATTGTGGGGATCAGATAGATAGCCAGCATCTGTATATCCAACCATAACTTTATCTTGGCCAAATTTATAGAATAAACCAAGATCCATAGTGCCTTGGAGATATCGGAAGATATTCTTGACCCCTGCCCAATGGCGTTTTGTTGGGGCTGCGCTATGTCTAGCTAGCAAGTTTACCGCAAATGCAATGTCAGGCCTAGTGCAATTTGCGATATACATTAGCGCACCAATGGCACTGAGATACGGGACTTCTGGTCCCAGTAACTCTTCATCTTCACCCTTTGGTCTGAATTGATCTTTGTTCATGTCTAAAGATCGAACGACCATAGGTGTTTTGGATGGATATGCTTTATCCATATTGAATTTCTGCAGAATTTTCTGGATATATGCAGACTGATGGATTAGAATCCCTGTAGGGAGATGCTCAAGCTGAAGGCCTAAGCAAAATTTGGTTTTACCCAAATCTTTCATTTCAAATTCCGTCTTAAGATGATTTCGTGCTTCATCTATATCTTGTGCATTCCCAATGATATTGAGGTCATCAACATACACAGATATTATGCAAAATCCAGTTAAGGATTTCTTGATGAACACACAAGGGCAATCATCATTATTATTGGAATAACCTTTCTGCAGAAGGAATTCCTTTAGTCGGTTGTACCACATTCTTCCCGACTGTTTTAAGCCATAGAGTGACTTTTGAAGTTTTACACAATACATGTTGCGAGAATGATTTTTGTTCGGAATATCAAGTCCTTCAGGAACTTTCATATAGATATCCGAATCTAGTGACCCATAAAGATATGCAGTCACTACATCCATGAGATGCATGGATAGACCTTTCTGTACTGCCAATGATATAAGATATCGGAATGTTATACCACTCATAACTGGAGAATATGTTTCATCGAAATCGATGCCGGGTCTCTGCGTGAACCCTTGTGCTACAAGCCTCGCTTTGTATCTCACCACCTCGTTGTTTTCATTCCTTTTACGGACGAAAACCCATTTTGATCCCACTGGAAAAATGTTACGAGGAGTAGGTATCACTGCGGAGAATACCTCTCGTTTTTTGAGCGAGCGCAATTCTGCCTCGATTGCTTCCTTCCATTTGATCCAGTCTGAGCGCTTGATGCACTCTGCCATGGTCTTAGGTTCTGGATCAGGTTGGAGGTCACTTGCAATCTTAGAGGAGAAATTAATGTCGACAATTGTAGTCTTTCTATTGAATGCTTCTCCAGAATCAATATAATTGGTGGAAATTTCATTTACCCTTTCTGACTCTTCAATATTTCCCATAATGTAAGAGTCTGGGTCTTCCGATGTCCCAACACTTATATTTGTGTGCACATTGGTGTTGGGCATTTGATGTATCTGTTGAACATCAATGTTATTTGGATTTTCAATATCCAATTGGTGTCTATCAACATGATGTTGATTTGCATTTACTGCTTTGGAAGAAGACTTCCTAGGTTTCCGCGGAGGCTTCTTTTGAGCCTTATCCTTTGTAACCAGATTTCTCCCCCTCTTATTTTGATTTGGGAGAATAGGAGTAGGAATTGCTACTCTTTCTGGTACATTAACAGCAGGATTATGTGATTTTGTGACACCTTTGTAGTCAGTAAATGCATCTGGCAGATTATTTGCAATGTTTTGCAAATTTATAATCTTCTGAACTTCACGTTCAGATTCTATAGTACGTGGATCAAAGGACTGAATACCTGTGGCATTCCAATTTATTTCCTGGCATTTTGTTTGGTACGTTGTGTCTCCCCCTAATGCCGGGAAATTGTCCTCATCAAAGATGCAATCAGCGTGCCGGGCAGTGAATAAGTCCCCTGTAAGGGGCTCGAGGTATTTGATGATTGACGGTGATTTATACCCCACATATATCCCCAATTTTCTATGGGGGCCCATTGATGTACGCTGCGGTGGTGAAATCGGTACGTATACTGCGCAACCGAATTTTCGCAGATGGGAAATACTTGGTTGATTCCCACGTACTAACTGCAACGGGGAAGCCGTATGATATGCAGTAGGTCTTAATTGGATCAAGTCAGCGGCGTGTAAGACCGCATGACCCCAACATGATGTTGGTAATTTGCAATTCTGTAATAATGGTCTAGCAATCAGTTTGACTCTCTTGATGAGAGATTCGGCTAATCCATTTTGTGTATGTACATAGGGAACAGAATGTTCCACATTAATGCCTAAAGCCATACAATAGTCATTGAAGGCTTTTGATGAAAATTCAGCGGCATTATCCATCCGGATAGATTTAATTGCATTTTCCGGATAATGTGCTCTCAATTTGATGATTTGAGCAATGAACCGTGCAAAAGCATGGTTTCTTGTGGATAATAAACATACATGGGACCATCTAGTAGATGCATCAATAAGTACCATGAAGTACCTAAATGGTCCAGTTAATGGATGAATAGGACCACAAATATCACCTTGAATGCGTTCAAGGAATTGAAGTGGTTCAGCTTTAATTTTAAGATAAGAGGGTCTTAAAATTAACTTCCCTGTGGCACATGCGGTGCACACAAAATTTGAATATTTGGGAAGTTTTGAAGTATTCATGTGATGACCAATTGAATTGCTGATAATTTTTCTCATCATCCCAATTCCTGGGTGACCAAGGCGATCATGCCATGTCTTGAAAATATCAAGACTTTGAAAAATTATCTTGTATGCAACATGTTGTACGGGTTTGATGTATGTGTAATACAATCCAGTTGATAGTGAAGGAATTTTCTCAAGTATTTGCTTATGATATCCATCATTTGTAGTGATGAATAGAAATTCATCCTTGTTGTCATTATTTGTTTCCACATGGAAACCATTACGACGGATATCTTTGTAACTCAATAGGGTACGAGTTGAGTCAGGATACAGGAGTGCATCCTCAATGATTAATTGTGTACCCATAGGGAGAATTATTGTGGCTCGTCCTGAACCAACAATAATGGCATCACGACCAGCAATGGTTGTGACATTTCCTTTACTCTTTGTTAGAGTTTGGAAATATTTAATCTCCCTAAGTATAGTGTTAGTTGTACAACTATCCACTAAGCAAATTTCTTCCTCCATTTGGATTTTCCCGTGGTATAATCTATAATGAGTAAATTAATGTATTAAGATTAACTCCATTAGATTATACAATATATATATATTATTGTTAAGTATCATATGTCTTACAATACTTTAATGACAACAAATATTTACAACACAATATTGTTCATAAATATGGCTAGATATCTATATCTTGGGGATAAAGGAGACTAGTTGGTGTCTCCGAATATGTCGTTGGATTGAAATTCAACGAGCATGTCGTCAGTGTTGAGTAGGTCGTCCGACTGCGGTGGAGTCCTGTCATTGCCATGTTCCGATGGAACATCCTTGGAGCAACCGGCGACATCAGTAGATTGAGTTGTGAAGTGAGCTTCCAATCTCTCCCCCTGAACTTGCTTACCAGTTGATTTCTGGTATAGTTCAACCAAATGCTTGGCAGTGTGGCAATTCCTTGTGGTGTGATTGTGACAACCACACCTATGACAAATTTGAGATTTGTCATTGTGATTATTTTTCTTGAAATTGCCTTTGCCTTTGTGAGAACCCTTATTTTTCTTGTAATTCTGCTGCTTATTCTTGTTGTTCCACTTTCCCTTGAAATTCTTTTTGAATTTCCTGCCACCAAACTTTTTGTTTGTATTCTGAGCATTGAAGTGAACTTCAGGCAAAGGTGCTGCGCCTACTGGGCGTAGCTGATGATTCTTTGTTAAGAGTTCATCATGTTTTTCAGCCTGAAGTAGATCATATATTAAATCAGAATACTTGGTGTATTTGTGGCGGCGGTATTGCTGTTGCAATAGCCTATTTGCTGGGAGAAAAGTAGACAAAGTCTTTTCAATCATTTCTGCATCATCCATAGGTTGATTGCAGAAGCGAAGCTTGGAACAAATCCGATGAACTGCAGAATTGTATTCTGCAACGGTTTTGAAATCCATTAGACGGAGTAGAGACCACTCCCGTCTTGCTTCTGGCAGAATTATGGCTTGCTGCTGATTATAGCGTTCTTGGAGTGCAACCCAAAGTGCTCTAGGATCCTCCTCCATCATGTATTCATTTTTGAGATCTGGATGGAGATGATGCCTTAGAAAATATAAGGTAGTGTATTTGGTTGTTTCTTGAACTGGGGCCTGTGGATTTGGCTCATTGATTGCTGCAATGAAGCCTTTTGCTGTAAGCATTATTTTCACATCCATAGCCCAAGTCAGATAGTTGCTACCATCTGCTGCAAGTTCAGTGAATTCTTGCTTGATAAGATTAGCCATTTTTCCTACATGAGAAAATCATGTCTAGGATTAATTTACTGTTGTAAATTTGTGTTGTAAGTATGCAAAATATTAAATTCAAGATGATTCTTGAAATATAAATAAAAGGTTATTTTAATTTAAATTCCTACGGGAATTGATGACTTGAGAGTCATTTTATTAAAACTTTGGATTTACACCGCGAAGGTAATCATCATAAGATGTAGACCTCCAAGCAATGGGCAAGAAACTTGCTGCCTAAAAGCACGGTCTCTGGGCAAATAAATTCAAAGAATTTATTGCAGCCAGTGCCTAGGTCTCCATCACCTTGTGTTATTCCATCGTTAATTTGTTGTTTAAACACTTTGAAGGTAGAACCTCGCAGTAATGGGGCATAATCTGCATGAGTGCAGTAGATGCTTGTTGCCATTACCTTGTGTTGAAACAAAATATATGCCTTTTATTGAATTTTGCATGGTTTTCTACATGATATAGAATATTGATTTGAATAAATCAAATGCGAATAAAATTTGCATATGAAAAAGATTGTTCTTAAAATATATGTAACCAATGATAGATCTGTTGATCATAATTATGCTCAATTACTGCGGTAATTGTAGCATTTTGATTACATTGGTCTTACAATACCGATGGTATTTAATGTACATGATACAATATAGAACAATCTAAAGACTTAACATAAAGTCTAAACATGATATATGCTAGAACATATAAATAGATAAAAGCCTGAGGGCTTGAATGATATCTGGGGGGCAAACTTGGACTTGGCGGCGCTGGGGGCCCGCTGCGACGTGGTTTCGGCCTGCAAACCTAACCATCAGCGCCGGCCTGCTTGGCCCGCGGGCGCGCAATTCCGGCCTTTGGGCCTGCGTCGAGGCCCATGTGGCCGGGCTCGGCCAACGGCGGCCCAGGCGAGCGGCCTGCGGCCCGGCCTGGAGGTACTGCCGGAGGCCCGTAGCGGCCTGGGCGGCCCAAGTGGCCTGGAGGCCCGCATAAAAGAGGTGGGGATCCGGTTCAGGAACCCTAACCGGTCCCTTCGCCCCTTTGAGCCGCCGCCGCTCGCAAGATGNGCTGCTGCTTCGCGTCCGCGCCGCCGGTCGCGTGTGCCGCCGCTGCACGCCGCTTTGCACTGCGCAGCTGTTGCTTCCCCTGCGCTGCTTCTTCTTGCGCCCCCTCCTCTTTTCGTGCGTAGCCCTCCCCTCCCATGGCGCCGGTCTGATCCGGACGCCAGTTGCCAGCCGTGGCCGGCCGCTTACAGATCCGAGGAGGGGAGCCCCAGCGATGCTGGGCTCCAAGTGCCGTGCCCGCGGCGGACGCCTGGACGGCGGTCCGTGGCCGGGGTGCGGCCAAGGAGGGCGGCCGGGAATGGCAGATCTTCCGGCGGCGGTGGCTGTGGCACACCGGCCGGAGTAGGGGGTGTAGAGGCCAGCGGAGGGGTCGGGGGCGTTGCTGCCGGGGCCGGGGATGCGGATGCGGAAGCGCCGTCCCGGTTGAAGAACGGCGGTGCGCCCCTCCGTGCCGCCATAGTGCCGAGAACGAAGCTCGGGTGCAATGGCGGTGCCGAAGGTCCGGCCTGAGGGCCTGGTGGTGCCACCGTCGGCGCGTTTAGGTCAGGGATGACCCCAACGCCGATGGCGTTGCTTCCTGGGCGCTGTAGCCTCAGGACCAGACGGCGGCGAGGCTGTTCCTCTGGTGGAGTCGGCGTCGGCAGTCTCGTTGCCGCCGTGGAAGGGCCAGGGTCAGGTAAGACTACTCCACTTGTGTATGGCGGCGTTGCCGCACTACTGCTGCTGCCTGACGATGTTGCAGGAGGAGGCTCTGGGCGCTGAGGCGCTGAATACCGGCCATGGCGCATTGGTGGTGCAAGGTGGTGTCCAGAAGGACGGTTCCGCCATGGCCGACGGCCACGCATACCAGACCAGCGGCGGCGCCCTGCAGGGCAGCGTCCATGGCGCGGGAAGAAGTGGCCTCTCCGGCGAGTGAAGCAGAAACCTGGTCGTCGAGCGCGTCTCCATTGACGACGGCCAGTGGTGATGGGGATGACGAGGAAACCATCGCCGAGTGCATGAAAATGAACATGGGTATGCTCCATTCTGTACCTCTGTGTGGAAGCCTTCGTGCTTCCTTGTTCTTCCTGTGTTCTTGAACTCGGCGAGTCTTTTTCTGTGTGCTCAGTGGAGAAACAGTGCTGATGACGTGTTGAAAGTGAAAAGTGGAATGGAATGAATGGAGTGTATGAGATTGATTGATGGGTGGTCCTGTTACATATATATACCCCATGAAGGGGCATGGGGTTCCTCTCCCGAAGGGACATGTCCTTTGGAGAGAGGCCCTTTCACTAATGGCAGTTGCCAATGTTATTAGCAACTGCTGATTACATAATTAATCCTAGATTAAGGACTAATCTAATTCTACTAATTGATCACTAAATATTATTTCATAACACTGATGACGTCCACTCTCGTTCTCTGCGTAATGTTTTTTTCCCACAGAAAACACGGTCTCTGCGGAATGTTTCTTTCCTCCACAAATTTTTTTTTTTACAGTTTCTAGGCTATTTGTGCTGGTTGGTGACATAATTGATTGCCAGCCCAAATACAATGAATTTGTGTTGGCGGTCGATTAAGTCATCTGCCCGCGTAAATGAACCTTGTTTTGAATTTGTGTTGGCGATCGATTTAGTCACCTGCCAGCGTAAATGAACCTTGTTTCGGATGTAGTGCATCTTTAGGCGTTTGAGGACCTTGTAAACCTTGTTTGGTACGTAGTGCCTCTTTAGGCGTCAAGGACCTTTGTAACCAATGATGATTCTGCTGCGTTGATGGTTTAAGAGTGAAATGTACGCAATAATGATTCTGCCACGTTGATTATTTAAGAGTGAGTATTTAAGAGTGAAATGTACTGTAGGTCTTTAAACTATTCATGTATTTTTATATGGGTCCATGATCTTTTAAAGTGATTCTAGGTCCTTTGACTTTTGAAATGGTTTTTAAACTATTCATGTATTCTTATATGGCCCCATGAATTTTCAAAATGATTCTAGGTCCTTACCATTTAAAAATTGAAGGATCTAGATGATTATTTTAAGAGTTTATGAACATAGATGAGAATATGGGGAAAAGTTTATTGACCTAATGTGCATTTCACTAAATTTTTAATTAATGGAAGCTACTGTTTTTTCTTTGAAGACTCAATAAAAGGCGTCACACACGCGAGCGATGTTCAGTAGAAACTAAAGTTGAGCAGAAAGCCCGAAGCCCGAAGGCCCGGCACGAAGCCCGTTTTTTGGCCCGGCACGAAGCACGGCCCGGCCCGATTGGAACCGTGCCCGGGCTGGCCCGGTGCCCGTAGCAGGCCGGGCCTGGGCTGACCCCCAGGCACGCGGGCCGGCACGGCCCGGCACGCTTTTGGGCAAAGGCCCGTTAGGGGCCCGGTGGGGGGCAGCCTGTATATAGGCCCGGCTATGCTGTGTTGCTGCGGCCGTGGGCCTGTATATGGGCCGTGGCGAACATGTCCCGCGACGATTCGGCCGTCCAGCCCCCCGGTCCCTCTCGCCCGTGGGCTCGCGCTCTGGCGCGGGGGATTGGATCATTCATCGGTCGAAAGCCCCCGGCAGGAGCGGGACGTGCGGTGCGTGGCCGCCGCAGCAACACAGCATTGGCCACGGCCGCGGACTATGGGCCGGCCTGGTGGCCTGCTGGGCCCGTGCCTCATCGGGCTGGCACGGCCCGTAGACCGGCCCACGTGTCGGGCCTGGGCCGAGCAGCAGGCACGGTGGACTGCTTAGGCACGGCACGGTGGCCCGCGGGCCAAACAGGCCCGTGCCTTAGCGGGCCGTGCCGAGCACGGGCCGTGCCGGGCCGGGCCGGGCCGGCCCGTTGCACATCACTAGTAGAAACCCAAGACATGTAGGCTGAGAGAGTAAATGAGACCAAAGAAGAATATCAAACATGTCTGAAAAAATATTCTAAGTTCATCGAAAAGTTCGCCGACCGCCGATGTTGCATTGCGAGGTGAAAGGAAAAAAAAAAGGCTCGATGTGCTGGGGCCGACATATCCTTTTATCATTTTCGTGACAAACACAAGGGAATTCGGATGTGGCACATCGATCGATCCATCGTTGCCTGCAAGAAAATAACTTAAAAGGGGGACTTGCTTGAGGAAGAGGAAGGTGACGAGCTCCTTGATGTCGCGGCCATAGGTGAGGCCGTCTCTGCCATGAAGGTAGTAAATCTCTAGCATCCTTGTCATGTCCAGCAACCATCGTCCTGCTGGCTCTGCCGTTCCGTCCATCTCCATATACGCTCTGTTGATCCTCCTCCATGCTTGCTCCACCATTGCGGCGATCGCCGCCATCGCCTCCTCCCCCGTCACGCCATGTTCCTTCATGTAGCACTCCACAGTGCTGGCCACGTCCTTCATATTCTTTCCCCGCTGCACAAAAATATAGTTGTTCACATGGGCAATTACATAACATCAGGTCTCTGAAAATGTCATTTTGTTCAGCAAATGCTGGCATCCAGGAGTAAGTTGTTCAATTCATTTGCTACTCTCTGGCCGGTCGCAAATAAGTAATGTGTTTAGGATGCAAGTACCTTGTAAGAAGCAATATCATTGAGGAAGCGACCCATTTCTCCACTACCACGCACCATGTCAGGCACGTTGAAAGCCCACTCGAATGTCTCCTTGGTTACCACTTGGCCTGCGGCCATTAGAGCCACGAAGAACAGGAACGGCACGCCCGTGGACATAAATGTCACGTCCACATGCTCCTTGAAGCTCGGGATGTACCTTTCGCTGAACCATTTAGCCTCTTGAAGGTAATTTTTCGATTGTGATTTGAACTTCAAAATAAATAAAAATAAATCACGTGATCAGGTCACTCAAGGGAAAAATGTGTGATTAAAAAGCTCCAGAAAAACATGTGAAACGAGACATGATGAGTTATTGTCATCAGGGGTTGGTACATTATTATAAACTTCATAAAAGTTCAAGCTCCTTCTGATCAACTGAGATAGTAGTTACAAAAGACTTGCTGAATTTTTATCCCACTAGGTTATCTTAAGAAGATATTTTAATAAAGCAACACGCACAGTGGAAATGGCATGAGTTAAATATCCACTATTTTGAAGAGTGTTGTGTTATACCACATATTTAGAAGATGGAGACTCCGGTATGAAGTCAACTGTATTTTCTGGTACTAAGCAAGTCAGATTATATAGATTTGTTGTAGAGCCTTTATATACATATGGACTTATGGAGGCAAAAACGAAAATGTATATATATCACTTGAACCATTGTGCAAAAAAGAAAATGTATACTGCTTGAACCGCAAAATCTTGTTTTTCCTCTTCGATTTAGTAGATAATTGGCATGGCGACTATCTGGTAGCGCACCTGTTTTTTTATGTAAGCCATGCGGTATTTCTCATACGGTTCCATAGCATCCTCAATTTCATTAAAATTGCTCAGTGTTTTTGTGTAAAACACGCGGAGATATTCTGGTAGACAAGAAACGGCAGTGTCATCCCATCTGCAGCATATATAGTACTAAATTAGTTTGTCTGTTTGTTTCACATATAACCACTTTGTAACTCCTATAATCACCATTTCAAAATCTTTATTTGAGGCTTCGAGTGATTCAAACTTATTTTGTAATGGAGTTATAGAAATTGGCTTATATATATATATATGTATAGCAATGCCCAACAAGTAGCATGTACTTAATACGTTGCTGCACCAAAGAGCTAGTTCACAAGTGTGCTATGGAGTGCTGAGACATTTTTTAGATCATAGAAAATATTAGCCAAAACCTGAAGAAATTGCACTACAGACCTTTGTATAGCTTCATTCAGTATTTGGCCCTCCTCCAAAGTGGCCTGGACATCATAGGTGTCATCCATCAAACCCAACAACACAAACACCTTGGTGACAATAATTCGCACGTGAGAGTTCTCCTCCTCATGAAAGACGCCGAAATTGTAGAAGTATGGTTCCACAATGCGATCTCGAGCATAGGTCAGCTTGACATCGCTGTACAGATCCCTCCACCATATGCAGATGAAATTGATCATTAAGAACTTTGTGCGCATCATTGATATGATTACGGTTAAGTGATTAAAAAAATGTGAGAATTAATATTTTGATTGACACTTACGAGGAAAGGGTTCTGAGCTCCTTGAGATGGAGAGACCTTACGAGGTTCAAGTCTAGTTTTGCGAGCTCAAGCAATGTGGCGTTGTGCGCCTCCTCTTGCTCATACTCAGTGATGTAGTGCATGGTCTCCAGCCGCCGCATGAAACGGGGCCGCGGAGTCTCAAGGGCGCGAGAAACCTGCCCCGCCATCGGCGACCCAAGCTTGCCTATTGCGGCCTCAAGTTGGTGCCTAGCGAAGGAGATGGCATCATCCAGGGCCGCCTCACCGGGGACTGCCATGTGAGCTGCATTGTACAGGCTAAGCAGGCCTCTTGGGTCACTTCTTAAATCTTTGCTGAAACTGCCCGTTTCGTCTCTGAATTTATTGAACACATCTGCATCCATAGATGATCATATTTATTAGAACTACCTTGAGATGCACCCAAACCTTCTCATAGCGCATCTTTCTTAAATGGTTAAACCTTCCCAGAAAATTAATTAATCCATGAAAAAAGTGATTTATTAGCTTAGCTTTATGCAATTAGATCGATACCTGCAGACACCCAGAAGCCATGTTGCCTAAGCAGACAAAACCGGAGGGCTACGGTATGCAGGTTGTTATTGGACATGCCAACATCTAGCCCCTCACTGTGTACGCGGCTTAGTGCCGCATTGATCTCCTCGCGGAAATGGTTGTCTATGCCAAGGCGTTCGAGTTCATCCACCAGATTCACCATGTCAGCCACACTGATGGCATTGTCGGCATCGAACATCTGTCGCACTTTCCCCTTGAGTTTATCTGCCCTTCCTCTCATCCATTCCTCTGACCTCTGTGTATTCATGCACAAACTATATAATCAGCATCCAACAAAGATCTGTGTGAATGTAGATGTCTACATGCATGCCTGTAAGGGTGGAGGGGTGTAGGTCACAAAGAAGTCACCCCACACGCAGGGTTCAAAAGGACTGCCGCCGGCGGGTGCAGCTGTGGTGTCGCCAGTCTGCTGGTTAACTGAAGCATTGCTCGCAGCCATGTATCAGCTGTATGTGCCACAAGTCATTGACTGGCTGCAATGAATCACTACTACTTGTATGTAGCTACAATGGCGCCGATCGAGCTCATTCTGCATCTGATCTCCATTTATAGGCTTGCTGGCAAGTTAACTTAGCAATGCAAGTCACCTATGCGCTGCAAAGCTAGTGTTTCAATTCTGCTAAATACAGAGAAAGAGGAACCTAGCTAGCTCTCTGAACTTTTTTCAGACAGCTGGTAGATATATAAAGTACTAGCTCGCTACCAGCATGCACGTGAAACTCGTGATTAAGACACGAATAGGGTGCGCGCTAGCAGTTATAATTTTCAATTACCCTGTCAAAAAACTTTCCACAACTAATCAGGAACAAATGAGAAAGAAGCTTGTTTCGGCAGCTGGATTTCAAATCTTGATGGTCGATCTCTCAAGCTTGCGTGCTTGCAAAGATTGTTCGGTAAATTTTTTTGACAGTATTAAATGCAGTTTTGACCGCTAATTAGAAATATTAAATAAAGTCAGTTTACAAAACTACCTCCACAACCCCCCGTAAATTCGCGAGACGAATCTAATGAGGCCTTTGGCCGCACGATTAGAGGATGATTACTGTAGCATTACTGTAGCAAATCATGGATTAATTAGGCTCGTTAGATTCGTCGCGCAAAGTTGCACTCATCTATGAAAAGGTTTTGTAAATAGACATCGTTTAGGGCTTCATGCATGCAAGATTCCTTTTAAAAAGTTTTTGAGAAACTCCAAATGAACACGGCCTCAGTTGCCTCTTCCTCGCCCTCGACACACAGCACAAGGACACGTCTTTTACTCTCATATATATTACTTCTATATACTAAACTGCGCTTGGCTTCACTTAGATTAATGCCTTATATTGTTTATTTCGGGAGTACGTGCAATTTTTAGTTCATTTTGGAAAAAAAAAACACTTCATTAACAAGGGCTGGAGAATTTTTGTGTTTGGCCGGACCGCACCTGGCTCTTAAGCAGAACCAAACAGCATCTACATATTAAGGGTTAGGACCGGTGTACTTACAAACACCAGAGTCTATGCAGCTGTGCACGGGGCAGATGCGGCCGCGGCTCTAGCGACAAGGAGCCTTACCTAGGACAACAAGGGTTACAGTCAAGTTTATCTTTTTATTTTTGTCGCTAACAATTGAGAGAAAGAGCATGCAACCAACAAGCTCAACACGAGACCGAGATGGCAGGCGGATATGGATAATAGAAAAGAGAATGTAAATTTAATAAAAGTAGCATCATATAATGACAAAAAAAATGTAGCAGACAAATAAAAAATAGTATTGTATGGCTTGACTGTTACATAGCCAAGCACTTGGTTCTGCTATTGGGCTTGCCCTATATCCAGGACTATAGTTAGTTCTGAATTATGTGAGTTGCAGATATAGTAGTTGACATATAAACACAGGATGTACCTTCAAAACATTATCCAAGGAATTATCTAAGATATTAATGTTGAACATTTCATATGGTAGCATATAAGAAAGCTTGACAGCCAATTAAGTGGTCCAAAGTTCATGCCCTTTACAACAGATATCGATTTCGACTAATTTTACAACCTTATGCCTCCTGCTCATGTAAAGACCAAAATCCCCACGCGACAACTCGCAAAGACTAGCATTGTCTACTCAAACTTGTATGTATTGTGGTGATTCAATCATCGATGAGGAAGATCTCAACAGTTCAGATGTTACTACAAAGCTCACCCCCATCCATTAGTCTATGGCAATTATGAGGAAACCAACTGAAATATACATGAGGAAGACGGGATATAGGGCCAGAGCCTTTCTCCTAGGGTTGACCGCAGCACTCATGAACGGATAGGCAGCCCAGGAGCTCCATGCCAATGTAATTGTCACCACGACAATCTTAAGTATGACATTGTCCTTCAGCATGCAGACCAGAGCACCGACATCCAGTGGAAACAGGCAATAGCCAAGAAGACTGAGGCTTTGGAAGAAGATGATGTGTCCACCCTGAAAGGAAATATTCAAAAATTACTGAAAATTTTCACTGCATATATAGTATAATTACTACAGCAGTAATTGGCAAGTGCATGTGTGATCATGTTCGCGTGTAAAAGAGAGACGTCTTACCAGAAGCAGAACATTCAAAGTTAGAATTATAGCCCCAGCTGCCAGGACAGCGAATGCCACAGCAAATACTTCAGACTACAAAGACAAACAATACAGTAATCAACATTTGCACAAAAGTACCAACATAAGTCAATTAACTATATAGATTCAATTAAGAATTTAAGATAAGTAAATTAACCATTAGGACTTATAAGGACATTATAAAACACTAATATGTCAATGCAGAGAAATCGAAACCACAAAAACTTTAAAAACAAATAGACTGTTCAGCATTTAACTGTGATGACTCAATATATATGAGTATAGAAATATTTTTCTATTAATGTGTTTTTATCCATAAATGTGTGCGATGTGCCCATGTGCATGATCAGCTCAACCTTTGATTCCATCTTCCATGACTTATATTTGAACATGGTACAGGCCACAGAGAAAGTAATTGGTAGTATTTATGGCATACTTATACCATTCAGGGTAAAAATCTACCTACCTTGTTCTAAAAGAAAAGGATAATGCAAATTTAAGTAGCTATCCAGATACATGCCAATGCATCAACATTTCTTCAGTAAATAGCAGTAAAGTACTATCCTGAAAGAGGTTCCAGGTGACCGGTTCAATTGTATACTTGACCCAAATGTAAAGGAAGATAAAATGAAGCCTTTCAGATTGTAACATATCAAGGTCACTTATTGCACATGAAACAGCTCTTTTCGAAATCCATTGTTGCTCTTCATTACTAAGTCCGAACAGCTCTTTTCAGAGAGTAGATTATTGAAGAAGTCCGAGGTACTCTTTTTTGATAGGTATGCAGACATTTACTTTTGGTTAGGTATGCAGACACAAACAAATTACTATCATTGAGTGTTCACCACTAAAAGTGTACAGAGAGATCATATAAGCCAGAGCCTCGTTACTACGGCTTTACATGAAGATTAACCATAGAGAATGCTTCCCATTCATTTTAGAACCACCAACACGATGCATTTTTAAAAAACTTAAACCCAAACAGAATAATCAATATCATATCATGTCAGCACATATAGACATATAGCAGCACTGATTGCTGGGACAAGAACCTAATAAAATGGTCAAAGCGCAAGAAGTTCAACAAAATGGGGAAACAGTAGTTCCCACATACAGAAGGACATGATTCACACATCATACTCCATTGCTTTGAACCTTAGAAACCAAAACAAGGCAAAATCGATTCAATAAAGCTGTATGAGTGAGTGATCTCGTCCCATCAACGACATTATACATGACACCATTATCTATCACCCCAAGGGAAAAGTGGCAAAATCAATTGGATAAAGCTGTATGGGTGAGTGCTCTCATCCCATCCACATGACGTTATATGTGACACCACATCTATCACCCAAAGGGAAATGTTAACCTTGTAAATGGTAAACCCCAATGTCCACCTCTAAGAAAACTTCAGGTGTGGTGTATAGTTTAACAAGTTGATTTGAGGAATGTATAATCTATCACGTAAATAGGTGCATGATGATCAGTCCTGTGTTCCAGGCCACATTATGCTAGGGTAATGAGGTCTGCTAAACATAGTCGGTTTGGTAATACTTGGTGCTGCTAGCATAACTCTGTAATTTCGTTGCTTTTTAGTCATGATATCAGGGCGTTTCTGCCCGTGGTGGAATAAAAAAATAGGTCTAACACTATCATCGCAATGACCAGATCCATATGAAGCAGAACACCAGATCTGGCTACGGAAGGAAGCGTGTACCTTCTTAACGGAGGCCGACCAGGAGAGGGTGAGACCGAGGAAGACGATGAAGAAGAAGGGCCCCCACAGGTCCCAGTCCCTGAGCGCTTTGCCGGGGTCCTCGCGGTTGGGGTTGGGGAAGACGACGAGCTTGAGATTGCTGACGATGCGGGCGAGGTCTCGCTTGACGGTGTCCCACACGGGCTCGGTGAGCGTGTTGGGCAGGGGGCCGAACCCGTCGGCGCCGATGGGGACGGAAACGGAGGCGGAAGCGGGCGGCACGGGGGAGACGGAGATCGGGATGGAGGCAGCGGGGAGGGGGGGCTTCGCGGAGACGGGCGCCGGGGCCGGGGAGGAGGATATCGGGATGGAGGCGCGCGGTGGGGAAGGTGGCCGCGCGGGGAGAACCGTGGCCGAGGACGGCGCGGCGTGGATGAGGCTCTCGATCTCGTCCATGTCGGACTGCGCCGACGAGGGGTGGAGCGGGATCGTGTCGCCGTGGTTGTGCGACATGGCGGCCGGCGTGGGGCGCGCGCCGGCAAGGCGATGCGGATCTGAGCAAGCGGCGGTAGCTGGTGAGAGATCTCGCGGGAGGGTTGGGCTTGGGGGTTGGGGCCTCGCGGGTGCGTGCCTGCCTGCTTCGCTTGGACTAGCAAAAGCTGGGAAGGAGACGCAGGAGCTCACGTGCGTGGGTTGTGGCTCCTTCGCAGTGAAGGCAGCGAGGGACCGTAGGATTAACGCGTCGGTGGTCTACGCTTTCGGGAAATGGACGGTCAGATAGTACTCGTACTTATTAGCTTCGAATAAGCATACGCCTTCAGAACTTGATAGTCTATTCCATACGGGATGCATGAAAAAAAAAGAAGACCAAACCGTCGTACCAAACTACCAACACGCCCTACGGGGAATCGCAAGGGTTTACCGATTATAGATTCGTTTTGTCACCGAAGATATTGCACAAAAGGATTCCTTGAGCACGTTGATTTGAATGCCAGTGCTTATTCATATTCATATAAGAATGTTTTTGTTTTTGGATATTGCACAAAAAGATTATAAATACTAATTAGTGTTATATGTCCTAACATTTTTCAAAAAACGTGTGGTCAGGCACAATTCTGTAGTCATGCTGGAGTGGCACATTATGGCCTTGTTTAGATGGTTAATTTGCGTGAATTTCCTATAGAAAAATTGCATTGGGAAGCGAGTCACGAGAGAGGACACGTTTTCCAATGCGTTACTTTTCCGAAGGAAAAAAGTTCTAAATTACCTCTTCAACTATAACCAAAGTCTAGATAACTCCCTGAACTATTTTTTGGTTCAAATAACCCCCTAAACTATATCAATTGGTTCAACTTACCCCTCAATTGAATTTGTCTTTTTTGTATCTCCACATACAAATAGAGTTTTAAGTTCAAATTTTGCGGTGTGATAGTCGACAACATAAATTATGTTAGAAAAATATAATGTCATTTTTCAGTATTATTTTAATAGGCTAGTACATCTAATTATAAATTAATCATAAACTGTATAAAATTTAAGTACAAATAAATTATATGATATTTTTTAACGTAATACACGATGTTCTCTGTCATCCCACAAAATTTGAACTTAAAACTCTATTTGTGCGTGGAGAAACAAAAAAAGACAAATCTTACTAAGAGGTAAATTATATCAATTGGCAAAGTTATGAAAGTAAATTGAACCAAGATATAGTTTAGGGGGTTAACTAGACTTTTAACTATAGTTGAGTGAGTAATTTAGACTTTTTCCTTTTGCGAAACTTTGCAGAAACTTACCCGAACTATACAGGGGCTATAGTACATTCTCAGACCAACCAACCACAAATTCTGAATGTAAGTAATGAATACAACTCCAGTTGCCCAACCATTTACAGTGGCAAAGCTACAAATATCATTATCATGTTTATTGCATCCACGATGGGTGGGAACAGTTAAGATCACCCTCGGCATAAACCATCATTTATTCCACTACTTCCAAAAGATTGTTTGTTCCATTTTTCAACCCATGAAAGAATAAATCTTAATAACTACCCAAAATATGAACAACTAAAAATTGAATGGAAAACAACACTTTTCAAGGGCTCGGGAAAACCACTGGAAGAAGTCTATGCGTTCTTCCTCTACATGTGTGGGTGGGGCAAGTGGCAATTCTGAAGGCAGATGTCGGTGAAATGCGTCCACAGCAGCAGCCACACCATCCTCATTCCCTATTGCTATCGCCAGTTCCATTGCTCGTGATTTTACCTTCAACAAAGGACAATGGGCGGAATAATTAGTACAAATCTGCCATACCAAAGAACAGAGTTTGCAGCATAAATTTGATGGCATATATACACAGTAAGAATGAGAATTCAAAAATATCACAAAAGATTAGAAGCATATATGAATGCATGTGATAGTACTACCTCAGGATCAAGCATGAATCTTATCGCATTTGAAAGTGCCTCGACGGTGAGTGCTGCTATAGGTATAGGTGCAGGACCCACTCCTCGCTTATGAACTCTCTCAGCCCAGAAGAATTGGTCTCCAAAGAATGGCACCACGGTGGTAGGACACTGTTATTGGTGCAAAAAAAAAAGTTGTCAAGTACACTTATAAAAGATAGATGGTAGTCATTGGTATAAATGCTAATTGGCAACTTCTTGGTCATTGCCCAATAAATGTTGTCCTTGTGTACTAAGGAAAAGTCTGCAATGCATGAGCCTTTTGCTTTAGAAACGATGCAGGTTATATAGTCAGTTGAACATTTACAATGGACAGGGGCACCTTCAAATGCTCTATTGTTTTTCATTTTAAGTGACATATTTTTGCACTAAAATATAAGGATCTGATCTGAAGGCCTGTAGAGAGTTGGGCAAACACCACACACCCTAGGAGGGGGGTGAAATTTCATTATATAGGCCGTATAGGCTTGGGGTACAAGAAATACAGTACAAGCACAAATACAACTCCACATGTCTAACAAGGCCCTTATTATGTTCACCTTACCTTTCTGTGGCACAGAGAATTTCATTCAGCAAAGAGATTAGCAGCTTACCCCAGCTATCAGCCCTGCGGCTGTAGTACCTGCTCCACCATGATGCACCTAATAACCATACATGCAATCTAATTAGTAAATTACATTCCTATGCAGAAAATTTATTGGATAAAACAAGTCCAAAAGATTTAAAGCATAGCTCGAGGGCAAAAATATGTTTAAAGCGAAACCTTATGAGTAATGTTTGCTAAGATACTGTGGTTTGGTCAACAACATATACTGGTATACCACCTAATATATATTACTTCCTCCATTATTTATTCGACATTCCTGATTTTCTGTTGTCTTCATGACATAAACTTGATAAGCACTTTCTATAGTTCAATAGCAATATATAACACTAGAACTTGAGGCTATAAAATCAGTGATAGATAATTTGCTATCAATATACTAATAGAACTGTTCTATTTTATGTCGCTTCTTACAACTTGACCACTATTTTTTTTGTCACTTCATACATGGCACCCCGATGGCATGTCTGAAATAGTAAACTCACCACTGCAGCACAGCGAGGAAATAGCCAGTCGTGAGGGCAATCCTCCAAGATGAAGACATCGACTGGAACTTCTGAAACTGCAGTTGCAGGTTGCATAGATGAAATAACAAATTAGGCCACTCATGCTGTTCTACATACTTGAGGTAGCAATGCCGACATAACTTCATCATGATTTGATATATATATACACTAAAGGATTGATTGGCGATACAGTCAAAATACTAAACCAGGTAACTTACAACTTCCAAGAGCTCCCCAACCACGGCTAATGATTCCCCTTTGTCCTGTTTCTCTTAGTGCATCCAAAATGGTAGCAGTGACTTTCTTCTCATCGTCAAGAGGCTTCAGAAACATAACATAGAAATAAGATGATGATTGTGTCAACACAACAAAAGGGAAATATGTATTTTGTAGAAGTTATATCAACCAACTGTAACAGGACGATAATAAAAAAATGGAAGATGATAAATCTATCATTGAGTCATTGTGGTATGCTCCGATCAAGACAGAGCATCTTATCTTACACTCAGAACAAGCCTATATATTATTTAATTAGTTGTCAGTCACAGCAATGGGATACAATTTGAAGACACCTAGTTGTTGACGTGATCTCTGATCCTATAAGGTTTGTACAGGCGAAGATTGTTGATACTATTACTTAGGAAAAAGGCCTGTACAATCATTATGAGTAAAAAGTAAAAACTAAAAAGAGGGGTGAGTATCCATTGAGTATGATTGAGAATGGCAAAACAAAATGAAAGGAATTACTTTTCCAGGCAACAAAGAAGCAGAGATTTCAACTTGCATAGCTATAATGACCTACTTAATATGGATGGCGACATATATAAATCTAAGTCAGAATTGCTAAAATAAAGTTTTTCCCTCATAGTGTAACATACCATGCTACCAAAACCAATGTATATTGGCTTGGGCCCCTGTTGAAGCCACTGTGATAGCTCCAGTGGCGGTTGATACTTTGTTCCAAGATTTAAGAAGCAATATCCCACAACATCTACTAGAGGACCCCAGTCTGAAGAGGATAGAAACATCATTCATAAGAGCTTAGCGTTAACCTGATTATTCTAGCACAGGGAAACATCAGTGATCATGAAATTTATCCATTAACTTGACTATCACCTAGGTATCTCCATTTAATAAATTTGGTAGCTGCAAAAAACTGTGTAGTCTTGGCAAGAGACAACAATAACTATAGCACATGATTTCCCTTTTCTTCAATTTTGTACAACGTTATAGAACATTATATCCATCTAGCCCTGCATGCGCGCAAGAAATCCTAAAAACAATGTGAAGTCTTTGCTCAATGGTTTGTCAGGGGCAAATCAGCAAAGCCAGCCAAAGTTCCTCCAGAGGGGCACCAGCATGTATAAAACCCAGGTTTCTTATAGGACGTTGACTAGTCAATGGCTAAGATCTACAAGCCGGTGTGGTGTCTCACATCCACGTCATGATCAAAAATTCAAAATCATCGGGTGTTGTTTATAAGATAAAATTCAGGGGTGTATTATGTTCAGTGCTAACTGTATCTTCTATTCTTCTGTAATGATATTTTCTTATCCATAATTCAAACAGAATTTGGATATCAAGAAAATATACAAATACTGATAAGTAGCTTGCACCATGAAGTTAAATAAAGTAAAATCAGGTTACCTTTTGGCTTTGGCATAAGTTGAGGGCTCCACATGTATCCAGTGGGTAAGTGTGATATAGATCCATGGTATGTGCTGAAGTAAGCAATTGGGGGCAAATTTAATTTCTTCCTGAAATCGTTTATGAATCCCCTGGTGCCCCACCAAATTATTAAATCCAGAATAAGATATGATAGCTGAATGTGAAGTATAAAAATGTCAGCATTAAAAAAATTAAAAATGGAATAGAACAATCGTGCCTTAATATACAAAAGAGATAAAATCCACACGTTTTGCATGTCTACAATAGTGAAAAGGTTGCGGTGGTAATACCCTGTAAGTTGCACTTTGAGGCATTCGTGCCAATGGATGTGGGAATTCATCAGTTGGCCTGTCTACAAATACTACCAGTTAGGAAAACATGCAGAGCAGACTGCTTGTCTATAAATTTTAGCAGTTACAAAATATGTATAACCTCACACAAGTATAAAACATATATTCATTGAAGCAGTATCTCTTTTATTTACATTGTAACTCAAGAATCTATGTGACATTTATTTTCTATACTGAGTTCATAGTATCATTGCTAAAAATAGGCAAGCTGGCTGCATTAAGCAGCCATACTGATAGTCATAGAAATATTCTGAAGCAACAAATAACTAATATTAGGTAAACAGGGTGGACAATACAACTTTTTTGTTTGTGTCAAACTTTAATCCATGGTTCTGAAGAAACTTGTTAGCAGCTCCAGAGTGATGTAGAGAAATGTCGGAACCTTCGTAGGGATAAATACTCTGGCAGGTTCAGCAGTAGAGACTTACGTCCATGGAAAAGTGAAGAAGATATGCAGAGGTATTCCAAGTGCCTCAGCAATGTGCAGATGACCTGAAAGTCACATGGTTTGTTAGCACAGAACAATACAATCAAGAAATGTAAGCGGTCGCCCAATTTTATTTGGCCAGAAGAAAAAAAGAATTATCAACTTCAGACTCGTGACTGTGGACTGTGGTGAGGATTTAAAATGTGAGAAGCACTAACGGCAGGGATATTAAACTTGGAGATGTTGTGGAATAGCCGAATAAGGCTGTCAACAAGTACCGACTGTGAATCTCATTCTACAATAGTTCTGTGGGCTGACCAAATCAGAATTGCTAAGCCAATATTTTTTTTTTGAGCATCTGTTAAGCCAAAAGTTATAATTCAAGCATTCCCATATAGATTAGTTGATATAAGTAAAGAAGGATAATTGAGGCACTATGCTAGGTAATTTCCACCTTAATCAGAAGAAAAAAAAGTCCCAACAGCACGTACAGGAGAAAGAGAAGTCATATGTAGGGATCTATAGGAATGGAAGAACATGCCCAAGTAAAATAAGTGACAAAATTTACAGTAGACAACAGGAAAAAAAACACTGGTCCTATGGTCATAGTTGCCGAAATCCCAGCTACTTTGTCTAACAGTCCATACGCACAGTTCTAATCATCACAATGTTTCTTAAGCCCTGCCTTCACAAAATTCCAGGTGTCCTGACAAGATGGCCACACCAATGATGCCACTTTGTCCTCTGTGCGGCTCCACCGGCGTAGCCATACTGTCAGTGTCAGCTCAGGTGGTAGTGGTACTGGTATTTATTAAAGGTTACGGTTCGAGAAACTTTAGGACAAAAGAACCCAGGGTAATCAGCAAA
>CM014274.1:8651934-8678079 GCA_004135705.1 Alloteropsis semialata
ATATTAACCACAAACCAGTTTTTTTAGTTTCAAAATTTATTATAAAATGTAGAAAGTTGACGTAAAGTAGCAGTTTATGATGTACAGACCCACCATAAGCAGGAGGATTTGCTATTATTGCCTGAGCTCTGAATGGTGTGCCAGTATCCAAATCAGGTTCTGTGCATGCAGGTAGAACAGAGAAGATGATATCTTTGAGTTGCTTTCTTTGAACATAAATCTCTGTTGGCGCAGCCAGGCAGAACCCTTTGTTTTTTGTCATATCTGCAGTTGAAAGCGAATCCCTTAAATCAAAAATAAGTATGAATGGCACAAGCAATCTGGTATTAGTTTAACTAGCTAAAGAATTGGTGGCTTTTGTTCCTTAAACAACAAGATCCCTTATTCAAAGTAAGTATGAATGGCAGAAGCAATCTTATATTAGTTTAACTAGCTAAAGAATCGATAGCTTTTGTTTCTCAAAGAACAACGTGTGCATAATTAATGTTTCATTCATTAACAAAACATAATACAGTTTTGCATAGGCTCTTTTCTTCAACAAGTTCATTTAGACAGTTAACTAAGTGGAGAAAATAACTAAATGACACTTCACAATTCATAACAGTTTTTGTAGAGTAAGGCAGCTATATGAATTTAATTATCTCAGCAGATTAGACAACATGGAATGTTCTTTATCTGCATAGACAACACAATATTCATGATACAGGAGCACTAGAACCATACACTGAGCCATAATCCGAGGATCACCACCCAATGGGTAAAAATCAATGCCCGCTGACTTCACAAAATTACGGAAATTGACATGAGTTGCCAATCTAACATAATGACCAAATTCCTGCAAAAAAAACATTTTTTTCTTTTATAAGAGATAAAGGGAAGTGCACCAACACTATAAGCCAGTATATTGTTCCTTAACAGTGAGTGAAATTGGTGGATGATATATCATGAAAGTTTGATATTACACCTATACCTAGATTAACCCCCCACAGTCAAATGTCAGAATACCTATCAAACACAACAGGGAGGCCATGCTAAATTCAAGATAAATATTTAATGAGCACTGTATAAACTTTTTGAAGACTTACTCATAACTTAGAACAATAGGCAGAAAATTAACAATCACAGCTTCAAAGAAAGCAGAGAATAATGAGAATTCTACCCCTGATATACTTGACTGCATGCTCAAAAAAAATTAAACTATGTATTTTCCAGAAGCCTCTTTAGAGATCAATATGTTGCACAATGATTTTATTCCTGGAGGGCTTCGGGAGTTTGGGCTCTAGCACCTGTAGGTTCACCAACCTGAAGTCGTTTAGCTAATGCTATAAAAGGCTGAACATCTCCTCGGGTTCCAACTACAAGTATGGCAATCTTCAGCTTTGGGACTGACTTGGTGATTCCAGGTGTAACTTCTTCAATATCACGTGGTACATAACCAAAAGCATCAATCTCTGAGAGTTCTGAAGTAACAAGAGCACTACGTGTCACATCAACCTCCACGGTACCATCATTCTGGAACTTAACCAGCTTCTCGAATATCTTTATCTGGAGTATCAAACAACAATGAATAGCTGTAACACAACCGGCAATAAGTCTGAATAAAAACCTCAGAAAGGAGAAACATGGATATTTCAAGGCAACATTTATATCTGAATGGAAACATTGTTTCCTGACTTTTCACAGATTCTTCCAAACCAAAGAAAAACCTAGCTCCAGTATAACCATAGTGACAACATGCTAAAATATCAGATTGTTTCATGCACCAACATTATGGAAACATTATGAACAGAAGCATTATAATAGAAGTCTAGAACTAGATACAGATATTATTGCATTTAGATATCAAGGCTGCTTGTAAAGGCTAGTATTCATAGCTATCTAGTTTTAATGTCAAAAGGACAACAGGATCACTGCATTACTGGTATAAACAAATAATGTATCTCATGCACATGAAATTTTTGGGATAAATGTAAGCACCGTGGTTTGTATTTAGTCTGCAAGAACAATAAAGTAAAATAACAAAGTGAGCATCAATATGCCTACCTTCTCATTTTCCGACAGCATATCCAAAGTGAGGTCACACTTTAGCAACCTATCAGAGTATGATCGTACAAAAGTATGCTCTTGCCCTTTAAAAGTACCAGAACTTGCAGCTGTCGATTTACTATGCCCAAATGCTGCAGAAGATCAAATGGATAACTTTTCAGACACGAGAAGAAGTATATTTGGAACTCGCTGGTACAATTCTACTGTACTCATTGTTTCCAGTACAATTTATTTATTCTATTATATCAGATCCCCCTTCTTTTTACAAAAAAGCTATTATTCTGGAAATATGGCACACTTGCTATACCATTTAATATGACACGATGCAATGGAAAGCTGATTGAAAAATAACTGCAGCAGATGGCATAGTGTTCAGTAACTTGCTTTCTCAAAATAAAAGAGCAGCCTTCTACATCTGCTATAGCCATATTAACTTTGTGACAGATGTGGTTTATAAAAAAAAAGAACACACACACACACACACACTTTGTGACAGATGTTTGGAAACTGGAAACATGAACAGAACTAGCATGAACAAATCAAAATCTATCGCAATTTGTGGCAACCAACACGGTCAAGTAACAGCAGCCATAAGATTAGAAGGCGTAATCCAGCAATCCTCATCACAAATAAAATCTGTTATGCCCCATTCTTACACCTACAGAGGTGTAACACCACCAATTTCTCAACATGTATACATTCAAACCGACTAAGCGTAGACCATTCCAGACGTCCTGAATACCATAACATTGACTCGGCGACATCACGGTCTCTCTTCACGAAATTCAGCATATATAATACCTAAGTTTCCACGTTTTACGTTTACACAAGTACACCAAAGTACGAAACCAAACAATCCGGAGACGTACTCGTACCTGGCTTTCGCGACGAGGCGAAAACCTCATCTTTGTCCGCCGGCTGCCGCGACGAGGCGAACAACTCGCCGTCGTCGGCCGATCCGGAGAACCTGGCGTCCATGGACCTCAGCACGAACTCCCCCATCCCCTCGGCGAAGGAGGACGACGAGCCCGCCGCTGCCTCCGCGCCACCCTTCCGCCTCCGAACGCCGCCCACCCCCGCCTCCTCCCACACCTCGCCGTTGCTCCCCATACCCCGCGATGACGAGGTCGAAACAGGCCGCCGCGAGATGAGAAGTCACCAGCGCTCCCGGCCCCGCGTCGCCATTGCAAGCGCCGCCGCGCGAGTTCGAAACCCTCGGGAGCGTGGACTCGCAGGTGGGGAGGGAGACAGGATGGTGACGTGCCAGTACGATGTGGCTGGCTCGCGGGGCTAGCCTTGACGCCGGGAAGCGGGTCGGGCAGTGGGTGGGGCCGCGCGAGCGGCGAGCCTGGAACTGGGGAGTGGGAGGCAGCTGCGCCAGCGGTTGCGGCGGGAGGGGAGACCGACGGGAAGAAAGAGAAACAGGACGCCGTTCCACGGGAGAGGATATGGGGTTCAGACTTCAGAGGTTCTGCGCTGGGAGCTATCCTTGCCGTAGGTTGTTCTAACGGACGGTGGATTGAGGAGTTTGGGCTATGGACTCGAAGCATGGGGTCAAAGGGTGGAGACTGATGATGTGGCCTGAGACGTGGGATGTCCGATGTGATGGAATGGCTGAGGGCCCACTTGTCTGTGACCGAGAAGTGTATCGAGCTTGCACGCTAGAGACGCAGGATGATTACTGAGAGAGAAGAGTCAGTGCATGCCACGTTGTGTTCAAATCACGTGACACGTGAGATGTCGATTCCTCGATGGCTTAATTAACGAGTAATATATAGCAAATTCGTGCCGGTTAAATTAAAAAATCGGGCCACAACTTTGACTGTGTGTCTGTCTAGCGGACGCTATAATATATCGTGGATAGCAGATGCTCTGGGGCTTGTTTGGATAGATGCGTATTGGAGGGATTGAGAGAAAAATGAACTAATTTCTTCTTCAATGCCTCTCATTCCTGAGCCTTTAGCGGGTGCCAAGTCCCTGCGTAATTCAAAACAATATCAAAGTTACAGAGCATAGCAAAATTGCAAAGTTTATTTAGGAAAACTAAGAGTTCAATTATATTTTAGGTACAACAGTCGTAAAGAAGCAAGATGCCTGGATACAAATTAAGAGCCTATTTGGATTCTAGAGATTTTGGAATCCATCAGCTTCCATAAGTCAACAATACAAAGGGTATGTTGGGTAACTGATTTTATGAGAAAATTGATTTTGTTGCTGTCGGGGATAGACCCCCAGGGGTACCCAGAAGGCGGATTGGCCCAACCGACAAGGGGCGGCCCAATCCGAGTGCTATCGGGCTGGTTTGTCAGACTGGGTGGCCCACCAGTCGGGAGGCCCACCAGTCGGATGAACCGGATGAGTACGGCGACGCGCGCGGCAAGAAAGAAGATGGCGTACCCCGCAAGAAGCTCGGAGATCGAGATAAACTAGCCAGAATTTTAGGGAAAGATATCTGTAATTGTTATAAAATCGGATCCTTGTATTTCGGGTAGGTCATGATCTCTAGCCGACTTGTAACTCAAGGCAACCGGACTATATAAGGTGCCTTGGGACCCCCTCCAGAACACGATCATTCACAACACCCACGATACGAAACCTAGGACAGAACCCAACTACGGAGATCCTTCAGGAACTTCACACACAGCAATACAAACACCCAACACAGGACGTAGGGTATTACGTCATCCTGACGGCCCGAACCTGTTCAATCCTTGCGTCTTGTGTTACCATCGACTTGTGATCCTCGATCTGTCTCTCAACAAATCAACCACGCAGACTACCCTGTGTGGACTGCCGGGTCCATAAATCCGACAGTTGGCGCGCTAGGTAGGGGCTGATCGACGAGATCAATCTGCAAGCTCGATGGCATCTACTTCCGCCATCATCACGCCAGCATCCGCGAAGATATCCATCACTGAGGGGGTCATGTTCTTCTTCGGATCCATGGTCTTCACCGCTGGACCTGAGGGGGAGCTCTCCTTCAGCCGTGACGCCACCCCGGAGGAGACAGCGCCGCGACTTGACGCTGCATCAGACGGGATCGTCACCATCGCCACTCCGTCGCCAACCATCGCCAACAATTCGGCGATCACGATGGCCAACATCGCTCTCCCGACACCTGAGGGGAGCACGCTTCCGCCTACACCGCCGACTGCTGTCGGGGGTAGACCCCCAGGGGTACCCAGAAGGCGGATTGGCCCAACCAGCAAGGGGCGGCCCAATCCGAGTGCAACTGGATCGGTTTGTCAGACTGGGTGGCCCACCAGTCGGAAGGCCCACCAGTCGGACGAGCCGGATGGGCGCGACGGCGCGCGCGGCAAGGAAGCAGGCGGCGTACCCCGCAAGAAGCTCGGAGATCAAGATAAGCTAGCCGGAATTATAGGGAAAGATATCTGTAATCGTTATAGGATCGAATCCTTGTATTTCGGGTAGGTTACGATCTCTAGCCGACTTGTAACTCAAGGCAGCCGGACTATATAAGGCGCCTTGAGACCCCCCTCCAGATTACGATCATACACAACATCTACGAAACCTAGGACAGAACCCAACTACGGAGATCCTTCAGGAACTTCATACACAGCAATACAATCACCCCCAACACAGGACGTAGGGTATTACGTCATCTCGACGGCCCGAACCTGTTCAACCCTTGCGTCTTGTGTTACCATCGACTTCTGATCCTCGATCTGTCCCTCAACAAATCAACTACGTAGGCTACCCTGTGTGGACTGCCGGGTCCAAACATCCGACAGTTGGCGCGCCAGGTAGGGGTTGATCGACGAGATCAATCTGCAAGCTCGATGGCAGACTATCGAAACCTAGCTCCGACTCATCTACGGCGGCGGTATGCGCACCAAGCGTGTGCGCCCAGCTGCACGACGGCGGCTAAGCAATCCTGAATCGGAGCAGAAGCAACGCGTGTGATCCCTGCCGTTCCGCGGCAATCCACATCCACGTGGACTCACCGACCTCGAGCAACGTCAAGCGCCGTGCGATGATGGCAAGGTCTCGTAGGCCAATCAGTGCAGGCAGATTGGAGGCGGACACGTATTGGAAGTTGGAACCTGCAAAATAAGCTAACTCTGATGCTACTCACGATCGGATATATATTCTTTCCTTTTTCTATTTCCAATTCTTTTTTCCCATCAAATCAGCCTACGATTGTTTCCATGCTCCGGTATTTTCATCTACTAACGTGTGCTTCAACTTGTTGCATGCATGGATTGGAGTCACGTCCCTTGGAAAGTCTCGGATTGTGGGATGCATACATGCTGCTACGCATTGGTGCATAGATGGAAGCCGGCCAAAACGTCATCGCCGACTATCGCAAGTTGTCATCATTGCCGTGTACCCATGTGCACGCTGCCGATCTGCACGCCGACTACAACTTCCACCGCGCTCGACGGAATCTGACGATCAGTTCGACCATGACTGAGTTACACAACGAGAACATACTCCATCACGCCACGCGATTCGCCGATACGACGACTCCACCGAACCGCTCGCCGATGTGCCGACGAGGGCCTCGGCTACTCGACTCCGACATACCAGCCAGAGGCGTATCACGGCCGCGCCAATTCGCCGACTACAATCGCTTACTCCGCTATGCCACTTGCCAACACGCCGATCCAGAACTCCGAACTACTCGGCCGCGACTACAAGCAAGGACAGCATGCCGATTTTCTGCCTCGGCCACGAATCAAGCTAAGTCATACTTTAATACTTTCATAATATTTTTTCGGTCACCGCGTATCTCCATATACAAGTCTCCATGATCATCGCCGACTACCCTTGGTTTGTTCCCGACTGCTTATACAGCCCGAGCGCTACACGAGCAGTCGGGCTACACCCAACGGACGTATATTGCATTTTTCTCCATCGTTTATTTCTTTTTCCACTCTTGTACAAGTCGCTAAAGTACTTGGGAAGCACACGCCTTAATCCGTGAAGCCTCGACTCTTCCGTACGCCTATGTTACTATGCGTGCATGCGGCCCAGCTCCCTGCGCTATGGACTATGGCTATCGGGGATCAGGTGCATAAACGTAACAGGATAACTACCCGAGGAAATTAATAGACTTAAAGAGTTGGAAGTAGAAATTCTATTACTTACAACGCCGAATGTTTTTCTCCAGAATTAGTATTTGCTACACCATATACTACCTATCCTTCATATCTTCATTGCAGGGCACAGGTTTGGATCCCGAGCTTGCCTATTACGCTCGGGGGCTGGACCACTCCAGCATCGCCGCCAGCTGAGTACTCGAGTCAGTCAGTACTCGGGCTGGTACTACGCTCCACGACGGTCGCTAGCCGAGTGCTTTGCAGCATTCGGGCTGGCGCTACACTCCACGACGGTCGCTAGCCGAGTGCTTTGCAGCACTCGGGCTGGCGCTACACTCCGCGACGGACGCTAGCCGAGTGCTTTGCAGCACTCGGGCTGGCGCTACACTCCACAAGGATCGCTAGCTGAGTGCTTTTGAGTACTGGGCTGGCGCTACCACATGACAAGGAAGACGAAGACTTGACGGACCCTCGACTCGGCCCTCACGCTCGGGGGCTGGCGCCGGGACGACTACTCGGCGTGCTCAGCCCTCACGCTCGGGGGCTGGCGCCGGGACGACTACTCGGCGTGCTCAGCCCTCACGCTCGGGGGCTGGCGCCGGGACGACCACTCGGCGTGCTCGGCCCTCACGCTCGGGGGCTGGCGCCGGGACGACCACTCGGCGTGCTCGGCCCTCACGCTCGGGGGCTGGCGCCGGGACGACCACTCGGCGTGCTCAGCCCTCACGCTCGGGGGCTGGCGCCGGGACGACCACTCGGCGTGCTCAGCCCTCACGCTCGGGGGCTGGCGCCGGGACGACCACTCGGCGTGCTCAGCCCTCACGCTCGGGGGCTGGCGCCGGGACGACCACTCGGCGTGCTCCGGCCCTCACGCTCGGGGGCTGGGCGCTGGGGCGACTACTCGGCGTGCCTCGGACAGCTCGACCCGGCCCTCACGCTCGGGGGCTGGGCACCGAAATTAACGTCGGATGATCTAGCCAGATGCTCCTTGACTAACCCTTGGACCGATTCCTACGGAATCGCTTCAAGGCTCGGGGGCTACGGCCAACGGACGCACCTCGCGACGCATCCGTTGATTGTCTGACGACCTCAGAAGAAGGCTACTAACCCTTGGACTGATTCCTTCGGAATCGCTTCAAGGCTCGGGGGCTACGGCCAACGGACGCACCTCGCGGCGCATCCGTTGGGAAACGGCTCTTTTCTCTCCAGTATCACGCGGTTTCGCTTCCAACTGCAGCAGGCTCGACGCTCATCAGACAGCACGATCTCGCCGACTTGTCTCTCAACCACGTACTACTCGGGGGCTTGTCGGGGGTAGACCCCCAGGGGTACCCAGCAAGCGAATTGGCCCAACCAGTAAGGGGCGGCCCAATCCGAGTGCAACTGGATCGGTTTGTCAGACTGGGTGGCCCACCAGTCGGGAGGCCCACCAGTCGGACGAGCCGGATGGGCGCGACGGCGCGCGCGGCAAGGAAAGAAGACGGCGTATCCCGCAAGAAGCTCGGAGATCAAGATAAGCTAGCCGGAATTATAGGGAAAGATATCTGTAATCGTTATAGGATCGAATCCTTGTATTTCGGATAGGTTACGATCTCTAGCCGACTTGTAACTCAAGGCAGCCGGACTATATAAGGCGCCTTGAGACCCCCCTCCAGAACACAACATCTACGAAACCTAGGACAGAACCCAACTACGGAGATCCTTCAGGAACTTCATACACAACAATACAATCACCCCCAACACAGGACGTAGGGTATTACGTCATCTCGACGGCCCGAACCTGTTCAATCCTTGCGTCTTGTGTTACCATCGACTTCTGATCCTCGATCTGTCCCTCAACAAATCAACCACGTAGGCTACCCTGTGTGGACTGCCAGGTCCAAACATCCAACAACTGCTTCATCTACTCCGCCTCCACCGCGCAGGGTACAGCAGACGCCCGAGGAGCGAAGGCGTCGCTGGGCCGCACGCCAACGCCAATTTGAGGTGGACATGGACCACGCCATCGCCTCCATCGGCGATTGTATCGAGCTCGCCGAATCTGCTCGCCAGGGCATCACCTCGCCGACACGATTCCCATTAGGACTCAGGAACAGCGGGACCGTCTACCAAGAAGCACTCGGCGAACGGCTGAGCGCCGACTACTCCCCAGATGCAATCAGGGCGGTCGACCCCATCACGACCACCCAGATCGGATCTGCTCCGGACGTTGCGGCAGCGCAACACCCTCGTCCTCAGGATGCGCCGACTCCGACTGAACAGGAAGCAACTCCGACTTTCCCGCGAGTCACACGTGTCCTCCCTCCAAACAAGAGGATCGTGCCTGCCAAGCGGGAGACGTTCGTCTCCGACATATCCGCCGATGAGCCAACGGTCCAAGGGGAAGATCAAGCACATCGTGACGCCAGGATCGGACGCAATGATGAGAAGCAACGACGCCGCGACGGGCGACAGGATCGCTGAAACCCCAGGGCCACACGTAACCTCCACGACGACTTCATCCAAGAAGTCGGCGGTGTGGGCGTCTACGCTACCCCGTCGGCTAATCTCGCCGCCGCGCACCTTGAACTGGAAGGGATTCCGGAAACCCCGGAGCTCAACCGGATCAAGACCAGGTTGACCGCCGCCGCGGGCATGATCAACGCCCAAAAAGCTACCGTTTCATCATCTTGCCACTCCAAGTCGGCCAGTCGTCGTGAAGTTGATCACGACGTGGTCGACCAGCCAGATCTCCGCGAACAACTCCGCAACCGTGACCTCCGCAGGAACCTCGATGACCGCCACCGGCAAAGGGACGAGGAGGAGCTCCGACGGCGCGCCGAGTACAATCGCGAACACGGCGCCCCGGGGCTGGACCGCGACACGCGCCTGCGCCGAGAGCTCGAGGCCAATGAGGCCGCACGTCGCCGCGAATTCGACCACAAGTACGGACCTCCCACTCGGACAAGACAGGCCACCTCGAGCTCGCACTCCTGAAGACTACTCCGCCGATTCGGGACGTGGGGACATGGAGAACCTCAACGACTGCGACGGCTTCCCGGCGTTTACCGCCCGAGTAAGATCTATTCGAATGCCTGCTAACTTCAAACCTACAGGCATAGAAAGATACGACGGGAAGACGGACCCTACGATGTGGCTCCGGACGTACAACATCGCCATCCGCGCGGTGAACGGCGACCACGACTCCATGTGCGCCTACTTCCCCGTCGCCATGACCAAGGTGGGGCTGAGCTGGCTCCACAGCCTCGAGCCCGGCTCCATCGACAGCTGGGACACTCTTTGCCGCCAGTTCAAGAGCTACTTCCAGGGCAGCTCCATCCGGCCAGGCACAGCGTGGGATCTGGGCAAGGTGAAGCAGAACCGCGGGGAGAGCCTCCGCGACTACACCGACCGGTACATGGAGAACCGCAACCTGGTTCCCGGCTGCTCCGAGTCCGAGATCATCAACTACTTCCTCGACGGCCTCGCTGACTCCGTCGTCTTCGAGCGCCTCTGCGAGGACATGCCAAAGACCTCCGGCGAGTTCTTTGGGCGGGTGAACAAGATGGCGAACGCCAAGGAGGCCGCTCGCCTCCACTACAACAAGAAAAGCACTCGGGACGACGATCGGCCGCCTCGCCGAGAGGACTGGCCGAAGAAGGTGTCGGATTTATGGACCCGGCAGTCCACACAGGGTAGTCTGCGTGGTTGATTTATTGAGGGACAGATCGAGGATCAGAAGTCGATGGTAACACAAGACGCAAGGATTGAACAGGTTCGGGCCGTCAGGATGACGTAATACCCTACGTCCTGTGTTGGGTGTTTGTATTGCTGTGTGTGAAGTTCCTGAAGGATCTCCGTAGTTGGGTTCTGTCCTAGGTTTCGTATCGTGGGTGTTGTGAATGATCGTGTTCTGGAGGGGGGTCCCAAGGCACCTTATATAGTCCGGTTGCCTTGAGTTACAAGTCGGCTAGAGATCATGACCTACCCGAAATACAAGGATCCGATTCTATAACGATTACAGATATCTTTCCCTAAAATTCCGGCTAGTTTATCTCGATCTCCGAGCTTCTTGCGGGGTACGCCATCTTCTTCCTTGCCGCGCGCGTCGCCGTACTCATCCGGTTCATCCGACTGGTAGGCCTCCCGACTGGTGGGCCACCCAGTCTGACAAACCAGCCCGATAGCACTCGGATTGGGCCGCCCCTTGTCGGTTGGGCCAATCCGCCTTCTGGGTACCCCTGGGGGTCTATCCCCGACAAGCCCCCGAGTAGTACGTGGTTGAGCAACAACTCGGCGAGGTCGTGCTATCAGCTGAGCTTCGAGCTTGCTGCGGTTGGAAGCAAAACCGCGTGATACTGGAGAGAAAAAAGAGAGCCGTTTCCCAACGGATGCGCCGCGAGGTGCGTCCATTGGCCGTAGCCCCCGAGCCTTGAAGCGATTCCGAAGGAATCGGTCCAAGGGTTAGTAGCCTTGTTCTGAGGTCGCCAGACACTCAACGGATGCGCCGCGAGGTGCGTCCGTTGGCCGTAGCCCCCGAGCCTTAAGGCGATTCCGTAGGAATCGGCTCAAGGCTTTATCGAGGAGCATCTGACTGAATCATCTGGCGTTGATTTCGGCGTCCAGCCCCCGAGCGTGAGGACAGGCGGAGTCCTGCAAGACACGCGTTGATTTCGGCGTCCAGATCCCGAGCGTGAGGACAGGCGGAGTCCTGCAAGACACGCCGAGTGGTCGTCCCGGCGCCAGCCCCCGAGCGTGAGGGCTGAGCTCGCCGAGTGGTCGTCCCGGCGCCAGCCCCCGAGCGTGAGGGCTGAGCACGCCGAGTGGTCGTCCCGGCGCCAGCCCCCGAGCGTGAGGGCTGAGCACGCCGAGTAGTCGTCCCGGCGCCAGCCCCCGAGCGTGAGGGCTGAGCACGCCGGGTAGTCGTCCCGGCGCCAGCCCCCGAGCGTGAGGGCTGAGCACGCCGAGTAGTCGTCCCGGCGCCAGCCCCCGAGCGTGAGGGCCGAGAGCACGCCGAGTAGTCGTCGCGGCGCCCAGCCCCCGAGCGCGAGGGCCGAGTCGAGCCGTCCGAGGCACGCCGAGTAGTCGCCCCGGCGCCCAGCCCCCGAGCGCGAGGGCCGAGTCGAGGGTCCGTCAAGTCTTCGTCTTCCTAGTCATGCGGTAGCGCCAGCCCAGTACTCAAAAGCACTCAGCTAGTGATCCTTGTGGAGTGTAGCGCCAGCCCGAGTGCTGCAAAGCACTCGGCTAGCGACCGTCGTGGAGTGTAGTACCAGCCCGAGTACTGACTGACTCGAGTACTCAGCTGGCGGCGATGCCCGAGTGGTCCAGCCCCCGAGCGTAGCAGGTAAGCTCGGGGATCCAAAACCTAGGTCCTGCGATAAAAAACACAGAAGATAGGTAGTACACTGTAATTCTGGAGAAAAACATTCGGCGTTGTATGTAAAAAATTTCTGCTTCCAGCTCTTTAAGTCTATTAATTTCCTCGGGTAGTTATCCTATTACGTTTATGCACCTGATCCCTGATAGCCGTAGTCCATAGCGCAGGGAGCTGGGCCGCATGCACGCGTAGTAACATAGGCGTACGGAAGAGTCGAGGCTTCACGGATTAAGACGTGTGCTGCCCGAGTACTTTAACGACTTGTACAAGAGTGGAAAAAGAAATGAACGATGGAGAAAAATGCAATATGCGTCCGTTGGGTGTAGCCCGACTGCTCGTGTAGCGCTCGGGCTGTATAAGCAGTCGGGAACAAACCAAAGGTAGTCGGCGATGATCATGGAGACATGTATATGGAGATACGCGGTGACCGAAAAATATTGTGAAAGTATTAGAGTATGACTTAGCTTGATTCGTGTCCGAGGCAGAGAATCGTCATGACGTCCTGTACGTCGTCGTGGCCGAGTAGTTTCTCTATCGTCGTGCCGGCGGGCAGCTGTAGATGAATCGGCACGCCGACGCCGGATGGTAGAAGTTGTCGGCGGTGCTGGCTGCACAGGCAGCTGTGCATGGCGCTGTAGTTGCTTGATGCCGTCAGCCTCCTCATCGATGCTGTCTCCGAGCGCGCCGGGCATGCACAAGCTCTCTGACCCACCCGAACCATCGTTGTGTTTGGCAGTTAACCAGGCGGAAGACCGTGCATGCATCAGGATTCAAACACACGTTAGCAGCCATTGAGGAAAGGGAACGATATAAAAGTGGTCTAACTGAAGATGAAAATTAGAGATAAGAAAGAGATTCTCCTGATCCGTGTAGGATTTTGACGGCCAAATCGCCCATGAGAAAAGACGCAAGACGTAGACAGGTGCTATTGGGCATGCTGTCCCATCTTGGTGTACCAATTAGCGTCGGCACCGCTAAATTTGGTCTGGATCAACACCAATGATACGCATGACGCCAGGAACGGATCCGTGGCTGCGCAGGGTTCCGCCGTGTGGGTTGCGCCTGACGCCAGCCCCGCGCGTGAGGGCCCTGGCGTGCCGAGTAGTCGTCCATACCCTGCAGCGAAAACACAGTGCGACGGCAGTATATGATGCAATAAAATGCAAATCCGAGAAGAAAAGTATTCGGCAATGCATGAAAATGATTCCTGCTTCCAGCTTTTTAAGTCTATTAATTTCTCCGGGTAGTTAGCCTGTTACGTTTATGCACCTGATCCCCGATAGCCATAGTCCGTAGCGTAGGGAGCTGGGCCGCATGCACGCGTAGGAGCGTAGGCGTACGGAAGAGTCGAGGCTTCACGGATTAAGGCACGTGCTCCCCGAGTACTTTAGCGACTTGTATAAAAGCCTACGGAGTTGCAGTCTGGACAGACCAGGTTGTAAAAGCAGTCGGAGTGTGACTGAGGTGGTCGGCGAAAGTCACGGAGACATACAAATTGAGACGCACGAAGATATGCGGAAGCCATAAAATATTTAATCGAAAATAATACTTAGCTTAATTTGTGCCAAAAATCAAGTCGGGGAAGGCGAGCTGATCGCCCTCACGCGTGGGCTATGACGTCTCTGGCCGAGTGAACGAGTTGTCGATGAAATCGGCAAGTCAGGTCTTGATCCAAGTAATTGGAGTTGTGTCGGCGTGATGCAGTGCGCGTTTGGAGTCGTATAGTTGAAGTAATTGGTGACTCAGCGTGGAAGACCAAGCCGCCTCGTGGACGCCATGTTGAAGTAGTCCGTATGCCTCTGGGCAGACCTGCGTCATGCGCGTGGATCGGAGGTCGAGGCACACCGTATGGCTTCACGCCGGAGCCGCCCTGCACGGCACATGCCCAAGGTTGATTCCAGTACCACGGCGAGTCGCCCAGCACGCATGCATGGTCGGGCTGTCTCCATCGCGGGCGGTTGTTCGATCTGCAGAGAAAACAACCAAATCCTGCGTGCATGCCTTCCATGTATATGTGCGTACGAAGTTTCGAATTTGCATGCATGATTAGAATAAAGATATATTAGAATAAGCTTTATCAAGCTGCTTGCCAGATTGGAACGACGATGTAGATGAAAATAAAATAAAATAACAGAGAATCTTCCCTGTTGGCTTGCTGCATGCGGAACCGAACTGATTTTTTTTTATCTTATTGATTGACACGGAGATTACACCAATTCGCGTCGGGGCCGTTGCATCTTATTGATCTTCACGAGGATATGACCATCAATCGGAGTCGCGAATCGCATCGACCATATGTTCGCCGGTGGCGATGCGAGCTCGCAAGGCAGGGCCATCCATACATGCACATACACATGAACAAGAGAGAAAAGAGAGAAAATAATTAGACAATGCATGCATGTATACACGTTGATGAGACGAGTGAGATAGAAGATTAGAAAATAATAAAGGCCATCTGCCCATGGATTTGATGGCGGTGCAGCAGCTTTTGCAGATGGATGTTAGCCGCTGATTCCTGGACTTCGACTCGGTCTAGGTGTGGGCTGCGACGACTGCCTCTCTGATCCGTGAGAGCGTGCCCTCGTGATCGACGTGCAACAGAAGAACGGCGACTCGCAGATGTGCGGCAGTCCCCAGGTTTGGCAAGTTCAGCGCGGCACCAGTCGACGTCGCCGCCGCCAATGAAATCATGTCGTGAGAATGTATCTGCCATCGAGCTTGCGGATTGATCTCGTCGATCAACCCCTACCTGGCACGCCAATTGTCGGATTTATGGACCCGGCAGTCCACACAGGGTAGTCTGCGTGGTTGATTTGTTGAGGGACAGATCGAGGATCAGAAGTCGATGGTAACACAAGACGCAAGGATTGAACAGGTTCGGGCCGTCAGGATGACGTAATACCCTACGTCCTGTGTTGGGTGTTTGTATTGCTGTGTGTGAAGTTCCTGAAGGATCTCCGTAGTTGGGTTCTGTCCTAGGTTTCGTATCGTGGGTGTTGTGAATGATCGTGTTCTGGAGGGGGGGTCCCAAGGCACCTTATATAGTCCGGTTGCCTTGAGTTACAAGTCGGCTAGAGATCATGACCTACCCAAAATATAAGGATCCGATTCTATAACGATTACAGATATCTTTCCCTAAAATTCCGGCTAGTTTATCTCGATCTTCGAGCTTCTTGCGGGGTACGCCATCTTCTTCCTTGCCGCGCGCGTCGCCGTACTCATCCGGTTCATCCGACTGGTGGGCCTCCCGACTGGTGGGCCACCCAGTCTGACAAACCAGCCCGATAGCACTCGGATTGGGCCGCCCCTTGTCGGTTGGGCCAATCCGCCTTCTGGGTACCCCTGGGGGTCTATCCCCGACAGAAGGAGGACCCGCGCCGCACCCGACCTGAACCGAGCAGGATGGGCGACCGAAAGCGCTCGAGAGACTTCACCGTCGCCGCCATGGATCGCGGAGGCCCTCGCCCGCGGTCCAACTTCAGCACCGAGTTCGACAAGATGCTCCAAGGGCCCTGCCCCATCCACAAGCAGTCTAAGCACCGCATGATCGACTGCATGGGACTCGCCGACGCTTACAAGAAGAAAGAAGGGAAGCTGCCGCCGCGCGACGACGACAAAGGCGACAAGGGAAATGGGGCCCCCGCGAACCCCGCTTTCCCGAACGTCGAGAGGCAGGTGAACTTCATCCTCGGAGGACCGCCGCCCGTGGATGACAAGCGCAGGGAGAAGGTGCGCGACCGGGAGATATTCTCCTGCTACACGTCACCGATCCAACCACTCCGCTGGTCCGAGCAGCCGATCACCTTCTCCAGGGAGGACCAGTGGTTCGAGATCTCCGACGTGGGCGAGTACCCCCTGGTGCTCAGCCCGATCGTGAACAACGCCCGCCTCACGAAAGTACTCGGCGACGGCGGAAGCGGGCTTAACATCATCTTCGCCCAAACACTGAGGGACATGGGCATCGGCCTCGACGCTCTGACTCCTTCTCTCCACCCATTCTACGGGCTGATCCCGGGCAAGGGCTCCAAACCACTCGGGCAGATAGCTCTGCCCGTCACCTTCGGCGATCAGAGCAACTTCCGGACCGAGTACCTCAACTTCCAGGTCGCCGACTTCACCACCGCCTACCACGCCATACTCGGGAGGCCAGCGCTCGCCAAATTCATGGCGATCCCCAACTACACGTACCTGATGATGAAGATGCTGGCACCAAACGACGTCCTCTCCATCCGCAGCGACGTCCACACCTCCAAGGGCTACGACAAAGAAGGGCTCCACCTCTGCGCCGGCATCGAGCGCAGCGTGCTCCAGATGGAAGTGGTCCACGAGGCGAGAACTTTCCAGGGAGACCCGGGCTCCATCCCCGAGTCCTCCAAGCGAAGAGCCGCGCCGACCACCATGCAGCCGGCTGAAGAAGTGCGCCCCATCTCGCTTGGGCTCTCCGACTCCTCCAAGACCGCCCTGATTGGTTCAGGGCTCGACCCCAAATAGGAAAGCGCGCTCGTCGCCTTCCTCCGGGACAACGCCGACATATTCGCATGGACTCCATCAGATATGCCGGGTGTTCCGAGGGAGGTGGTCGAGCACTCCTTGAAGGTTGACGCGAACGCCAAGCCAGTTCGCCAAAAACTCCGTCGCTTCACGCAAGACCGCAAGGAGGCCATTAGGGTAGAGATTACAAGGCTGTTAGCTGCCGGGTTCATTAGAGAAGTCTTTTATCCCGACTGGCTTGCTAATACAGTCTTTGTAAAAAAAAAAAATAATGAATGGAGAATGTGTGTTGATTACACGGATCTCAACAGGCACTGCCCTAAGGACCCCTTCGTCCTGCCCCGCATCGACCAAGTCGTCGACTCCACCGCCGGATGCGTACTCCTATGCTTCCTTGATTATTACTCCGGCTATCACCAGATCGCCTTGAAAGAAGAAGACCAAGAGAAGACATCCTTCATTACTCCGATTGGCGCTTACTGCTACACCAAGATGACGTTCGGCCTCCGCAACGCCGGTGCTACTTACCAGAGGGCCATCAACCTCACCCTGGGCACACAGATCGGCCGCAACGCCGAGGCCTACGTCGACGATATAGTCATCAAGACGAAGACCGAAGCCGAGTTCATCGCCGACCTCTCCGAGACGTTCACTAATCTCCGCAGGCTCAACTGGAGGCTAAACCCGACCAAGTGCGTCTTTGGCGTACCGAAGGGGAAACTACTCGGCTTCATCGTGAGCAACAGAGGCATCCAAGCCAACCCCGAGAAGATAGACACCATACGGAGGATGAAACCGCCGACTGGGAAAAAAGAGATCCAAAAGCTGACTGGTTGCATGGCGGCCTTGAGCAGGTTCATCTCCCGGTTGGGGGATAAGGGTTTGCCGTTCTTCAAGATTCTCAAGAAGACCGACAAGTTCGAGTGGAACCAGGAGGCGCAGCAAGCTTTCACTGACCTCAAGAACTACCTCTCCTATCCACCCGTACTCGCCGCCCCTCATAACGATGAAACGCTACTCCTGTACATTGCTGCCACGACTAATGTGGTGAGCACTGTCATCGTCGTGGAAAGGGAGGAAGAAGGAAAGGTGCAAAGAGTGCAGCGACCAGTCTACTACGTGAGCGAAGTACTCAGCGAGTCTAAGGCCCGCTATCCTCAGGTGCAGAAACTGCTCTACGCACTGCTGATCACATCAAGGAAACTCCGCCATTATTTTCAAGCACATCGCATCAAGGTGGTCACGCAATTTCCACTCGGCGAAATCCTCCACAACAGGGACGTCACCGGGCGAATCATCAAGTGGTCCGTCGAGCTCGCTTCCTTCATCATAGACTTCGTCCCGCGCACCGCCATCAGGTCACAGATCCTCGCCGACTTTGTCACCGAATGGACCGAGAGCCAGGACGCGAAAGAAGACACCAGCGGCGAACACAGGAAGATGTACTTTGACGGCTCCTTAATGATCGACGGCGGAGGCGCCGGTGTACTCTTCATCTCGCCGAAAGGGGAACTGCTCCGATATGTCCTCCAAATTCGCTTCCCCGTCACCAACAACGCCGCCGAGTACGAAGCAATCCTCCACGGGCTCCGCATCGCCACTTCTCTAGGAATAAAGAGACTCCTGGTTTATGGCGACTCCGCTGTCGTTATAAATCAGGTGAACAAAGACTGGGATCGCCACAGCGAGCGGATGAACGCTTATTGCGAGGCAGTGCACAAGCAGGAGGGAAAATTCTACGGAGTTGAGTATCACCACGTTCCACGGGAGAACAAACTCGCCGCTGATGCACTCGCCAAACTGGGGTCAACCCGCGCGGAAGTACCAGGGGGAGTATTCGTGCAAGGCCTCCTCAAACCCTCCGTTAAAGAGTTAGGGGACGAACCAGAGCCTGCTCCTAAACTCTGCGAGGTATTGACGATCGACGCCGAAGAAGATTGGATGGCCGAGTTCGTAGATTACCTCGCCCGCAATAAGGTGCCACAAGACCCCACAGCTCGAAAGATCCTGGAGCGCCGAAGCAGGAACTACGTGGTGGTAGGTGACGCCCTATACAGACGGGCCGCCACAAATCAAGTTTTCATCAAATGCGTTACGAAAGAAGTCGGCCTCCAGATCCTTGACGATATCCACTCGGGAGTTTGTGGAAGCCACGCCACCGCAGGGACACTAGTCAGGAAAGCATACCGAGCCGGGTTCTTTTGGCCTACCGCCATGTCCGACGCCAAAGCACTCGTCTGCCGGTGCCAGGGGTGCCAATTCTTCGCCAAGCAGAAACATCTCCCGGCCCAAGCTCTACGCACCATCCCGCCCTCGTGGCCTTTCGCCTGTTGGGGGTTGGACATGGTGGGACCGTTCAGAGCGGCTCCGGGAGGTTACACGCACATCCTTGTCGCCATCGACAAATTCTCCAAATGGATAGAGTACAAGGCCATCGTCGGAACTCCAACGTCAAAGCAAGCCGCCGCCTTCATCGAAGAGATCACACACCGATTCGGGGTCCCCAATAGGATCATAACCGACTTGGAGGACACAGTTTACCGGATCCGCCTTCTGGGACTTTTGTGAGAGCAGGTGCATCGATGTATACTACGCCTCCGTCGCTCATCCCAGGTGCAATGGACAGGTGGAACGAGCCAACGCCATGATACTCCAAGGCCTTAAAGCAAGAATCTTCGACCCGTTGAAGAAATTCGCCGGACGATGGCATCAAGAGCTACCACAGGTCATCTGGGGACTCAGGACTCAGCCGAGTCGTGCAACAGGTCACACTCCTTTCTTCCTGGTCTATGGCTCCGAGGCAATCCTCCCCACCGACATCACTTTTGGCTCACCGCGCATCAACAACTACGAAGAAGGCGAAGCAGAAGCAGCTCGCGAGGTGGACCTCGACTCCATCGAGGAACACCGAGTCAACGCGCTCATATAGCACGCGCGCTACCAGCAACAACTCCGACGCTACCACGACAAGAACGTCCAGCAACGGGACTTCAACATTGGTGACCTCGTCTTACGCCGAGTGCAATCCACAGCAGGGGTTCACAAACTCTCCGCCCCATGGGAAGGACCGTTCATCGTGACCCAGGTCATATGTCCGGGTACTTTTCGTCTCCAATACGAGGACGGCACCGAAGTCCCACACCCGTGGAACATAGAACATTTACGCCGATTCTACCCATAAAAGCTATGTATCACAGAGTTCAATAAAAATATATGCTTTGCCCATTTCATATTTGTTCTCCTTGCAAAACAACTCGGTATTACTCCATTTCCCAAGTAGTTGCTAACTAAATGCTGCGTAACCAGGCCTGGAACGACGCCTAAGCCTTTCTACACGTGCACGGGATCCGCTCTCGATGTTATGAACTTAGGATAAGTGAAGCGAAGGGAAAAGCACATTGAAGCAAAAGAACTACTCGGGCAACCTTAAAACATAAAACAAAATATCCAATATTGTTGTTTTACTAGTTTCTGAGTGCTCATATATACAAAGTCTACTCTACCCTGCTTCAACTTGCAGGATCCTACTCAAGCTTGAGAGCCTCGCCGACCTTCTCGGCGATCGGGCGAGTTAGAGCCAATGCCTCGTCAACTTGCTCCGTTGAGGCGTCCGCCGCCACCCCATCACCAACTGGAGCAAGGTCGATCCGCGGATAGAGTGTCCGAACACGCGCGAGAGCGTCGTTCGCACACACAACCGCCGACTCCTTGACCAGATCGGCGATCCGAGTCGGCGCACCGTGCAGCCGAGCAACGAGAGCTGTCGGTTCACCCTCTTCTGGGGCCACGGCGTCCAGCAACTCCCTCGCCGCCTCATTGACCTCCGTCAGGGACAAATGCGCCGACGCCAGATCTTGCTCCAAGCCTGTTATGATTTGAGCGTTATTCTGGATAGTATACATCCCCTGGAGCATCGTCATGTCCGCACCTTTTCGGAACTCCTGCTCCGTCTTCAGCTTCCCCGCCATCACCTCCTCCGACTTCTGCAGAGTCGCGTTTGCAAAACGCAACTCCTTCAGCTCCTTGATGTGGCGGTCCCTCTCCATCTCCCTCTCTGAAAAAGCAGAGAAGCACTCGGATCAGGGCGAAAAGCACACGGCAAACTCGACGATCAATGAGAATCACCGAAAAAGCTACACAAAGGACAAATCCTCACCATGAAGCTGTGAGCGATGCTGCACGACGGCATCATTCAGGCTCCTCCGGGCGACGTCACGCTGGCGCCTAACCCGTTTGAGCTCCGCCTCCATCTCCGCCGCGCGCTGGAGCGCCGACTCCGCGTCCTGCAGCTGCCCAAGGCGCGACTGCCGGAGCGTGGCCAACCTCTACAACGATTCGCCAAAATGAACAACTCAGACATTTCATAAGGGACAAGAAAAGACAAACAAGGCAGATGAGGGGACAAACCGCTGCACAGCGCCGGGACTGGTCGACTGCAAGCTGAAGCTCAGCAAGAACCGTCTCCTCCTCCACCGCGATAGCGTCAACCCCGGGGACAGTGATAGTTCCCGAGGCGTCCGACTGCTTTTGGAGTCCTTCCTCCTGGGCTTCTCCTTGAACGGTGGCGCCCGTGCCTGCATGTGGGGCCTCCGCCGCCGGGTCCACCTCGGGATCCCCAGCGCCACCACTTGAGGGGATCGCCGTCTCGCCCTGCACGTCTTCGGTCGCTTCCGCCGCCACGTTCACCTCCGGGTCAAGCCCGGCTGGTATCTCCTCCGTCCGCGCCGCTGCCGACCCCTCGGCCGAGTTCGTCACCTCAGGCGTAGCACCTGAGGATGACTGGCCAACAGGTGTGACCGGAGGAGAACTCAGACCTTGCGGGACATCAGTCGACGGAGCCTTCCCGCTGGCCGCCTCACCATCAAGGTCAGAGGCTTTGCTGAGAAAAGCACTAGGCAATGAAAACAAAGAACTCGGAAACAATTATCCACACAGCTAACGAGCATGAGAACGGAGACTTACTGAGTACTCTTCACCACCATAACTCGGGGCCGCAAGATTGGAAGCTTGGGACGCCGCTGCGCCGAGGCCGTCATCAGGATCGGCCTGGTCCCCAGATCGGAGACTAGCCTTGCGTCCGCGGCGGCCTGCACAATCGTCTCAGCCATCATGCGCCGCCTCTCCTCCACCGACACGCCCATGGCCCGGGCGTGCTCCTGCTCCTGGAACAAGGAGTCGGGCACCGCCTCGTCCTTCTCCTCTTCCTCCACGACGGCCGGGGAAGGATTTCCCGGCTCGTCAACGTCGGCGTCCGAGCCCGCCGCAGGTTGCTTGGCCGGCTGCGCAGCCGACTTCTTCGCTGTCATCTTCCTCGTGCGCTTCCGCTTGGGAGGTGGTGGCGGCGTACCCGCCACTGCTTGCTGGACGGAGGGCGCTTCGTCCGACATTGTCGCCAAGTCGTCCTCGGCTGCTTCACCAGCGACAGACGTCGCCAACTTAGCAACGCCGCCCCTGCAGGTCCCGACCTTCGCCACGGTCATCCGGTGCTTCCGCAGGCATTCCTCCACCACTTCTTCATCAGAAGGGCTCAGGGAGCCCTCTGTATCGCTAGGTGCCCACACCAGAGGAGCGGGAGGATCAGCTGCTTTTGCCGCTGGAGGGTCGACCTGGTCACCTGGGGGTGCTTCCCCCAGGAACACCTTCCTAGGGAGATCCTCCAGAAGCGGGGCAGCGGAAAAATACTCGAAGACCCGATCCTGCGCCAGAGAAATCGCAAAATCAGACGGCCAACGGACGACTACATCAAAAACCAAAAATTGCATCAAGAAGAACATTCAGAAGCACTCGGAACAGAAACTTACCGGTGGAGCAGGCCTCTTCAAGGAAAATGGGCGCGGCTGGCGCTTCTCCGACACGTGCCCGAGGAAGAACCCGCCTACGCGTGCTTTCATCTCCTCCTTGCCCACCGTCCGGCGGGCTCCCCAGGTGGGATCCTCCCGGCCCGAGTACTCGTAGCCCGGGTGCTTCCGCTCCTGGATTGGCTGAATCAGCCGCCTGCTAAAATTGCAGGCAACGCCGATCGCCGTCAAGTGTCCGACTTCCTTGAGTTCCTTGATCATCGCAAGGAGCTCCTCCACTTCCCGCATCTGAGAACCACTGGGAAGATCATTCCAGCAGTCCTTCACCTTCGGGCGCTCTCCGGTGTGGCAGGGGATCGTCGGCGCGTGGTTCCCGACGTAGAACCACTCGGCTTTCCAGCCCTTGTTGGAGGTGTTGAGGGCGATGTCGAAGTATTCATCCTTCCGTCCTTGACGCAGCATGAATCCGGCGCCTCCCACTACCACCATCTTCTCCTCGCTCGGCTGAGGCTTCAGCCAATACAAGTACCTCCACAGGTCGAAATGGGGAGAGATCCCCAGATAGGCCTCGCAGAGATGAATGAAGACAGAAATCGCCATGATGGAGTTGGGATTGAGGTTGATGGCCTCGATCCCGTAGTAGTGAAGCAAACTTCGAAAGAAGGCCCCCGTCGGCAAGCCGAGTCCCGCCTCGAAGAACGGCTTGAACAGGACCAGCTCGCCGGAGTTCTCCGACGGGAATGCCTCCCCGGCGCTCGGCCGCCACTCCGCCACGGCCTGAGACGGGAGGATGCTCCGCTCCACCATTTCCTCCAACATTTCCGTGGTTACCTTCCCCCGCGCCCACGCGACGGCAGGGGAGGGGATCTTGTCAGACTTGGGGACGCCGGTGAGCTTCCTCTTCGGCGCCATGGATCTACACGCAGGGGACTTCGTCCGCATCAACGAGCCTACGCTCCCCGTAGTGGCTAAATCTGCGGGGCGGATCTAGAAGCAAGAAGGATTCTTTGGTGGCGGCGGAATGGAGAATGAAGAATGGGGAAAACGGATCTGGAAACAGAGGGATTTCCCCTCCAGACCTAACCCTCACCCTTTATAGCGCGCCTCGATGCCCGAGATTACCGATGGACGGCGCAATTAACGGACGCGGGTGAAACGGTAAAAAGAGCCGTTGGGCGCCTTCCCCTTCCGTTATGCGCCGGGCGTCAACGGTAAAAAACGACCCCGAGCACTCGGGCAAGACGAAGAAGTCGGCGTGCCGCTAAGGCTCTAACAGCACTCGCACTCGGGGGCTGGCGCCGCATCGAAGTCAGTGTGCCTCTCGGGCTCGATTGGCCCCGAACCACTCGGGAGCCAACACTGCAAGCCAAGTGGCGTGCCGCTAAGGCTCTAACAGCACTCGCACTCGGGGGCTGGCGCCGCAATAAAGTCAGTGTGCCTCTCGGGCTCGATTGGCCCCGAACCACACTCGGGTGCCAACACTGCAAGCCAAGTGGTGTGCCGCTAAGGCTCTGACAGCACTCGCACTCGAGGCTGGCACCGCAATAAAGTCAGTGTGCCTCTCGGGCTTGATTGGCTCCGAGCTACTCGGAAGTCAACACTGCAGAACAAACGGCGTACCGCTAAGGTTCGACCGGCACTCGGACTCGGGGGCTGGCGCCACATCCAAAACAGCGTGCCTCTCGGGCTCGATCAGCCCCGAAACGCTCGGGGGCTGACGCTGCGAATGAGTTACAAGAGTTGGAGAAGCGCGGCCAAGCCCCGACGGATCGGGGCTGGAGCTGCCGAGAAGCTTCCTCCTCAAGACTATCATTCAGTAAAATCCTTTTGCAGGTTATACAATTACAACGAAGCCGGTCGTGCGCCGGTTACAAAGACCAAACACATCAACCGTCAAGATGACGGCCTGGGGGCACCCGTCCGCAAGCTCTCTTGTAGCACCACTGCAGCCGTCGACGGGACAGCACCTTTCGAGGGTTGAGAGCGAATGCTCCTGGAATCCCTTGGTTGGCCAGAGCCTTATACCCTGACAGTCCTGAACCAAAGGCAAGCCAAGGAGCCAGCAGAGCAACATCCAGACGCTGATCAACACCTCAACTACATCGCAAGCACTCTTCTAGCACCATACTCTGAAGACTCCACAAACTTTCCCCGGGGGATGAACCCAGCAATGAGCCTCCGGCATATTGACTGCAAGGATCCTATACATACTCGCTCCTCGGTAGCAGCTCTAGCTCCCCGGTGGGTATTTATAGCCTCGGATTGCCGGAGGACGAGAGACTTCCTCCACGTCGACAGGCGCGTGAGCTCCGAGCCACGCGTCCCTCCTTCTGCCCAAGCTGCACGAGTCATCCTTATCGCCTCTGGCTTTACACGACCATGGGAGCGTCCTGTACGATCACGAGAAGACTGTTCCTGACATCGAAACGACACCTCTCCGCCTGCCTTCTCTTTGGCATATCTGACAAAGAAGGAATCCTCCTGGACCCGAACCATTCGCCAAGCTAAGTATTAATCAGTTAACTTCGTCAATTCCGTGAGCTTTTACACGGGTTGCTAAAGTATCCGGGTAGCACACGCTTTAATTCGTGAAACCTTGACTCTTTCGTACGCCTATGCTCCTACGCGTGCATGCGGCCCAGCTCCCTGCGCTACGGACTATGGCTATCGGGGATCAGGTGCATAAACGTAACAGGCTAACTGCCCGGAGAAATTAAAAGACTTAAAAGTAGGAAGCGGAGTTCGTTAACATTTATATCGCCAAGTACTTTCTCCTCTCGAATTCGTGCTTTATTGCAGGGTATGGACGACCACTCGGCGGCGGCTCCTCGGCCCTCACGCTCGGGGGCTGGCGCCGGGACGACCACTCGGCGTGCTCTCGGCCCTCACGCTCGGGGGCTGGCGCCGGGACGACCACTCGGCGTGCTCAGCCCTCACGCTCGGGGGCTGGCGCCGGGACGACCACTCGGCGTGCCCAAGCCCTCACGCTCGGGGGCTGGCGCCACCGCCGCCCCGCTGCCTCGGGCCTCCCCTGCCCAAGGTAAGGAGGGGAGGGAGTCCCCCTCGGTTCCCTCCCTCTCGCGCGCTCGCTCCCGCCCCGCCTCCGTGGCCCGGAGGCCGGGAACGCCGGCGCACCGCCGCGCCGCCGAGCACCCCTCCCCTTTCCCTGTTCGGCCGAAGAGGAAGGGAAGAAGGCCGGCCACTTTTCCGGAAAACCCCCTTCCCTATCCCATATTTCCTAAAGAACCCTTCCTCCTTTGAAAAGAATCCCAAAACAGCCCCTGATCCTTATAGTTAATTCCAAATATGCCCCTGACCAATTACCAAAACCCCAACCACTTATCCAATATCACAACCATGCCCTTCCACCACATAAAATCTTCACATATAG